>BGNK01000796.1:125454-159341 GCA_003297005.1 Symbiodinium sp. clade A Y106 | reverse complement strand
TTAGGGTTTAGGGATTTGACTTAGGGATTTCGGACTCAAGGTTTAGGATTGGCAAGGAGCTGTAGTTTCAACCGGCATAATCACGGAAGCATCTTCCACCCTCAACCAGCCCTAGGCCTGTGAACCCTAAACCTCGTTACATAGAAAATCCCCAAACCGCCATAACCCCTTTTTGGAACCCTTATGGGAGCCCGCCCTATCAAGGTTACATAGAGAGCTCGAAGCCCTAAACCTTCAACCCTAAACCTTCAACCCTGCACCCAAATCCGAGGCGCAGGCCGCCTATGGACGTAGTTTTGCTGTGAACTGTGGTCGTTTTTTGTAGAACTGCGAAGGGAAGCAGAGAGCAAGAAAGAACTCCTTGAGCGGTTTGCGGGGTGAACCCTAAACCCTAATTGAGAATATTCAGGGTGGTTTTGAGGGGACTGCATGCTGACGCTTGCGCGCAATCAGTGGGCGCGCCCGCATTCCTACCGAAGCACACCCGCCACACGCATATACGCACCCTCCCTACACCTCAAAGCCTAAACCCTAAACCCTAAACCCTAAACCCTACACCTCAAAGCCTAAACCCTAAACCCTGAAGCCGAGACTCCAATCTCTGAACCCCTATAAAGCCCTAAAGCCCGGAGAAACATGGAGAGTCCATGGAGAGCCCAGGAACATGAACCCCTGAACCCCTTATAGCCCTATTAAAGAACCCTTAAGGCCCTAGACCCTAAACCCTAAACCCTAAACCTTAAACCTTAAACCCTAAACCCTAAACCCTAAAACCCTTAACCCTTAAGACCCAAGACCCTAAACCCTAAACCCCGGACCCCGAGCCCAGGAACATGTGGCCCTTCGGGCTCTTTGCAATTCGCCACGATGCCTTCGGCCTCGACTGGCTCGAAGCTGGGCCTTTTTTTCAGGAAGGGTGGTTTTGTTTTTTTTGGTTCCTAAAAAAGGGTTTAGGGTTTTGGGTTTTTTTTGGGGCTCCCAAAACGGGTTTAGGGTTTTGGGTTGTTTTTTTTTTAGGGGGGGTTCTTGTAAAAGGGTACTATAGGGGTTCTTCTTCAGGAACGAGGGTTTTGTTTTTTTTGGGGGTTCCTGCAAAAGGGTACTATAGGGGCTCTTCTTCACCAACGAGTTTTTTTTTGGGGGGTTCCTGCAAAAGGTTTTTCTTCTTCAGGAACGAGGGTTTTGTTTTGTTGTGGGGTTCCTGTAAAAGGGCAGTATAAGTGTTCTTTTCAGGCTTCTCTCACGGGCTATAAGGGTTCTTCTCCAGGAACGAGGATGTTTCGGGTTTTTGGGTGGTGGGTTTGGGATTTGGGGCTTTGGGTTTGGGGTTTAGGATTTCGGTACTCCCTACAAGCGGGGGTTTTGGGATTGTGGATTAGGCACTAATGTAGGAACCTGATTCAGAAACCTTGGGCCTTTACTAGGGCTCCTTACATGAATCCTACTATTTTGGGGTTACAGGCCCAGGGTTTCTTAATCAGGTCCTACAGTACCCCACGGCCCCACTAAAGTCGAAATTCCGTCAAGGCGAAAGTACATAGCTGCCAAAGGTACATGGACCGTTACAGCCCTTACAGCCTTGTAGTAACATGCACCCGGTTTCCTGGAGATATGGTACTTGAACCTCAAAGAACGGATGATCTCCCCATGCAAGACAAATTCATAGGGACCCTTAGGGGGTGTGGGGGGGACTATACTTCCGTAAACAGGCCTTATTAAGTCCTTATTATCGGTATTAGGGCCCCCTACACTCCTATGATTAGCAAGGGCCCAGGGTTTAGAGTTTAGGGTTTCAGAGTTCGTTGTTTTCGGGGTTTTAGGGTTTAGGAGGGGTTAGGCTTCAGGGCATTGAGTGAAGGGTTTAGGATTCGACGGGTTTTGGATTCAAGAGTTCAGGAATTAGGGCCTTTTTTTAAATTAGGGTTTAGGGCCTAAGGTTCACCTGGACCCTACGGAACCTACCTTTTTAGGGCTCCTTATTATGATATCCTTATATAAGTCCTTAAAAAGGTAGGTTACGTAGGGCCTAAGGTTCAGTGCTTGATGCATCATCTCTAGGGCTTTGGAACTAGGGTTTAGTCGTCTAGGAACCAGGCTCAGCTTCAAGTTCAAACCTTCAGGGTTGGGAGTTTAGGGCTTATCGTACGGGCCCTTAGGGGGGCAGGGGGTCTTAATACCTATAATAAGGACTTAATAAGGCCTGTTTAAGGAAGTGTAGTCCCCTAGCCCCCTCCCCCCTAGGCCCCCTAAGAGTACCCATGGGTTTAGGGTCTAGGGACCGGGCTTGGGGCTTAAGGTCTACATTGGGTTTCGGAAGGGTTTAGGGTTTAGGGTTTGGGGGTTTAGGGGTTTCAGGGTTTAGGAGTTTGGGGTTTAGGGGGTTTTCGGGGTTTAGGGGTTTAGGGGTTAGGGTTTAGGGGTTTAGGGGTTTCAGGGTTTAGGGGTTTAGGGGTTCAGGGGTTAGGGTTTAGGGGTTTCAGGGTTTCAGGGTTTAGGGGTTTAGGGGTTTCAGGGTTTAGGGGTTTAGGGGTTAGGGTTTAGGGGCTTCAGGGTACACTTGGAAGTGCTTGAGCCATCTGCTTCCTCCGTGTAGGACCCCCAGACTTGGGCTAGAGTAGTGCTGGTCCAAAATGAATCCAAACTACCATGATTTGCAAAACACGTGCAGTGATAAAGTTACCTTAGGCTGCCATAACCTAGCTTTTCGTGGGTTCTTATTACAAACCCTAATCCAGACTTTGTAAGGACCCTACAACAATTAGGGTTTGGCAGCTCAAGGTATATCCCTGTTCTCGAAACTCAAAAACCTAACCCTGCCGCCTAACCCCCAGATGCAAAACACCACAAACATTAAAGCCCTAACTTCAACAAAGCCTGAAAGACCTAAACCCTCAACCCTCGACCCTTGAACCCTCAACCCTGAACCTCAAACCCTAAAGCCTAAACCCTCAAGCCTAAACCCTAAACCCAACCCAAACCCTGAACCCTAAACCCCTAAGCCGAAACCCTAAACCCTAAACCCCTAAGCCGAAACCCTAAACCCTAAACCCTTCAAGAAACCTTAAAGCCGAAAATTATTTTAGATCCCTTATCGCCCTTTAGCTAACCCTTATAACATATACCCTTTAAAGGACCCCGTATGATATATACCCTTAAAGCCTAAACCCCTACCTTCTCAAAGAGCCAGGAGAGGCTCGCGAGCCGCCTGGAGTCGGAGCTCTTGCTGTGCCGTCTGAGCTCCATCCCAGAGCGGAGACTTCTCGGGTCTTCAGAAAGTTTCTGGCTTCAGGGTTTAGGGGTTTAGTATAAGGGGTTTAGGGTTTAGGCTTAGGGCCCTTAGGGCCCTTAGGGCCCTTAGGGTTTTGTGTTTTGTTGTTAGAGGAGACCTCGGTAGGAAAACCCTGAGGGTTCAGTTTTTGTGAAGGTACTGGTAGGAGTTAGGGTGTAGGAGTTAGGGCTTTTGGGCTTGACCTGTCAGGCCTTCAGAAACATGCTTTTTTGGTTCTACAAAACTTCTACAAGGGTAGTATAGGGTTTATCAGGGCATTAGGAGGGCTGAATGTACAGACTGGATGATTATGATGGGGATCTTGATGCTAGGGCCCTTCAACGAGGGGGGTGTAGTAATCAGGCGTCTACTTTCACAGTAAATATGCTTAAACTCTCAGGCCTTAAATCCAAGACTCTTCAGGAAAGCTGCTTACTGGGTTACCACGGACTCCGACAAGTGCAAGATCTGGCCCAACGATATTCACTTTGCCAGGCATTTCCTACATCTCACCAGCGGCACGGATGAGACTGGGTTCTTGCGAAGGGATCTAATTTAAGTTACCATAATAGGGATCTATAGTAAACAACATGGTTTCCTTATTATGGCAACTTAAATTAAATCCCTGAACAAGAACCCAGGAGAACGTCAAGGAGAGCGAAGATGCAACTGAAGCCTTCCTGGGGATGGTGGAGCAAGAGACTGTGCGACTACGGGCTTTAGGTGCGGCTTGAGTTGCTGGATGGGCGGCCTACATCTTGCGCTTCTGCACCGCTTTCTCTCTGCCAGCAGCGTCCTTGAAGAGCCCTGCACAGCGCCCACAATTGGACCTTGCAAAAGAACCGCTCTACACGACCTTAGCTACCTCCCACTTGCAGGCTAGCCCAATCCACGCGGAGCACCGCGGTTAAATGCAAGAAAGCATTTCGTGGTCCTGACAGTCAGAGCAGAAGCCCAAGCCTCCATGCTGTAACTCTCAAAGACTACATCCCAAACAATCCCAAGGTGAATGAAACCTGCGACCTCAAACGCCTACAAACTCACCAGCCCCAAGGCCACAGCCTTCCATGCTGCCAGTCCTGCCACCCCAAGGTGAGTGAAATTCTCAAAAAACCAGCGCTCCGAGACCTTGATCCAAAGCCTTAAAGGGCCAGAACCTTAGACGCCAAACCTGTAAACCCTAGGCCCCGAACCCTAAACTTAAACCCCCTTAAGCTCAAACAAACTAAATGCTGATACTCTTAGACTTTGAATCTTTGATGCCCCCCCTTGACCTTCGGGAGATTAAATCCTCAATCCCTTGGCCCTGAACCCCGGATGCCCCCTCCGGGAACCTTCGATTTAGGGTTTAGGGGTTTAGGGTTTAGGGTTTAGGGAGGGCGGAGGGTTGAAGAAACTGAGGCTGCAGGAAGCACAGCGTCCAGTCGAGGGGCGTCTGCGGATGGTGGGATCGGCCTTTGCTGGAAGCTGGCCCGTTGGCATCTTGCTCCCAGCAAATCGGCGAGAGGAGTTCGGGTCATGTGGTTCGCAGAGATTTCAATACCCCTTAATTAAGGAATATTCCTTAAATCAAATAGGGGATCCTACTACAATTTAAGGTATGTTCCTTAATTGAGGGATATTGGAGTCTTTGGGAGCTAGGGAGCTAGGGCAAAGCTTCAGGTGTTGACATTTAGGGTTGAAGAATCTGGCAACCCCAAAACCCTAGCCCTAGGCCCTAGACCCTAAACACGAAACCCTAAATTTTGACAGAAGCCCATGTCAGTGCCTGGAACCTCTGGGGTCAAGGGTTTTTGGAGTTTTGAGTGCCTCGAATCTTTCTTCTACCCTTCAACTATGATTACCACAATGATTAGACTTGTTCTTATTGCTGCTGTTTGTACGAACTTAATTATAAGTCTACTTTTCTCCCAAGATGGTCTTTCCTGGACCACAAACCAACCATACCCCCACAGCCCTCGTATGGCTTTTTTGGGTAAGCTATCCTCTGGCAAGTGCTTGCTGTCTTTACGATACAAAGCAGAAGGAAATTCAAAGTTCTGCTACATGCCCTATCGCACCTTGTACCGCGCCCTTGCATCGCGAACACCCCGAAATCACGCTAGAACCCTAATCTTCAAACACTACACATTGCAGTGCTATATATTATATATTATGTATGGTACATAAAACGAGCCCTTGATGTTGCTCATAGCTGGCCCCAGCCCGAACACTCATCTTCCAAGCGGGTATCACAGCTTTCGACCTATCGAGCTTAGCCAAGGAATTTCTGGGGTGTTTCGAGGGTTTTGCAAGGGTTTCACACGGCTTCCATGCGAGGCTCAGGCTTTTTCGGATTTCGGCTTTTCGGTTTCAGGTTTAGGGTTTAGGGCTTTTGCTTTGGTTCAGGGGTTCTTGGCCTTCAACCCCCACCAACCCTCAACTCTCTGTGCTCCGAAAACCTGACGTCGCCTTGGCCCCGGGCTCCAATACACATGCAGCCCCGAACTGTAAGAATCCCCAACCCCAAAGCAAGAATCCTGAACCCCAACCCCACCCCCCGGAACCCCAACCCTTAGGCTCTAAACCCTAGCCCTTAGGCCCTAAACCCAACCCCAATGGCCCGACTGGGTTCTCCTCAACGCTCACAAACTCTCAATACTCAACCCCCTAAAAGCCCTGAGACCCAACGCCCAAAGCCCCCTAAACACCAGGCCCTGAAAATCCTGAGCCTCGTAATCGCATGTCGTTAATATTAGGGGCGTTAATAATCAGAGTGGGGTTTTGGGGCCCATCATATTATAATTATAGCAATAAGGAAGCCCCCTGAACACAAAGAATCGGAAGCGAGACACTAAACTTTGAGCCTCCGAAGATTTCCCCCTTCAAGCCAAAACCCTGAACCCTCAACCCAAACCCTAAGCCATAGACCCTAAACCCTACACTCTAATCCCAAACATACCGCAACCTGCAAAATCCCGCATCCATCGTCCGATGCTTCTGGAAGATGTGCTGGCACCCGGGAGGCCGTGGATCATGGTTTTGTAAGGGGTTGTACTAGGATTTAGGTGTTAGGGTTTAGGGTGTTATAAGGGTTGTATAGGATTTTAAGAAGGTTCCTGTAGTTTTATAAGGAGACGTTGAAAGCAATTCCTGCAATGTAGGGGCCGTAACAGCTTAAACAGTTTTTTCGGGGTGTGTCATATTATGAACCATACTGGAAAAGTATTGCTAAGTATTCTGACCCGGTTGCCTGCTCCAAGACCCCGTAATGCCGTGGTGTCTCGGATTTGTTGGTCTTCTTGTTTTAGGGTGTAGGGTTTAGGGTTTAGGGTTGACTCTGCTACTCGTGGCAACTGGCTTTGGCCTTTGGCATCTCAGCTCGTAGTCTGTGAGGTGGCGATGATGTTCTTGTGTGTGCCTTCCAAGCATTCGTGTTAGAGTCTTGGATCCCAGATCACACCGTTATGGGCACTCAGAATAGTTTTGGGTTCGTTTAAGGGCTGTGTAGGGGTTGTATAAGTATAGGGGTTCTATGTTCAGGCTCCCGAAGACTTTCGGAAGGAGCACGTCTAAAACTATCGGTACCACTTGCAGCGATGCCAGCTATGCCATCGCAATGTTAGTGGTGCTGCTGCAACTTCTTGCTGCCAAGTGTCACCATCATGATCACAGTCGTGGTCGTTGTCTCCGCCAGAGTAGTCGCCGTCGGCGTAGTAGTGACATCCGTCGCGCAGGTACTGCAGCAAGTTACCCTATTTTGGAAAAGACGGCATATACAGATGCAGCATACGGTACCCCTAAACCCTAATCTCCTAAACCGCTAAACCTTGCATCCTAAACAAACAAAACCTTAAACCGAAACAAAGAAGTCTTTGAGACAGCGCTTCGCAGGTTTCTGGCCACCACCGGCCAGCTCATCGCAGTGTTAACGGTGCTCTTGGATAAGGCGCTGTTGGTGCTTCTGAGGATAGGCAATACAGGAGCCCCGAAATTATTACCTATCCTATTTTGGGGGCTCCGTATCATAAGTATAGGATTATATCCCCCAAAATCTTGTTCTGATCATTAAGACCCCTTTGGTAGGGTCTTTCAAACGACACAAAGCTTCATCCCTTTCCTGGCTTCGGTCCACTAAACCCTAAACCCCCAGGCATTAAAAAGGAGCTCAAAAAAACCCTAAACCCTACCTTGAAAGCACACGAGTCTATTGCTGTTTGCATTAGAAACCAATACACCAAAACATAAAAACACTGCGCTTCCCGCTGTTTGCTCGGGTCCTAAAGCTTCAGGTTGCTATGGCTTAGGGTTTAGGCTTTAGGGTACATGGCTAGTTCTCCAAATCACCCTGAAAGAAGGAACCCTAAATGGAACCCTAACTTAGAGAACTATCCACACCTAGCGATCTGACGTATCGTTCATTGTTGGAGCAGGATCCTCAGGGGATCTTCAGGTTTGTTGTAAGTAGGGTTTTGTGGGGTTTCTCATTGGTTTATCATTCTGTTCACAAGTATGAGTGTCAACAGCATTATAGCAACTAATGGCTATGACTGTCGAGTATTCGCGATAGTCTTGCCTTATAGTCCTGACAGACCTGCAGCCGAGGTGTTACCTGTTAGGATTAAGCTCCCCAGCAGTACCCTTTCGCCCTTTTTCTTTTTGGGTTCCCTTCTTAAAGCCAAACAGTAGGAAAAGGGCACCCTTGTTATCCAGGGGCTACTGGGGAACCTGGAGGGTCGCCCCTTTTCCGCTTAATTTCCTAAGCATCGTACCTGGACTCATGCATGCGAAACCCTCATCTTAAGTCCGAGAAACAGACAGCTCCGTAGATCGTTCTGCTTGTAGCCTACCGCAAAGGAATCCTTCGCCCACAAGCTTCCGCTTCAAACGCCTCAAGAAATCGCACAGGAGGCCTTACTAACACGCCCTGTACGGGGACCCTATTCTGGGACCTTATAGTATTTTTTTACGGGGGCCCTGGTACAGAACCCTATAGTATCGTTTAATTAAAAAATCAAGCTTTGTAACAGGAGCCGTACATCCAGGCAGCGCTGCCTGCTTTGTACACCAGGCACTGAGACTGGCACTGTTTAGAGCTCACACGAAGCATCTATGTGCCCATCCAAAAAACCCCATGGTGTATAGTAATCTATACAGTATTCATGTATATATATATATATATATTAAATCATATATATACATATGGATATATATATATATATACACACATATATTAGACCCTGCCTCTAACAGTACATCGACCCCTCTCTTCAGACCGGTGGGTCTAGCCATATTTCATGGGTTTAGAACACTTATTTATGAGGTTTAGAACACTTACTTATGGGGTTTAGAACCCCTATTTATGGGGTTTAGGACACTGATTTCTAGGATTTAGAACACTTATTTCTGGGATGTAGAACACTTATTTCTCGGGTTTTAAAACACTTTTTCCTGGGATTTAGAACACTTATTTCTGAGATTTAGAACGCTTATTTATGGGGTTTAGAACACAAATTTCTGGGATATTAGAACACGTATTTCCGGGATTTAGAACACCTTTTTCTTGGATTTAGAACACTTTACCTGGGATCTTGAACATTTATTTTTGGGATTTGAGAACACCTATTCCTGGGGTTGAGAACTGTTCACCGGGCCAGGATAAGTGTTAAATTTCCCACCAAAATACGTGTTCACCGGGCCAGGATAAGTGTTCACTTTCCCACCAAAATACGTGTTCACCGGGCCAGGATAAGTGTTCACATTCCCACCAAAACGAGTGTTCACCGGGCCAGGATGAGTGTTCAATTTCCCACCAAAACAAGTGTTCACCTGGCCAGGATAAGTGCTCACTTTCTTACCAAAATACGTGTTCACCGGGCCAGGATAAGTGTTCAACTTCCCACCAAAATAAGTGTTCACGGGGCCAGGATAAGTGTTCAACTTCCCACCAGAATAAGTGTTCACGGGGCCAGGATACGTGTTCAACTTCCAACCAAAATAAGTGTTCACGGGGCCAAGATAAGTGTTCAACTTTTCACGAAAAAAGTGTTCACCGGGGCAGGATAAGTGTTCAATTCCCCACCAAAATAAGTGTTCACCGGGCCAGGATAAGTGTTCAATTTCCCACCAAAATAGTGTTCACCGCGCCAGGATAAATGTTCAATTTCTGACCAAAATACGTGTTCACCGGGCCAGGATAAGTGTTCAACTTCCCACCAAAACAAGTGTTCATGGGGCCAGGATAAGTGTTCAATATTTCCCACCAAAATAAGTGTTCACCGGGCCAGGATGAGTGAAAGGATAAATGTTCAACTTCCCACCAAAATAAGTGTTCACCGGGGCAGGATAAGTGTACAATTTCCCACCAAAATAAGTGTTCACCGGGCCAGGATAAGTGTTCAACCTCCCACCAAAACGAGTGTTCACCGGGCCAGGATGAATGTTCAATTTCCCACCAAAACAAGTGTTCACCTGGCCAGGATAAGTGCTCACTTTCTTACCAAAATACGTGTTCACCCGGCCAGGATAAGCGTTCAACTTCCCACCAAAATAAGTGTTCACCGGGGCAAGTGTTCAATTGTCCAGAGCTAAGTGTTCATTTCTATACCCAAAACCACGTAAAGAGTTACTGTTAGAGAAAGGGTCTAACATACATATATATATATGCATATTATAAAATATATATGTATGCTGAACGCAGCAGTGAGCACTGAGGCGCTGAGGAGTTGCAAGGTTTGGGGAGTTCAGGATTTTGGTCTCAGGGGGATTGTGATCTGTGAGGGGTCGAATCACGTTTTATGGGATTCTGTGCTTGCAGAGTTTCTGTGGGGCTTCGGGGTTTCGAGATTTCATAAAGCTTCGGCGACTTTTGCTGTCGGTCTGAGATTAAGAGTTTAGGACATCTGCAACTGCTGCAACGATGGCGACGATGATGGTGACGGCAATTTCCCCAAACCCTAAACCCTAAACCCGAAAAGGCCCCAACCCCCCAAACCCCAAAAGGCCCCAAGCCCTAAGCCCTAAACCTCAAAAGGCCCTTAACCCCCCAAAAACCCTCTGCTCCTCCTTTCCATCCCATTCCTCGCTAACGCCGTGCCTCGAATCAGCGAAAACGAGATCTATTCTGTTTGCCTTGCGGATTTAGGAAGTTTGTTTGACGGAAAATATAAAGAACTCTTGCTACAGCACCTTGAGCGCGGGTTTTGCTATAGGTAGGTGTATAGGGACACCCCGATTAATGCCATCATCATGCGCAGGGAGGAGTACGACGCAGCCGACGGGGACTTCACGCGCGTACTCGTGCGGGGCACCGAGGATGCAGACTCTTCATCCCAGGGCCCAAAACCCTACTTGGAGGTTCATGGGTAGTTACAAGTAGGGTTCCTTTAAGGGCTTATCACCCCACTTATAACTACCCTTAACCCTAAACCCCATATCAAAAGACTCTTGAAAACCCGAAACCCCTAAACCCCTAAACTCCGAAGCTCCTGAACCCCCAAACCCATGAACCCCTAAACTCCTAGGCCCCAACCCCTAAGCCCTAAACCCCTAAACCCCTAGAAGTCCTAAAACCCTAAACCCCATAAACCCCTAAAATCCTAACCCCCTAACCACCCTAAACCCTAAAACCCTAAACCCCTAAACCCTAAGACCCTAAACCCCCCTAAACCGGAGCCCGAAGTCCAAAAGCCTCCCGCCGCCCTAAACCCGAAATCCGAAACCTCAAACCTCGAACCGAAAGCCCGAAAGCCCTAAACTCCTATCCTTACCGAACCCTAAATCCTAAACCCTAAGCCAGAAACCCTGAACCCTGAAGCCTAAGCCCCAAAACCCTGATGAGCCCCTGAACCCTATTCTAGAGCCCTTATAGCCCTTTAACCTTTTAAAGGAACCCCTATAATGTCCTTTAAAGGGTCCGAAACCCTCAAACTTTAAGTCCCAAAGCCCTAAACCCTTTGCCCACTAGGCTGTAGGCCTACCTACAAGGCCGGCGTTTGCAAGAGTCAACGGGGGGGCAGTCAGCTTTAAACCACCTTTTGCCCTAAACCCTAAAAAAGAAAAGAACAAGCACCTCCCAGAGTATTTGTCTGCGAACCATCAACTACTGTAGAATCCCAAACCCCATAAAGCCTCTAACCTAAACCCGAAGCCCTCAAAACAGACACCTCCCGGAGTAAAAAACCTCAACCCCATATCCCCCCAAAAGCAAACACACCCAGCCATCTGTCTCCCAGGTTGTGCACGACCTGCTTGACCATCGAGCTGGCCAGCTTTTTGGTCTCGGGGGTCACGCCTGCATCTCAGTCTGAGGGGTGTACTACATGCATGTATGTATGCCTGCCTGCCTGCCTGCCTGCCTTGCATGCATGCATGCATGCATGCATGCATGTGTGCGTACAAATAAATATTTATCTATCCAGCCATCCATCCATCCATCTATCTACCTATCTATCTATTTGTATGTACACACAATCACACACACACATATGTATACACAGACGCACACACACACACACAAAAAGTACATATACTTACACACACACACACCCATGCCTATATCTATACCTATACTTATGCCTATACACATACCTATACAATACATATGCATAAACATGAGACGTATACATATACATATACATATACATATACATATATATATATATACACGTAAGCATATACACATACATATACATATACATATACATTTACATAGACATATACATATACATACACATACGCATACACATATACACATATACATATATACATATATATATATACATGCACACACACACACATATATATACATATACATGCTTACACATCACATACATGCACATTATGGTATATATGTATGATGTATCAACATCAGTGTACATACATCGCGTAGTTTTGGCAGGCTGTGCATATGATGCCAGGGCACGACACGGGGTTGCTTTTGGAGTTGCGTTAGGGGTTCAGAGAGCCTATGTGCTTCGTGGCAGGTGAAACTAGTAAGGTTTGTACATGGTGCCCACATCAGGAATAGATTTGTCGCCTCGAGCCCATGAAAGAGACTGAAGCACAAGACCGTTACTACAAAGAACACCAGCAAAGAATTCCGTAGCATAATGGGGTCTATGTTCTGAACACCATTCAACAGGATTCCCTAATGTCAAGATGCCCACACGCCCTACTCGTCTGTCATGGTTTTTTTCCTGCCACTTCAGGTAGGAGGCTTTAGAGGTTTAGGGGTCTTGGGAAGCTTAGCCGCCTCCTCACACGCTTTGCTGAGGCTCTTCGCGAATCGAGTGAATGCAGCGCATGTACCGCTCCCGGCACAGTTTCCGATAATCGTGCGATTCGGGCCCGTACTGTGGTCTATAGGGCATATCGATGTGTGTAGCGTTCCCCAAACCCTCGTGGGGATGTAAAAAGAGAAAGCCCCTTTAGCTGTCTGGAGAACTGGATCGGCTGCTGACTTTCCAGATGCTCCATCTGGGCCAAGAGAACTGACGGAATATAGGGCAAAGGAAGTTTCGTAGCTTTGGTCGATCATGCAGGGATGTCGGAGTCTTTAACTTTGAATCTGGATCACTGAGTCAACATTACAGTGCCGATTCGTGACTTATTGGAGCACCCTCAAGCCTAAACGATGCACCCTGAAACCCCTGCAACTGTTAGACAACCTTCAAGCACCCGACAAAACCGTAAAGGGTTTAAAATTTCAATCCCGTCATCACTACGCCATCCCTCTACATGTACATGAATGTATATATATATAAGAAATCGTAAGTATACATGTAAGTACGAATGAAGAAATCTGTTGTGTATATATATATATACACATTTATGAGGCACCCCCTATCAAAGACCTAGGTTTCTATATAAGGCTTCCATATAAGCCTACATATAACGATTGACAGTCGATGGTCTTTGGTGGGCATGGTACCAACCCCATCCTCTCTCCCATTCCTCGCACAATGCAGGAGAACTCTTGCATTCAATAGGCCTGTTGAGTTCAACAGGCCTATTGAACTCAATAGGGCTTGCACTGATTGCGTAGGCTGTTTCTCGCCATATCTTCAAATCAAGCGTATAGCCTGTCGTAGTGTCACCATGTCCTGACAATGCAGTGTGTGACTATGTACTTTGAAGCTACTTTTCCAGTGGATGCCAAATCGGGGAGCTGTATTTGCTCTCGCCTCACCCTGTCCTCCTCCGCGTGCTTCCTGAAGCTTCGTGGCCATGGCTGAGATGCAAGTCTCGGGCATTGTGAAGTCCGACGACGGTGCAGCCCATCTTTACTTAGTCTATCCCATGGCCTAAGTCCAACAAGCGTGCGGACGACGGTTGTGGAAGCCATTAATCGTGGGAAGGTTCTCGTGCATCCCACTCGGCGCTTTTGACATTGCAAGAGCTGCAGACGAGCGTGGAGCAACTGGTGGGTGGAATGTAGATGCAGGCTGCAAGCTCGTGCTTCCTTTGGCTGCCAAAGCCGAAGCCTAGGGCCATCAGGGATGCGAGCCTGGTTTTGGCCATCGAGCATACCAACCAAAAGACGACGACGTAGTGATGGATGTCAACATTTTGGCGAATGCTGGCACGGAACCCGTTATCGTGGACGTTGAGGCACTGAACACACGAGGCATACCCCAGCATGGAGATCGAAAAAACACCGGAGCCCAATGGAGTCCTCATCATCCTCATCGGAACCTTCCTCTCAGCGCCTAAGGCTGCTTTGAGGCCTCGCATTCAGCAGTTGGAAGGATGGCTCGCTGAGGCAAGCAGCGACTTTTAGCATGCGAACGACGTGTTGGGTCTCAACGTGCAAATCGGTGGCGGTCTCATCTTATGTGACAGTCTTCCACCGGCGCCGAAATGTGTGACGATGTCCGTATTACCTGATGTGCATGCGATATGTCTACGCCGTACGTGTCATGCAGATCTGTGTGGATGTTGTTTCGAGGATGAATCCCCCATGATTGCCGACTAAGCAGTGTGACCATCAAGCAAATAACCCTTCCAGTGTTCTAGTTCTCTCTTCGTCCACGACCATGTCAGGGAGTGTGTTTGACCAGGCCATGGATGAGGTGTCGGATAAAAGGCGGAGCGTCCGCATGTTGCCAGTCCCCTCGCCAAGGAACGTGAGATTACAACTCCATTGCAGACTTCGTTACTGCTGCGAGCCGCCCTCTGGATCCGAAAGTCGTGAAATCCGTCGCCGTCCTCTTTTACACTCACCTCTCCTTCCCAGAGTTCGCTAGCACTTCAACACCCACCAAGCTTGTTGCACCGATTCAACTCGCGACGCCTCCCCGGATCCTGACAAGGTCGATGTCATCGTCCAACGTCTCGAAAGTCATCTACTTCGAAAAACTGATCCCGATCCCCACCAGCGTCGCACTGCAGCTATGCAACGGCGGTCATGTAGTGTGTCACGATCAGAAAAAAGGCCTTGTACGTCCGTTCCCTTTGTGAGTAGCCCGAGGCGACTGTGCACTGCATTGTGAAAGAAAGCCTCTACTTGGACCTTCTACATGTGAGGAGGATGTTCATACGGAGAAAGCCACGATATCTCTGTCTCCCTATCTCTCTGTCTCTCTACCTCTCTACCTCTCTATCTCTCTATCTCTCTATCTCTCTATCTCTCTATCTCTCTATCTCTCTATCTCTCTATCTCTCTATCTCTCTATCTCTCTATCTCTCTATCTCTCTATCTCTCTATCTCTCTATCTCTCTATCTCTCTATCTCTCTATCTCTCTATCTCTCTATCTCTCTCTATCTCTCTCTATCTCTCTCTATCTCTCTCTATCTCTATCTCTCTCTCTTTCTCTCTTTCTCTCTCTATCTCTCTATCTCTCTATCTCTCTATTTCTGTCTCCATCTCTGTCTCCATCTCTGTCTTTATCTCTATCTCTATCTCTAGCTCTAGCTCTAGCTCTACCTCTATCTCGATCTCTACTTCTACCTCTACCTCTACCTCTACCTCTAGCTCTATCTCCATCTCCATCTCCATCTCTATCTCTATCTCTATCTCTGTCTCTATCTCTATCTCTTTATTTGTTTAAGTCCCTGAGGCCATAAGCCCTATATGAACCCTCAAGTTGCAGCAAGAAGCTTTGAGTCCCCTGCCGAGTGCGTGTTCCACATCGCCGGCGCTGTGGGCATCTCCATCTTCAGCATGGGTCGGGACCTCTGGGGGTTCGGGTTTGCGCTTTAGGGTGGATGGTTGAGGGTTTTCGGTTTGCTTTGAATATGTCTTCCTAAGGGTTCCTTAACGTGTTCAATAGGTTGACACTTGGAATGGGTTCTTGCAGGTATCCACAAGGAATATCGGTTTAACTACAGCATGGGTGGGGTGCCCCAGACTTGGGCGTTGCAGACTAAGGTTTGAGGATATAGGATTTTAGGGCCTTTGAAACAAAGGCTGGGCTTGAGGTTATGGGGTCCTACTTTAGTTGAAGGACTGCAGCTGTGGTATGCAGTCTGAGCAATTGGCGATAATGTCCACCTGTAGTCCCTATGTAGTGATTGCATTATCATATATCCCTACAGCCCAAACCTGCCTCAGATTGCCAATGCAGGACCTTCCGACCATGGGGGTTCGGGTTTGCAGGGCTTAAAGTTCAGGTGTTTTGGGCTTTGCGGTTGAGGGCTAGATGATCTAGTTGTTGGGTCTGGAGTTTGGCTTTAGTTCAGATTGGAGGGTTTGGAACAACCTATAGCGAAAACACACCCTATCACTGCAGTTACTTTTCCGCACTCATGCTTGAATACGCGGAGCTCTGTTTGCATTAAGGCCGCAACCACTTCGGCTACTTGTGGTACCTCTTCGTCCTCACTGGGTGGGGAGCAGGGTTGAGTTTCTAGCTACGGGACATTCTGAGCTATGTTCCGGATTTAGGCATCGGTTTCCACATACAAAGAACTCCTGAGAGTGACCTTGATGCACCGCAGACATAATTTGAAGCTGCCGGTTTTAGGCTTGCGGGCTGTTGTTGGAATCAACCCTATACCTTAAATCCGAAACCCTAAAGCCTAAACCCCAAGCCCTAAATCCAAGCTCAAAACGCCAACCTGGAAGCCGTGAGCCCTAAACCAAAACCTTAAACTCGAAACTCTACTCCCAACACCCTATCAACCCCAAATCTTCCGTGTCAGACTTGTCGTAGTGGCAAAGCGCTTGGGTTTGGAGCTGTTAACTTTACGTTTAAGGGTTTCGGGTTCTCACGGCTTTTGCCGCAGACCTTGATTGGTGGTTGTAAGTAGAATTCTGAAACTTAAAGCGAAAAGCCAGAACCCGAAGCCTTGCCACTCTCAACCCCCAGCCTTAAATCCTCAAGCCTATGCATGTCTATAAGCCCGAAACCATGGAAGTGGGTAGGGTCGAAGGGTTTAACATACTGGTACTACTGCTGCTACTACTCCTGCTACTGCGACGGCTACTGCTACGGCTCCTACTACTCCTACTACTACTACTACTACTACTCCTACTCCTACTCCTACTCCTACTCCTACTCCTACTCCTATGCCTACGCCTACGCCTACGCCTACGCCTACGCCTACGCCTACGCCTACGCCTACGCCTACTCCTACTCCTACTCCTACTCCTACTCCTACTCCTACTACGACGACGACGACGACTACTACTACTACTACGACTACGACGACTACTACTACAACTGCTGCTGCTGGTGCTGCTACTGGTGCTACTAATACGAATACTTGTGCTGCTCAGGGTCTAGGTTGACGGACTTCTCATTCTGGGAAGCTCAGACAAAAACGAGGAGCTGAAATCAGATCCCACCCAGTTCTAGGTGAGGCATTAGGTTTTAAGGGTTTAGGTTGTTCGGAAATAGGGTTTAGGGGAGGATCTTTAGTATCAGGCTCTGGGCACTTTTCAACTGTCTAGGCCTGCAGGCTTATATAAGTCGAGGCTTAGATGAAGTAGGGTTTAGGGTTTAGTTTGGTGTAGACAAGGCCCCTTGAGAGGGACGAGAAACAGGAACCATGCTTCATATCTTCCTGTCACTTGAGCATGTGCCCTCATCGCGCCTGCCTTTCGGCTGCAGTTAGGTAGCTTAGGAACACATATGCAGCCGCACTGACGCAGCATCTTCACCCCGAGGGCTGTTCTATTGGCTTTTCTCGGTCTTGCTTCTAAAGTATGCCATGTTAAAGATGTTACGATAGTAGGGTCATGAGGCTTGCTAGACTTCTTGCACGTTTAGGATAGACCGCTGGTGTAGGGTCGCATCTGAGCTGCGGAACCCGGCCCGACAAAGCTGGCCCGATCACTTCCGCGCTGCTTTCCACCCCCACTCAGCGGATTTCTCCCCTTTTCTGCAGAATGGCAGGCTGGGACGCTGGGGTCCGGGTCTGGGTTCCGTTGCCTTGACTCGGTAGGTTGTTGTCCGAGTTCTGCATGCTCCGTCTCACTCACACTACCGCTGCAACTACTAACTAGTCTTCTCAAGGTTCAGTGCTGAGGCTTTTGGGGTCGAGGGTGGCCATTCTTTATCTGAGTTTGGAGTTTGCGGCATGAAGCCGCAAGTCCATGTGACGAGTCCGTCTTGCCCAAGGCCTGGACATGAGATTTAACGAAAGCCTAAGAAGGGGAGGACCCAGCTGAACCCTAGCCCCTAACCCCCGTCCTCACTAATGTAGGAACCTGATTAAGAAACCCTGGGCTTCTAACCCCCGAAATAGAAGGATTCATATAAGGAGCCCTCATAAAGGCCCAAGGTTTCTTAATCAGGTTCCTACATTATTATAGTACCCTTATTATAGATCCCTTATAGACCCCTTTAAAGGAGCCCTAAATAAGGCCCCCAAGATTTCTTAATCAGGTTCCTACATTCTGTCCTAAGACCCGAACCCTGAAGTCGGCACCGAGTGTATAGGTTTAGGGTTTAGGGTTTAGGGTTTAGGGCCTAAACCCTAAACCCCTGCTCAGAAGCTTCAGGCTTTGGATCCGGGAACCTATCTTGGTTCTAGGGTGGCAAGCCTAAGCCCTCAGAGCCTGCATCCTCAATCCTAAGCCCTAAGACCTTGAACCCCTCAATCCTAATATAGGGGCCTTAATAATTAGAATAGGGTTTGGGGGCCCTTAAGGGTATAGCTATAATAAGGAACCCCCAAAATAGTATTGGTAATTATTGAGGCCCCTATAGTAAGCCCCCAACTCTAAGCATTAAGCTCCACAAGGCTTGCTTGAACCCTAAACGAAGCTCGGAAGCTCGGCGGGCAGGTCGCATTCCGGCCAGGGTGGCGCCGCCTCGCTTGGGAGAGAGGGCGGGGATTCCGTCGCTTGGTTTCTTGTAGGTTTGCTTCATTTTAGGGCTTTAGGATTTGCTATGGGTCGCAATTAGTATTCCGAAGGCTTCATCATCTTTCGCGCTCGAATTTGTCTAACCATTGCTACGACACCTTGACTACTCGCGCTACTCCCATTAATCTCACAAGCGTAAAAGCCATACCCCACAGAAGAAACCGACCGGATTCCTAAAGCGAAAGGAGCCCTCCCCAATCATCCCTGACCAGGTCTGAAACAATCAGTTTTGACGAACGCCCATATGATCCCACAGGTCAACTTTGAGTGAAGGACGCCCGACGAGCAAGACATCAAGGCATGAACTTCAGGCCCTATGTTCCAGATTCTTCCGCCCAGCACTCTATGTAGAATGATGTACAACCCATCAACCACAAGCCCAACGCATGAAACAAGCCATAAACCTACCATAGAAGCTGAATATTTAGTAGTATCATTCCTTGGAACTCCTTGTTGCGGATAGTGTTTAACACGCTCCAAAACCCTAATCGAATTCTCACGGCCCCTACATTACCGGGCCCCTGCGTTTGACGGAGCCCTTCAAACAGAATATTATTCTAAGGCCCCGCCCATATTATGCCAGGATGGGTCACCGAATCCCCCCTCTGGGTGGCGCGCCTGCATAGAAGCCACAAGCAAGCTTTGGGTTGAGACATTATAAGGTTCTTGGGATTGTAGTTTGGGTTCAGGAATTACCTTTGCGGTTAGGGCTCAGGAATTTATGGTTGAAGGCTTAGCTCAGCTTTAACCACTGGCACGGAAGCCCTGAAGCCCTAAAGCCTTAGCCCTTCCAGCCCCCAACCGCAAGCCCTAAACCCTAAACCTTAAACCGTGTTAAACCCTTGTGTTAAACCCTTGACCAGAGGCTTTGTGGCTAAAGCGCTTAAAGGTTCAGCGGGGATTTCGGAGCAGGGATGAAAAGTTTTTGACAAAAACTAGCCGAAGGTGTAAGTCGGGTTTTCTGGGAACGCGACGACAAGCAACTTAATGCGACCTCGGGACGGAAACACTAGACCCAGGCCCTTATGTGGGTTGTAATAATTAACTACCGCCGAAGCCGATCACTGCGCGGGCTGGGGCTTTAAGGTTTACCAAATCCTAGCCCTTGGCCTACTTATTTCGGTGTCAACTGTCTCTTATTAGGGGTCGGTGCATCCCGGTGTGTAGCTAAAGGGGTGAAGTTCCGCGCCCTAAACACAACCTAAACATGGAGAGCTGGCAATTAAGATTCTGTGGAATCCGGTCCTCATACTTGGAGGTTCATGGGTAGTTATAAGTGGAGTTACAAGTCCCCTAATATGGGTTATAAGTATAGTTACCCTACTTATAACCCTACTTATAACTACCCATGAACCTCCAAGGCCCTCAACCCTTATAGAATCCCGATGGATCCCTTTAAAGGGACCCTTAAAGGAACTCTTATAACTACCCATGAACCAAGTAAGGTTCAGGGTTTAGGATCCCGAAGAATGCGAAAGCAACGCCCTGAAGCCTCCAAGCCCTGGCCCCCTAAATGCCCTGGAGAAGCCTTGAAAGCGCCCTTATAGATCCCAAAACGGAATCCTAAACTCAAGAACCCTAAACCCAACCCAAAAGGAACCCTAAACCCAAAAGGAACCCTAAATTCATTCTGAACCATCGTGAGGATCGATTTTCGCCCGCCCCCGGGACTGGCGGACACAGGAACCACAATCCCAGGATCCAGGTTGGGCGAGTAAGAAAGGTTCCTTAAGGGCTCTTCTATGACTTTTGTAGGGCTCCTTCAAGGGTTCCTTTAGTGGCTCGTTAAGGGCACCTTTTATGGTTCTTTTAAGGGCTTTATGGGTTCCTTGAAAGGCTCCTTGAAGGGCTCTGCTATGGGTTCCTTTCAGGGCTCCTTTATAAGGGCTCGGTCCAGGTCAAATTCTTCACTTATCAGTCAATCGGGGCCCATCGGCTACTGCTGCTACTACCGCCAGTCTTGCTATCACAGCTTTTGGCTTGTAGTGTTCTTGGTGGTAAAAGCAGGTCTTACTGTTCTCTATTTCACATGGCTGTCGTTTGGAAGATAGAGCCGAAACAAATTGACGAGGGTGGTGAGGAAGCTTGTAGCTTGCAAGTGGCTTTCCTCGACACTCAATGTAGGACCACAGCGACTAGGATCATATAAGATCAATGTGGCAACCTGATTAAAGAAACCCCGGTTAAATACCTCCAAAATCGTAGGATACCTCTTTCAGAGCCTTAGTAACCCCAAGGTTTCTGACCAGGTTTCTACATGACGAAGCTTGCCACCGGCACCTCCTTTGAAAGGACCTTTTACAACAACTGACGTTTAATCATACGTCTCTATGTACGAGATTGCACGGTCTCCCAAATCCGTAACGCCTAAATCCCCAAAGCCGTCGAAAACGCTTATTAACAACTTAAAATTCCCTAAAACTGAATCCCTGAGGCTCTCCTGTCTACCAGAAGTTTAAATCCTGAAGCCTAACTAAATCATGGATCCTTGCGCCCAGACCCTAAATTCTACATTCCAAACCCCTAAACTCGAACCCACGCCCTTCTCGAATCTTTGCAGAACCCATCTAAAGCGCTTAGGCTCTACAACTCTTGTGGATTCCTTTGCGTTGCGAAGGCCCTAAACCACAAGGAGCGGGAACCTCTGAACCAGAATAGCCATCATTATGATTAGTCGGAGTAGTCGTAGTCATAGTGGTAGTGGGAAAATTGGTATTATATACGTGCACTATACTATACCCCAAAACCCTGGTCTAGTTACCAAGATCTCCATCTCGTAACCTTCATCCCGATGAAGCCCTTCACACCTTTATGAAAGCAACCCCTGCTACACCCTAAACCCTAAACCCGAGAATAAGCGGAAATACAATGAATTAGATGGGTGAAAATCCAACCAGATGGGTAAACATACAACTGAAATCTTTAGACATTGATTTAGATGGGGGAAGACACAACCGGATGGGTGATAATGCAACTGGGCGTGTTTCGGGGTTTGCTGAGTAGATATGTTAAGTGTTTCCTACATGGTTTTCGCATTTACATGACCGAAAGCATACGCACGGAACTAATCAGGGTAAGTATTGCCTACATGCCTTTCGCACCTACATGACCGAAATCATACATGTCTTTGACACCTACTTTGTATGTTGCACCTGTTATCTCTGTTCTGTTCCACATTCGCTTGGGCGCGAGGAGAAGGGACGAATCACAACCCCGATTATCCAGCTTTGGTGCTGAAACCTGAAGGCTGTACCGTGGATTTCTGCAGAGCATGTCCAAACTTATGCAGGCACCACAATAACCAATTGTGATTTCTCCCGTTTAGGCCAGCCCACAGACAGGATGCAGTTGTGTGTTTCTCACGTGTGGTTGTATTTTCTCCCGCTTGGTTGTGTTTCGGCCCGGTCGCAACCCTCAACCCCTAAACCGAAACCCTAAACCTTAAATCCTAAACCCTACACCTTCAGAAACAAGTGAGCACCGTTGTTGCAGGTTTTGGCCCGAGCAGATGATGCAAGCNACCCTAAACCTTAAATCCTAAACCCTACACCTTCAGAAACAAGTGAGCACCGTTGTTGCAGGTTTTGGCCCGAGCAGATGATGCAAGCACCCGAAGAAGAGGACCTTGGGCTAAGGCTTGAGGGTTAAGGGCTGGGGCCATGGATTTACCAACCTAAGCTCAGTTACGGAGCACATTGGTTTTTCTGAGTGCTTAGGGTTCAGGGAAAGAAGCATGGTGATGTCTTGTCAAACCTTGAAAAATCACTGCCATGTGCTGGCCAATAGGCGCCATAACACCCATGTAAACTAGTATGAATAAAACATGAACTTAGCCATAGATAGTGATTACTATTGCAAGCTAAGCCTTAGCCCAAAACCCTTACACCTAAATCCAACGAAGTGCAAAAACCAAGAACCTAATCACAAGTCAAGGAGCATTCCTCAAGTAAGGAATTCGGAGTCACTGGAAAAAAGGGATCGCAGAACTTTGAGTTGTGGGATGCGTCTAAGAGGTTTGGGTGACTCTAAATGTCTCCTAAACCCTGAACCCAACTCTAAACCTAAACCCTAAGCTCTAAGCTCTAAATCCTGAACCCTAAGCCAGAAATCCTCAACATCAAACCCTAAACCCGTGAACCCTCAACCCCACACAGCGGGCTCAGGGTCACAGCAGGCGTGCATCTTACAGGGAGGCCTGGGGACCCCTAGGCAATGTACACCCTAAGCCCTAAACCCTAACTAAACCCTAAACCCTAAACCCGAAATCCTAAACCCTAAACCCTAAACCCTAAACGCTTTTTAAGGATCCCTCAAGAACAGGACGGGCACGCTTTGAATTTAAAGCACATCTTGGCATTCACCGCGCAAAACGAGCCCTTGGAGAAGGAGCAAGCGCCTGGGGTTGCGAGTGTTTTGGGGTTTAGGGGTTTCGGGCTTTAGGGCTTTATGGGCTTACCCTTTGGAGGTTTTGGGATTTAGGGTTTAGGGGGTCCTTTAAAGGAAACCACAAGGGTTCCTTCAAGGGTTCTTGAGGGGGCAAGAAGGGATCTACAAAAGGGTTTAGGGTTTGGGGTTTGAGGCCCAACCAGCAGTCGCAAAGACAAGAAGACTCGTAGTATTGCATCAGAAGACGACGAAGAAGAATACGAATCACAACAGTAAGAAGAATGATAAGAAGAAGAGCAAGAGATATGGTAATAGAAGGGTATGGTTACGAGTAACAGCACTATGAACAAGGGTAAACAAAAGGATGAACAACAGTAAGAGAAGCAAGAAAGAGCCACAGCGGCAAGATGATATTGCCAAAAGGCACTAACCTACATAGTAGTAGTAGTAGTAGCCATGGTCAGGGGAGACTGCTGTAAGATCCTTCGTTGTAAAACGTACTAGCGGCAGAAAGCGCATACAGGCCCATAAACCATGTACTTAGCATCCCCAGACAAGGTAGATGTGTCTTGACTAACCCGACGAATTAGAGAGCACCTAAATACAAAACAAGCCCTCAGCCCAAAAACCCCGACATGCGCTTAAAAGCGCTAAGGGCAGCCCTAGCGAAACATCCTCGAACTCCGTCACGCAGAAGATCATCAACAGCGGTGCAGGCAGTGTGAAAAGAATCCGGTTTTAGATTTGGGGGTTTGGAGGTTCGGGGGTTCAGGGCTGACGGGGAGGTTGGGGGTTCAGGGCTGACGGGGAGTTTGGGGGTTCAGGCGTTTAGAGATATCTGGTTCCGAATTGGAGTGGAGGAGCTCAGAGATTCTGGCGTTAGCTAAGATAACACCTAAACCGGCCCCTTTTAGGATTTCGGATTTAGGGTCTAGGGCTTGGGGTTTCAGGCTTAGGACAGTGCTTCAAGTCCGAGGCAACCACCCGAATGCCGGAATTTCTATGAATCTCTGTTTTGGGTTTAGGGTTTTGGGATTTGGGGATTTGGGGAATGTAGGCTTTACGTTTTGTGGCTTAAGAACAGTCACCGGGATTGCCAGGCGGGAAGAAGGCTGGACACAAGCAAAGTAACATACAAACCTAAGTCATTGCCAATACGATTCTTTACGGTTTCTTATTCTAATTTTGCTGTAAAGAAGCCCAAAACCCTACTCCAAGNGCGGGAAGAAGGCTGGACACAAGCAAAGTAACATACAAACCTAAGTCATTGCCAATACGATTCTTTACGGTTTCTTATTCTAATTTTGCTGTAAAGAAGCCCAAAACCCTACTCCAAGCTGCGCTGCAAGTACAAAGGCCTTCCATGAAGCACGCAGAGCATGGAGGTCTGACAAGTAATCAAGTAATCATCATGCCCTCTTGTATAAGAAGAAGGTGCATATCTCAACTCGAAACCATTGTAACACAGTCTACAGGAGTTGTGTTATAGTCCCCTAAACCCTAAACCCTAAACCCTGCAAAATTTGGGCCCTGAGCCCCGAGACTCCGGCACAGAGTCCCTAATTTAAAGAAGCCCCATGTAGATCGAAAGTTTGGGGAGATAGAACCCTAAACTCTAAACCCCTAAACCCTATATATAGAATCCTAAACCCTTAAACCCCAGAAACGCCAATATCCCTTAACTAAGGAATATACACTAATTTTGTTTAGGATCCTTAGCATGATTTAAGGTCTATTGCTTAATGAAGGGGCATTGGAGGCTTTACCCTATATAAACCTATAGACCCCTTAACGGAACCCTAAGTGCTCCTTATTGCGTATATTGGAGTCTCTGCGTTCGGCGTTGATCGAGGGTTCAGGGGACGATCCTCGAAGTTTTCGTTACTGCCGAGGCATCATNGGAACCCTAAGTGCTCCTTATTGCGTATATTGGAGTCTCTGCGTTCGGCGTTGATCGAGGGTTCAGGGGACGATCCTCGAAGTTTTCGTTACTGCCGAGGCATCATGGCCAAGGCGAAAGCGCTGTGGCCGAGAGGCAGGGGATTTGGCTTAAGGGGTTTTTGGGGGTTCCTTTAACGGGTATCATAGGGGTTCCCTTAAGGGTTCTTTAAAGGGCTACAAGGGATCTATAAGGAATCTATAGGGATTTGGCTGAAGGGGTGTATGGTTTAGGGGTTTTGGGCTTAAGGGCATGGGATTTGTTTGGGTTTTTTGGGCTACAAGGGATCCTTTAAGGGATCTATACGGGATGTTTAGGGTTTAGGGGTTTAGGTTTGCAGGGGTCCCTTTAAAGGGTATTATGGGGTTCCTTTAGGGAGTCTTAAAACGGGCTATAAGGGATGTATAATAGGTTTAGGGTTTAGGGGTTTAGAGTTTAGGGGTTGGTTTAGGATTGAAACCCTTTAGAACTTCGTATAGGAATGGAGACTTCAAGCCCTAAATCTTAAACCTTCAGCCTAGAAACCTGATAGTCTTTGGATGATTTTATGCGTAGTGGATGCCCTTCGAAGACATCCTTGCAGAATGCTTTATAGACAGCCGAGTGCTCCTTTCAAGAAGCAGGCAAGTCGCTTCCTCAGTGGACTTCCAGTTCTTCCAGCGCCGCTGGGCCAACGTATCGTGAACTTAGCCTTAGGGGAGATAAGGTTCTCAGGGCATTTAATTAGGGTTGTTAGGATTTGTAGGGCTAAGGGTTTAGGGTCGTGCGTGCATACATATATTTTTTCGTGCATGCATAAAATCGTACAGGCAAGGCTTTGGCTCAGTTAGGCAACTTTCGCGTGAAGGGTTTCACTTTGGCGTCTATCCTAGCCAAAGAGAGGAAGGTTTGGGGTTTACAAGGTTTGGGTTTTGTGATTTAGCATTGATGGTTTGGGATTTTCGAGCCGTTGGGGACTCTGAAGCTTATATCTCAGATTCTGGTGCCTGGCCAAACCCCAGGATCACCCCCCTAGCATAGGACACCTAAACTCTCACCGTAAACCCGAACCCTAACCCCTAAACCCTAAACCCTAAGAAGGGAAGTGACGAGGGATGATGGAACAGGGTCGCGGAGGGTCACGAGGGTGCGATGACATGTGAGAGAGGGTCTAGCTTCAGCCTTCCACAATGTGGATTCCGTCGACCTTAACTGCTAGGAGGAAAAAGGCGTTCAAAAAAAAAAACCCTAAACTCTAAACCCCAAGGCCCCACCCTTAGAAGCGTCCTAGAGCCTTGGTGGAACTGCTTTACATCCCCCAAGGTAGAACCGCTCAGCACCCCTAGAGAATCCCATAGCACCCCCATACACCCCCCTAAACCCTAAACCCCTAAAAAATCCCATAGCACCCCCATACAGCCTTTACAGAGTATGTTTTCACCCAGCTTCAAAACCAGAGCCCTGCACCTGGACCTTGATTAGGGCCTCGAAAGGAACATCCCTACCTTACTGGGCTTCATTATACGGGGTTTTAGATGGGATATTATTTTTGGCTTATGTGCTTTTTTGGGCCCTACTTAAACCTTACGTAAGAACACAGTGAAGCCGACCCAGGGGACGACCGGATATCCCCGCAACGCTCCGCCATCCCACGGCAAAGAGACGCTTGGCACGGGCTTGTTGCCCTTATAGTCCGTATTATGAGTATTGCATAATGGGTCATTTGCAACATGTCTGAACCTTAATAGTTTAATCCGGAGCCTTCAAGGAATCGTAGTCGTAGTGCAAAATCTCCCGACACACTGGTCTAGTTGTTCAGCCTATGTGGGGAGATGTTAACACGGTTTGTTTCAAAAGCCATGTGTTGCTCCTTATGGTAACTTGGCCTTGGGTGCAGGGTTTAGGGTTTCAGGTTACAGGTTTCTTGTTCATTTTACTGTTATGTGTTTTGGATTTAAAGTTGGAGCCCGAAACCCCAAACTCTAAGCCTAAACCTAAACCTAAACATCTAAAGCCTGAACCTTAAGCCCTAGACTCTAAACCCAAACCGTGACTTTCTATTTTTTGTTGGGGGTCCGGGTGCAGGGGATTCAAGAGCTAACAGGACCCGATAAAGGTTTAGGATTTTGGGTGGGGTGGTATTGAGGCATCATATCGCTCATCATCATCATCATCACCGTCATCATTGTCGTCGTCATCATCATCATGATCATCATCGTCGTCGATATCATCATCGCCATCGTCATCATCGTCATCATCATCATCATCATGATCACCAGCATCAGCATCAGCCTCCTCCTCCTCCTCGTCGTCGTCGTCGTGAACAGCTACATTGCATCTCCATTTGCAAGATCCCTGACAGAGACGGTTGAATGATTCGTCATAACATGCCTTGTAGTCCCCATGTAATCGTGCCAAAACAGACATCAAGAGACCATTGTGTTGGCAAGTTTCAGACTATTTTCGTTCATATTGGGTATCTGCTCATAATATGCTTACTGACTTTAAGATCTCTGAAATAAAGGGCCTAGCTCCAGGGCCCCTAAGTTAACGAAAGGGCTTTTCTATCGAATCTCTGAGGCGCTCTCCCCGACGTCGTTGGTACGCAGTGTGGTGCCACGCACCTTGCCGGGCCTTTTTGGAGGTTTGGGCTTAGGGTTTAGGGTTGGGCAGAGATATTAGCGTGTTAGGCTTCGGGGCTTCTGGTTTCAGCTAAATTGGATGGTGGTTTTGACTTCGGCCCGAAACACGAAGCTCGAAAGCCCTAAACCTAATCCCTAAAACCCCCGTGACCGCCTCAAGGGTAAGCTGAAGTCTTCATGTTTTCCCGAAACCGTTCAGTGCTTTCGAAGTCTGAATCTTGCAGGGTCTTTTATGACAAACCTGCAGACCCTTGACCCTCAACTTCCCACATTTGTTCCATCTTCGGGGNCCGTTCAGTGCTTTCGAAGTCTGAATCTTGCAGGGTCTTTTATGACAAACCTGCAGACCCTTGACCCTCAACTTCCCACATTTGTTCCATCTTCGGGGCTGTTGATGGCCCCACGGCACTCTCAGACCCTGAAGCCCTGCAATTACCCTGAATCACCAAAACGTGGCTTAGGGTGTAGGGTGTAGAGGCCCCAGAGCACCAAATCTCGCACAATCCTCTTCGCCCAGGAACGCAGCCACAAAAGTGATACTTCCCCATTGCGCTCCCAACTACAGAGCGTGCTTGGCCGTCACAACGCTGAGCTCGTCTGTGCGGCTCTCAGTTGATGGTGTGGGGTTGTAGGAAACCGTAAAGGAAATCGCTTNATACTTCCCCATTGCGCTCCCAACTACAGAGCGTGCTTGGCCGTCACAACGCTGAGCTCGTCTGTGCGGCTCTCAGTTGATGGTGTGGGGTTGTAGGAAACCGTAAAGGAAATCGCTTAACCCTTAACCCTGAAACCAAAACTCTGAACACGCGAAACCCTGAACCGTATACCCTGAACCCTACATCCCTAAACCCAAAGCCCTGCATCCGAAAACCATCAGGCCAAACTTTAGAGTTTGCAGACTCCACCGCAACCCAGGGATCCAGTCAGCTCCGGGACGCTTGCACGCCTAAACCCTAAGCCCTCAACCCTGAACCCTCAACCCTGAAACTTAGATCCTGAACATTTGAAGTGGGAAGTTAAGTGGGATCTGGGGCCGGGGTTTTGGGTTGGGGTTTTGGGGTTTAGGTTTAGAGTTCGGGGCTCAGCGTTAAACCCTAAACCCTAGCCCTAGCCCTAAACCAAGAACCCAGCCCTTGAAGCAGACTCCTAGCCCTTAAAGGAGCCCGTCAAGAAGACGTCTACCCCCTCAAAGGTTTCCGTGAAGGAACCCATCCAAGAACCGGGTTTAGACCTCTGGCTCTTAGCTAAACCGGAGGACCCCCTGCGCTTTCCCGGAAAGGCCCAAGGAAACCCCAGGCCAGAAACCCCAAGCGGACTAGGGTTTAGTGTTTAGAGTATAGAGTGTAGGCTTTAGGGTTTAGGGTTCAGAGTTCGGGCTCTAGAGTTTAGGGTTTAGGGTTTAGGGTTTCGGCTTTAGGGTTTAGGGTTTCGGCTTTAGGGTTTAAGCTTTAGGGTTTAGGGTTTAGGGTTCAGGGCACCGAAGTTCTTAGTCAGAGGACATCTTTGACTGCTTAAGCCCTCAACTCGAAACCCTTCCCTTGAAAAAGCCGAAATCCTAAACCCCACGCCTAAACCCCTTGTTGAAACGTGAAGGAATTCCGAGAAAGGGCCACTGCACCAAGAAAAGAAGAGCTTTAACCCCTATGCCCCAAACCCTATGCCCGAAACCCTAAGCCCTAAACCCTAGACCCTAAGCCTAAACCAACAACAGCAACAAAGACAAGTTCCCAGGTCAGAAGACATCCTGCAAGTTCAAGCTTTGGTTAGAGGCGCCCTGCTAGCTTCGAAGCCCTAAAGCCCCAGGTTTTTGGTTGGGGTTTAAGGTAAGCCCTTTAAAGGTCCTCTTACAGCTCCCCCTTAAGCCTCGGCTTTAAAGCACCCCCTTAAGCCCCCTTTTCAAAGAGGGGAAGGCCCATAGAGGCTCCTCGAAGCCCTCACGCTTGCTACCGCTACCGCTACTGCTCCTTGCTCTTGCTCCCGCGACAGACTCCCGAGACTCACCGTCTTGGGGGGAGCATGCAATAGGTCCCTGTAGATGTTCTCATACTTTCATATGGCTTGGGGTTTTGGGTTCAGGTTTTAGCGTCATGTTCTTATACTCTTATATGGCTTAGGGTTGATTAGCGTTTCGGGCCTGGTGGCTTTAAGATTTCGACGAGGGGGGTTCCTTCAAAGGCTCCTCACGGGTTACCTTAACGTTTCTATATTCGAATAAGGTTAGCGGACATGTTATGCCATACGTAGTTGCTTAGGGACGATAAGGAGGAAGTAGTACCGAACCCAGAAAAAGAAACCTTATAAAACCCTGCAAAAGTCCGTAAAACCCTTTGTAAACCCTTTATAAAGTTAAAACTATACACGAAATCTCCTAAACCCTGAACCCTCAAACCAAAACTATAAGCGAAATCTGCCAAAAAAGGACCTCCAAACCCCGAGCCTCCATTCGCCTTAAGGCATCCTCAGCAGCCTCTAGGGATCTCAAAGGCTTCTTCAGAAAGGTTATGTGGGTGCTTGTGAAAACCCGCCCAAATACAGGGTGCTGTATTAAGAGTAAAAGTGTATAGGGTTCCACATAAGGACTATAATTTTGACAACTGCCCATGTAGTTCCTTCAGGATTTGTTTACGGGTTATGCAAAGAGGTTTAGGCTTTGGACTTTTGGAGCTTGTTGCTTGAGGGCTCTTGGGCTTCAGGGCTTTCTAGTAGTAGCAGTAGCAGTAGCAGTAGCAGTAGCAGTAGCAGCAGTAGTAGTAGTAGCAGCAGTACTACCTTGTCATCATCGTCATCGCCACCAGCAGCAGCGGCAACACCACCATCATCATCATCACGATCACCTTCATCATCGTCATTTGATACCATGCGCATTCATTTGGGAGTTTCCGAAAATAGGGGACCCCAATATAGCACCCTAGATAGTAGGATCCTTATTATAAGGACCCCTAAAAAGGTACCCCTAATTTCCGGAAACTGGCATTTAGAGATAGGAAGTCTTGTGCTACAGAAGACCCAAGCTTTCCAAGCCTCAAACCGGCCCAGGGTGAACAAGATGGTGGCCTGGGAAGCAGAAGTCCGGTGGGTTTTCGGGTTTCAGGAGTTTTAGGGTTTTTTTCGGGTTTTAGGAGCTTAAGGTCTAGGGTTTAGGGATTTAGGAGCTTAAGGGCTTCAGGATTGTTGAAGGTGAGGGTTGAGGGTTCAGGGTGTTGGAGGCTTCCAATCAGTATTGATGAGGCAATGCTGACTCAGAAGCAAGACATTTATGTTGGCTTGGGGTGTCTTTAATTCGGGGGCGAGGTCAGGTGCATGGCCGGCTTCAATGGGTGGATGGGGTTATCAAGGCTTGCTACTGCTACTGCTACTGCTACACTAAGTATTACTACTACTGCTACTCCTGCTGCTGCTGCTGCGACGACTAATTCTGCCAGTACTACGAGTACTACCAGCACTACCAGTGTAGCCAGCACTACCGACACACCAGTACTACCAGTCTACCAGTACTACCAGTATTACCAGTACCACCAGTACTACCAGTACTACCAGCACTACTACGCCTCCTCCTCCTACTACTGCTGCTGCTGCTACTACTACTTGTACTACCACTACCACAACGACGACGACTGCCACTGACAAGAACAACAGCAACAACGAGGACAACAAGAACAAAGCACAACTCCAAGAATTGCTACTACCACTTTGCGCTTGCCTCTTGTACGGCTTTTGCCGTGCTGACTAGTTACTTGTCTTGTTACTTTCAACTACCCCTGCTTTATCGCATGCTGTAAGGCTGGTATCACCGTATGACTTTAAGCAGGTCATTGACTGCCGCCACCCACTGGAAGCTTCACGCTCTGATCCCTAGACACTAGTACTTAGTCAAACCCTAAACCTTATACCCTTAACCGTAAGCCCTAAACCCTGAAACACCTAAACCCTAAACCCCTAGACCCTAGACCGTAAACCCTAAACCTCTAAACCCTCAAACTCTAAACCACTCGAAAGCCCCCAAACCCTAAACCCCTAAACCCTAAACCCCTGAAAGCCCCCAACTCCAACTGTGCAGCCTCGATCCGAAACATACGACTTCTTAACGAACTTGACTAGCTATCGATTTGGGTGGTTGTCAAAATTATGGTCCCTTTTTGGGTACCTATTATAATAGGGCACTTATTATTTAGGGTATCCAAAAAGGGATCCTAATTTTGACAACCACCCATTTGGGATAACTTTTATTTTCCCTTATTGTTTAATAGAGAGCCCTAGTCATAAATACCTTTGGGGGCTCTTGAAATCGACACCTACTGTTGATGGACAAAATCCTGCGTGACCCATTATAAGGAATATACCATAATTCCCATAGTTTAGAGTCCTTAGGGTCATGCAGGATTTTGTCCATCAGCCGTAGTTGAGTATCTCGAGGCTTCCATCTGCTCAAAACCCTCAAGGCGCTGAACCCTTAAACTCCTATACGGTTGATGGACAAAATCCTGCATGACCTTAAGGACCCTAAACTATGGAAATTATGGTATATTCCTTATTATGGGTCACGCAGGATTTTGTCCATCAGCCGTAGTTCCCCGAAAGATCCCTCTACAGGGGCCCTTAAAGGAAGCCCTAAACCCTTAGACCCCTTTACTTGAGTATCTCGAGGCGTCTATAGTCTATCTCCCCTAAACCCTAGCCTAAAGGCCCTCGACCCTTAAACCCCTAAACCCTGAACCCTTATAGATCCTGTATAGGCTTCCTTATAAAGGAGCCTTTTTAGGATCCCCTGTAAACGGAGCCCTAAACCCTTGAGTATCTCGAGGCTTCTACCTGCTCATCTCAGATTGGCGCCAGCTGAAGCCTTGCATGGACATCTTTGCAGAGGCTTGTCCCAGAGGGTACACACAGGGCTTGGTAGCTGATTTTCGGATGTTAGGGTTTAGGGAAAGTTGAGGGTTCAGGGTTTAGGGTTTAGGGAAAGTTTAGGGTTCAGGGTTTAGGGTTTAGGGAAAGTTTAGGGTTCAGGGAACCGGGTTTAGGGAAAGTTTAGGTTTCAGGTTTTTTGGGTTTAGGGAAAGTGTGGGGCTAATTTTGGATTCCAAGGTGGCTTGTGGAAGGGTTCCTAAAGCCTAGACTCCTAGAGCCTCCGATCCCTACTGTCGGGTACCCAGAGACTCCAATATCCCTTAATTAAGAAATATACCTAAGGGCTCCTGAAAGGGATCGAAAAAGGTTCTACAAGGGAATAAACGAATGTACGTTAAATTATAGTAGGATCCTTAATATGACTAAAGGTCCTTTATCAAGGGGCCCGAAATGCCAGAAGAAGCGTTGCCGCTGGGAACTGGTTCCGCGGAAACACGATCCCAGTGTCAAAGTTCCGTGGTTCCGTTGCCACGAGTTCCCTGCATGTGATTTCAAGCTTTTCGCACGGGGCTGAGATACAAGGCTGGCCAGATTCTTTTGTGGAGTCCTCCGCCTCCCACAAAAGCCGGCTGCGGGGTTTTTGAGCCATGAGCGGACCTGAAACAACCGTCTTGCAAAACAGGGCTGGAGTGATGAGTTGTTTCCGTGGGCAACTGCAGCTCGTTTGACGCAAAGATTTCTGCATGGTCCCGCAGCCTTTTCACGCTTGGCTTGGAGGGTTTGGGCTTCGGTGAATGCTGCGAGTGCGCCCCCGGCTCCCATCTCTCTCTCTCTCTTTTTCTCTTTATCCTGCCTCTTTCTCGTGGCATGTTGGAGTCTCTGGGTAGGGATGCTTGCTTGCTAGCGGAGTCTTGGAGTTTCTGGGCTCAAGCCCTAAGCTATCTTGGGCTTGAGGGGTCTTTGTCTATGGGGACTTCTAGTGTAATGGTCTCCTTTTTTTCTGAGTCCTTCCCTCGGCTGCTACCCCAAATCCTAAAGCCTAAACCGGTGACGATCATCTCCTTGCAGGCATTTTTCGGTTTCCGCCCGGGGAAGTTTTCATGCTTAGTAAGCCTACTCCTTTGCGCCAGGGTACAGCAAGCCCAACCACCCTAAACCCACAGCCATCAACCAAAAACCAAGACCCTGAGTTTCAAACCCTAAACCCTAAACCGAAACCTAAACCCCACAAACCCTAAACCCTAAACCCCACAAACCCTAAACCCTAAACCGAAACCTAAACCCCACAAACCCTAAACCCTAAACCGAAACCTAAACCCCACAAACCCTAAACCCTAAACCGAAACCTAAACCCACAAACCCTAAACCCTAAACCGAAACCTAAACCCCACAAACCCTAAACCCTAAACCGAAACCGAACCCCCACAAACCCTAAACCCTAAACCGAAACCTAAACCCCACAAACCCTAAACCCTAAACCGAAACCTAAACCCCACAAACCCTAAACCCTAAACCGAAACCTAAACCCCACAAAC
>BGNK01000796.1:92552-110341 GCA_003297005.1 Symbiodinium sp. clade A Y106 | reverse complement strand
AAAAAAGGAAGGAAGGAAGGAAAGAAGGAAGGACGGATGGCAGGAAGGAAAGGAAGGAAAGGAAGGAAAGGAAGGAAAGGAAGGAAAGGAAGGAAAGGAAGGAAGGCCACCACCACCACCACCAGCACCGCGACTACTACTACTACTACTACTACTACTACTACTACCACTACCACTACCACTACCACTACTACTACTACTACCACTACTACTACGACTACTACTACTACTAGTACTACTACTAGTGTTGATGATATATATCCTGCATTAACTTAAGAACCCTAAACTATGGGAATTATGGTATATTCCTTATTATGGGTAATGCAGGATTTATACAACCGTACTGCTACCAGTACCACTACCACTACGACTACTACTACTACTGCTACTACTACTACTACTACTACTAGCATAGACTACTACTACTACTACTACTACTACTACTACGACGACGACTACTACAACAACAACAACAACAACTACTACTACTATTACTGCTGCCATGACTAAAGCTGTACTTCTTGGTCCGTTGCTGCGTCTTCGCAGATGGGCACGCTCCTCTATGTCTCTCTCTCCTCTCTGAGGATGCACCCATGGCCGTGTCTACGAGGAGCATTACCACTTCTGCTACTACTACTGCTACTACTACTACAGCTAGTGCTAGTGCTACTAGTATTACTACTACTGCTACTACTACTACTACCTCCGACAACGACGACGACTACTACCACTGTTACTACTACTTTGACTAATTCTACTTTTATCACTATTAGCACAAATAGTACTACTACCTCTACTACTACTACNCTACTACTACTACCTCCGACAACGACGACGACTACTACCACTGTTACTACTACTTTGACTAATTCTACTTTTATCACTATTAGCACAAATAGTACTACTACCTCTACTACTACTACTACCACTACTACTACTACTACTACTACAACTAGTACTAGTACTAGTACTACGACTACTATTACGACTGCTACGACGACTACTACCACCACTACTATTATTATTATTACTACTACTACTATTACTACTATTACTACTACTAGTAGTACTACGACGACGCCTACTACTACTACTACTACGATTACGACTAGTACTGAAAGCTTTTTTTGATGGGGACGAAATCTCCGGATTCTCCTAGGCTTGCCTGTAAACTGGTAGAGAAAGTTTTTTTTGATTGGGAAAAAGTTTTTTTTTGATTGGCTAAAAAGTTTTTTTGGAATTTTGAGGAAAGTTTTTTTTGATTCAAACAAAGTTTTTTTTTGATGGGTTTCCCGTTTTGGGGCCCATTACACTATAGTTATAATCAGGAACCCCCAAAATAGTATTGGGAGTTATTTCGGCCCCTATATGTAGTACATCATATGCCGACGATAGCTGGGATGGCGATGCTGGCTGAGGTTGGCATGGAGGATGGCAACAGGGATATTCACCCTGGCGGCATTAGTCGCCTTCCATTGCGTCAGAGCACGATTTTATCCAACGTGCTCCTGCGTGGGCCATAACGTAATGAGCTGAATAGTTGCGTATTACTTAGGCCCGTGCATCATAAACCACAGAGACTTATATAGCCTTCTCGTAACCTTGATAGCCTTTTCAAGGACACCTTTAACGGAGCGCTGTTGCACTTGTTAAGGCCCGGCCCTAGATCTTAAACCCTCATTCCTAAACCCTAAACCCTCATCCTTAACCCCCAACCCTTAAACCCTAAACCCTCATCCCAATCCCTAATCCTTGAACCCTAAACTCCTAAACCCTCATCCCAATCCCTAATCCTTGAACCCTAAACTCCTAAACCCTCATCCCAATCCCTAATCCTTGAACCCTCAACTCCTAAACCCTCATCCCCATCCCGAATCCTTAAACCCTAAACCCTCATCCCCATCTCTAATCCTTAAACCCTAAACCCTCATCCCAATCCCCAAAGGCCCTGTCATCGCCCCCAAAATCGTTGCTTCTCGCAGGCTGGTGCCTGGGTGGGTGACAGAAACTCGCCTGAAAACTTTGGACATCGTTTGGGGCCTTTGTAACTAATATAGGGGCCTTAATAATTAGAATAGGGTTTTGTAATTATAATAAGGAATGCCCAAAGCTAGTATAGGCAATTATTAAGGCCCCTATAGTACCCGCACCCCCAAACAACCCCTTACAAAAAGCCTAAGTAGCCACTATTACGCGCCTTGGTCTCTGTGAAAGGAAACTTGGGGGGTGCTGGTAGGGTTCAGGGCTTAGGTTTCTAAACCCTTAACCCCAAACCTGGCATCTATATACTTGAAGGGGCAGGGGACTTAGTAAGTTGGGTATAAGTAGGGTTATAATTAGGGTAACTCCATTTAGGGCACTTATAACTCTGCTTATAACCTCCTTACTGCGTCCCCGGCCCCTTCAAGTACATATATATATATATATATATATATACATATATATATGGGTGGTTGTCAAAATTATGGTCCCTTTTTGGGTCCCTGATATAATACGGCACCTACTACTTAGGGTACCAAAAAAGGGACCCTAATGTTGACAACCACCCATATACATGTATGCTCTCGGGTCCCTGGCCCCGACCCCTGGCCTAAGTACTCAAAACCCGAAACCCTTAGAACGCCTAGAACCGAATCCTATAGACCCGAACCTAAACACCCAAACCCCCAACACCGAAACCAACATACACTTACAACAACCTTCGGAAGAACCCTTCAAACAACCCCAAACCCTTAACCCCATAGAACCCGTATGTGAACCTCTTTAAGAACCTTTTGACGGAACCCTTATAGTACCCTTTAAAGGAACCCTTAAAGATCCCTTTCAAGGAACCCGTACAGTACCCTCTAAAGGAACCCTTATAGATCCCTAAAGAAGCAGGAACCCCAGAACCTCCCGGACCCCTTTCTGAGGTCCTCCGGCGACGGCGAGTTCACTGGCCCCATGGCCGCAAGTTGACCTCTGCATGGGGCAGTGGAGGAGGCTATGCAAGGTGTGCAAGTTATGCAAGCTATGAATGCATGTGTGTATGTGTGTATGGACGTACGTATGCATGTATGTATGTGTCTATGTATATGTGTATATGGATATACACATACACACACACACATATATATATATATATATATGTATATATTTATGTATGCAGATACACATATGTATGTGTATATATATACATGTCTGTACACCGGCGTATACATACATAAATACACACATACTGGTTTGTGTTTCTTGTTAGTTTGAATGGTTTTCTAGTGCCTATGCTCCAGCTGCTCTTTAAGCAGGTTCCATGCTTGCAGTGTTCGGTTTTAGGGTTCAAGGTTAGGGGTGGTTTGGTTGAAGTGTTCCATCCTTTTCGGGCTGAGGGTTTATGGATTTCAAGCCTTTTTACCCAAACATGGAGTGTGCCAAATCAGGATTGCCTTCGCTTTTGATCAGGGCCGCATACGTATACTTGGGTTTGTCCTTGGGTTCTACAAAGCAGAGGTGGTGGTATGATAGGAATACGAGGGACTTGAAGAAAATCCCCTTTTCCCTTGTGGTCACTGCCGTAATCTACCATAGCCTAGTTTTGTAGGCTATTGGCTTAAGCCCCAGTATAAAGCTTACAAGGACCCCACAACAAGTAGGTCAAGTAGGTTCTTCTATGTAGGCTAATAATGCGTTGCTCGCTGGGGACCTGAGCTAATGTTGCAGGCTCCTGAGTCTATGGACGGGACCCCCAACAAACGGGACTCCGAATATTTAGACGGCTGTGGTCAGTGTGAGTGGCTTTTTTTCACAACCCTAAGCCGAAGCCCTATACGATACCTCAGCCAAGGAAATCCGGTCGACGACGAGGTTTAGCCTGTGATAGCAGAGCCGAGAACCCGTGTAACGGATCGCAGTAGTAGCACAACGAGGACTCCCTTGACAGCCGAGACTTCGTTCATGGAGTCCCTTCGCTTCGCAGGGAGTCCAGTAGAAAGTGTGTTGCGTCAGATCTTTCGAACACACGTTCGCTCGATCTGACTCGGGAGTTTTACAGCTGAGGGGCTCCTTGTAGTTGGTGATTCCGGAATTTACCGTCTTGCTGCTGCACGCAGCTTTCCTTGAGTGCCACGGTGTCATTGCCTCGGCTGAAACTGATCCTAGAGGGGAGGAGGACGATACAGGATACAGCCCAGGGTCCAAACGCTACTACCCCCAACACTCACTCAATCTCACGCAGAAGGGAGATACANGGACGATACAGGATACAGCCCAGGGTCCAAACGCTACTACCCCCAACACTCACTCAATCTCACGCAGAAGGGAGATACACCCAACACCCCAAATCCCAAACCCAAACCATAAACCCTAAACCCTAAGCTCTGAACCCCAAACCTGAACCCTAAACCCTGAACCCTGAACCTTAAGCCCTTAACCTAAACCCTTAAGGCAACGCCTCTTACCGTATGGCTTCGTTTGTCTCGGCCTCACTTATCATCCCATAAAGCCCCTGCAAGATCCGTATTGGAAGTTTCCGAAAATTGGGGGTACCATATTTTTTGGGGTCCTCATAATAAGGATCCTACTATTTAGGGTATTATATTACATTCCCCTACTTTCGAAAACCCCGGTATATACCGTTATAGCCCCTCGTATCTTCTGCAAAGCGTGGTCTCTTATCTTGAAAGCCAAAGTTGCTATAAGAATTGTCTTCTCGCCGGAACGCGATGTTTGGTTTCGCTTTCAAGCACAGATCCACGGTAGCATAATGAAGCGGCGAAGCATGCCAAGATATTTACTGCGTTTGGGGCTTGACCAGGCAGCTCAGTCCTAGGTTATGGTTTAGGGTCTGGGGTTTGCGGGAGTCGCAATGGAACACTTCTGAAGCATTGGCTTCGTGCCCTTCGTACACCCCAGGATTCGTTTCATCAGCCTTGTTGTGAGCACGGCGAAGCCGTGGTGTCATAATTCTTTACATGGGTCAGACGGCGGCCGGTAGAGTCTAGGGACGGTTTAGAGATCCTAACCCTAGTCCGGAAGATAGAAGTCTGAGAGTGCAGGGGGTTCTATACTATCAGTGCAGGAGGAAGCCTTGAGGAGAAGTACTAACCATGGTACCTCCCAACCTGTGAACCCGAAACTTACACCCTGAACCCCAATCCCAAACCCTAAACCTTCAGCCCAAAAATCCTAAACCCTGAACCCCCTAACCAGGAAAGACATACGTAGAACCAAGCCCTAGTAGATCTCCGAGCGGTCAATGGATCCAGCGCCCCAACCAGGGGGATTTTCCCAGACCCCTTTCTGGGAGGACGCAACACCTTTGTCATAGTCGGGTAACATTGTGCATTTTTATGGGGGGCGCTAAGCCCAATAATAAGGGCAGTGAAAAATCAAAGTGTTCAATACTATCCCGACCATGGACTGGAAATGTAGTAGATGAAGCCTTGGTTGTCTTGTTGTTTTGTTGTTCTTTGGGCTTAGGGCCTTAGGGGGCAGAGAAAGAACAGTTACAATGCTCCCTTTGAGCGATCGGTTCGGTCGCAAGAAGGGTTCCATACAGGGCAGCTCCATGGTTTAATACTGGGACTTTGAATACTTGGAGTAGGGTCTTGGAGGCACATTATAGCATCACAGTATAGGTGTATAACGGCTGCAAGGGGACATGATTACTAAGTATTCCGGCCCCTCTTTAAATAGATCTCTTAAGTGACTCTCAGGGTTTAGCGCTCAGGTGGCTTTCAGGGTTCAGGGTCCGGGTTTCCACCGATTTCGTCAGTGGTCTGGGGCTTTGGGTTTAGTAAAGGCTTTCTTCTAGACTACCCGAGGGAATACAGTAGAAGCCCAAAAGTTGGAAACCTCATAGCCTCGATCCTTAAGAGCAATGTATAGGGAATCTCAGCACTATTTGGCCTTACTGTAAACATGGAGGGTTCTACTTTCGAGATCCTCCCTGGGAGTTTGGCATTGATCGCAGATCATGCCTGTGACGAGCGGCGGTTTTTTCCGTCCCCAACCGCCGATTCAGCCGCCGTGGGTGATAAGACGATGGTAACATAGGAGTACAGTTTGATTTGGTTGAAGGTATAAAGCGAACCCACTTGCGCGGCTTGACATTGACATTTCTGCACACGGGAGCTTGACCGTGCCATTGCGAAACATGTTTCGCTTCAAAACCTAGCCACAAAGCCAACAGCCGAAGCCACGCAACCCGAAACCCTAATCCCTAAACCACAACAAAACCCAAGACCATGCGCCCCTAAACCCTAAGCCTTAATCCATGCAGCGCTCCCCCTTGGTGCTGGTCTCACTGGCATGGCTTGGTTGGCATCTTCGCTTTAGGATTCGAAGTTTGAGGTTTCCGTTGGAAGTTTTGGATTTTTGACATTTAGGTAAGCCCATGTATCCTACACCCTAAGAGTTTTAGTTCAGGATTCCGAGGGTCTGCATCGCAGAGAGAATTTCAGAATGCCGTCCCAGAGCGACACTGTTTTGGGAACCAGAACCGTATTTTGGTTATCCTAAACCCTAAGCCCTAAACCCCCAGGGATTCCTAAACCTCGTATCTTGGCTAATGTAGGAAGATGATGAAGAAACCCGGGGCCTATAACCCCAAAATAGTAGGATCCATATAAGGAACCCTGATAAAGGCCCAAGGTTTCTTAATCAGGTTCCTACATTAACTCTGAACCCTAAGCCCTAAACCCTAAACCCCTAAACTCCTAAACGGCCCTAAACCGAAAGCCTGCTACATTGAAGGAGAGTCTTCGGTTTCTTAATCAGGTTCCTACATTAGGGTTAAAAGCGCCGAGAGTCGCAGGAGCGAAGCAAAATGGCGCAAACGGGGAGGAACATGGGAGCCTAAATAGGGGCCTTAATAATTAGAATAGGGTTCCTTTATAGGTTTTGAAAAAGGGTCCTTGAAAGGTTACTATAAGGTCTACTATAAGGGTTTAGTATAGGGGCCTGAAAATTTAGAATAGGGTTTTGGGGCCCATTGTACTATAATTATAATCAGGAACCCCCCGCCCAAAAAAAAAGAACCTGTTGTAAGTCTTACGGCCCCTACATGAAATAGTTTCCCATGTTATTCGGTAGGGTTCCTTACTTTGATTCTACTATGAAAGGAGCTCAGAGCCCTGTTTTCGCTACTAGACCTCCACATGATTTCTACGGCATCTTGTTTCACAAGATATGCGAGTTTTCGAAAATAGGGACCCTAACACGGTATCCTAACTAGTAGGACCCTTATTATAAGGACCCCAGAACAAGGTACCCCTAATTTTCGGGAACCCCCCTTTTTGGCCTAAGGCCACGGAAGAGCCCAAGGACTCAGCCCTAAGCAGTAGCATGCTTCAAGGATAACTTTGTTTGGCTCAGAGGGGCTAGGGTTCAGGGTTTGGGAGGTTTCGGGTTTGGGGTTTAAGGTGTGGGGTTTGGGGTTTAGGGTTTGGGGTTTGGGGTTTAGGGCTTAAGGTGTGGGGTTTAGGGTTTGGGGTTTAGGGTTTAGGGCTTAAGGTGTGGGGTTTAGGGTTTGGGGTTTAGGGTTTAGGGGCTCGCCAGGAAGATGCTGAGGTTGCATCCTGTAAGTGCAGGGGGTCCCATGCATGATATAGATCGGTTCTAGACATTTTTTCTGATGAGTGAGTGTGAAGACGGCTTTGGAATGACAATAACCAGAATTAAAATACGAGGACTACTCGTTTACTTTCAGCTTTGTTGTTTTGACTACGGCCTCGCGGGACCCCTTGAGCCCGAAGTATACCGAAAGCTACTGCCTCGACCCTTGGCCTTCAACTCCAGCCGAGGGTGCCGATTGCCGAGAGACCAGTCACGCACCAGATTGATAAAGGTACAGGAGAGCAGACATGGCATGGAGCTGATGGGTCCCACCCCTCCAAAACAGCTTTAAGCCTTGCATAGCAGACAACTAAAACCCTAAACCCTAAACCCCAAACTCTGAAGCCCCACCCTGCACCCTGAACCTTACAGCAGACCCGAACGCTGGGAGACACGGACAGCTCCATGTGGAGTGGAAGAAATATTCCTCCGGAGTGGCAGCTGCCCTCGACTCCTTTACCCTTACCGTCATGACCTCGTATTCTTGCTCCCATAGTCATGTTCAGCTCGAGTTCGAGATGGTCTGTTTGTGTTTTTTGGAGGTTTCCCATGGTCTGGAACTCAATGATGTGACTTTGCCAGTAGGACTCCCTGTAACGCTAAACGATAAGCCCTAACCCCTAAACCCCTAAACCCTAAACCCCTAAACGCTAAACCCTGAACCCTATAAGCCCTAAGCCCTAAGCCCTATAAGCCCTAAACCCTAAACCGTGCTCGGATGTCATCACCCAAGGGCAGCCCTGCCGCTTCGAACGTTCGTCCTTCTCTCTTCGCTGATCCGAAAGGGCCTAAGGGCCTGCGGTCTGAGGGTAGGGTGTTACGGTATCATGGTAGTAGTGGTAGTAGTAGTAGTAGTAGTAGTAGTAGTAATAGTAGTAGTAGTAGTAGTAGTAGTAGTAGTAGTAGTAGTAGTAGTAGTAGTAGTAATAGTAGTAGTAGTAGTAGTAGTCGTAGTAGTAGTAGTAGTAGTAGTAGTAGTAGTAAGTAGTAGTAGCAATAGTAGCAGTAGTAGTAGAAGTAGTAGTAGTAGTAGTAGCAGTAGTAGTAGTGCCGTAGTAGCTAGTACCAGTACCAGTACCAGTACCAGTACCAGTACCAGTACTAGTACTAGTACTAGAATACAGGGGGTTTCAGGTTCCAGAAAACTTGGTTTCGTTTTTTTTGGGTTTTGGGCTGTGGGGTTTTAGGATTTTTAGGGTGTTGCATCTTAGGGTCTGGGGTTCACCGGGGGTTCAGAAGGCTTGCATCGATTGCACTTGGCATGGATTAGGCTTGGAGTTCGGGTTCCGGGTGTGGCGTGGGTTGTCCTTTAATATANTTGCATCTTAGGGTCTGGGGTTCACCGGGGGTTCAGAAGGCTTGCATCGATTGCACTTGGCATGGATTAGGCTTGGAGTTCGGGTTCCGGGTGTGGCGTGGGTTGTCCTTTAATATAGCAGCCTAAATAAGTACCAACGCATACTATTCTGGTGGTTCCTGATTATAATTATAGTATAATGGGCCCAGAACCCTATTCTAATTAGTAAGGCCCCTATGTTACAGAGGCGCTCAATGAAGAATAGGCTTCATTCTTCGAATGACGTGGCTTGTTCAAGGGCCTCGCGTTAAAGGACTAGGATACAGGACATTGTCTATATCCCCGATATATACGCCATACCAATTCAAAGAGACTTAAATAGTACCATCATTCCGACGGCCTATGTTGTGGAGTTTAGGACTTTGAAGAGGAGGTCACCTCGTGGTTGCTCACATTGCTTTGGTCCTTTGACTGTCATTAGCTTGTTTTCGGAGTTTCGGACAGTGTTTGAGTCAGGGGCTTGACCAGGTTCCTGAGTAGTACCCTTTTGTCCTTTTCTATTCTAAGGTCCCCTTATTAAAACCGAATAGTAAGAAAAAGGGTTCCCTTATGTTTGAAGGGGCTACTCTAGACCCTAAACCCTAAGCCCCCTAAACCCTAAACCCTAAACCCTAAGCCCGTAAGGTTCGTCCCTCTAAGTCCCTCTATAGTTACACTACTGGAGGTTGATGTGTAGTTATAAGTCGGGTCATAAGTCGGGTAACTATAGTTACAACCCATATTAGGGGACTTATGACCCCACTAACCTCCAAGTATCTATGGTCATATAGGGGCCTTAATATTTAACACAGGGTTGTTGGGGCACATTTTGCTGTACCTATAATAAGGAACCCTCGGAATAATATTGTTAATTATTTGGACCCCTATGGTATATCGCAAAGCCCTATTCTGATTGTGACGGCCCCTAAAAGCCTAACTCCGTTCATAGAGGCCCTCAAGAAGCCCTGTCTAATCATGAATGGCCCCGCAACCCTATAAACCCTAAACCCTAAAACCCGAAGCCATCCTAAACCCTAAATAAACTCTAAACCTAAGCCGTTGTTAATCTCTTTGCTTTGTTTATCCGCAATCGCTGAGCGCCGAGCCTTTCAAAATAGTATAGGTAGTTATTGAGGCCCCTATATTAGATTTAGGGTTTAGGGGGCGGCTTAAGATCCACTGGGGTTTTGGGATGTTTTAGGGCTTATAGGCTTTAGGGTTTAGGGTAGGGTTTACCTTGTAAGCAAGATAACTACTGTTACATCTACTTGCTTACGAGTCCCTTGATTCTCTAAGTAGGCAACGTAAGGTCAGGACCAAGGGCCGCACGGACTTCCAAGCACTCTTCCTGCTCAGCTTTTCCACTTACCACGGCTGTTTTGAAGCCCCGTCTGAGCAGGCATGAGCACGTACGCCGTCGGCGATTCCAAGATGCAGTGGCAGAACATTTCAATAGTAGTGATATGAACTAGAATGCCAGTGGTTGTAGATGCTACAGAACAGGAGTGGAGATTGTCACGAGATTGTACGGATGGTGATAGTGGAGGTGGTGCCCTACCTAAACCCCTAAACCCCTAAACCCTAAACCCGTGGCGGTCGTGGTGGTCGTCGTCGTAGTCGTCGCAGCAGCGGAGGAGGAGTCGTCCTTGAGGCGACCGGAGGCGAGATCCCGGGAGTCAGTAGGGCCTTAATATAGGGGCCTTAATAATTACCTATAGGATTTTGGGGGTTCCTGATTATAATTATAGTATAATGGGCCCCCAAAACCCTATTCTAATCATTGAGGCACCTACATTACCTTCAAGTGTCGGGTTGCGGAGCTTCCGGCGTCAGTTCAGAGAGGTTTTGCGAGCCTCAATCCCCGAACCAGAAAGCCCAACCCCACTAAACCCTAAACCTAAACACCCTAAGTAGACCCGAAGACCCAAACCCTAAAGCCCAAAACAAGTATAGAGACTTTGCAGGCACCCGTATAAAGCCTTTTAGAATCCCAGGCCACTCCGATCGACAAAAACCTACTTGCTTAAGGAAGGATTCTCGGAAACCATAACTGGGAGCCCTGAAAATATGGGTTTTGCAGAGGTCAGGCATGCCGGAACATATAGAAATCGTATAGACACCTTGCAGAACCCTTATCGAATCCACAAGCCCGCACCGATGCCCTAGACCCTAAACCTTAAACCCCGAACCCGTAAACCCTAATCCCTAAACCCTAAACCCCTAAACCCCAAACCCTAAACCCCTAAACCCCAAACCCTAAACCCTAGACACTCAACAAATGGAATCGCTCTGCCTGGAGTAGAAGATTTGGGAGCTTCACTTCGAGTCGAAAGTCACAGGGTGTACTCAGCGCTGCTATAAGTTTGCTTGAATTTTAGGGTTTCAGAGCTTCATGGTTTGAGTGTTTAGGGCTTTAGGGTCGGGTTTCGATGTCGGTATCCGGGTGCGAATTTACTTGTGTTCTGTTCAGATTCTAGCTCTGAGTGCTCGATGCCACACTTGCAACACCTGATTGTTGCGAAGCTCCCATTCCAATTTTTCAGAGAATACCATACCCTGCCGATTCCAAAGCCAAAATGAGAGCGGCGCAGGGTTTAGGGCCTAAACCCTAAGCCCAAGCCTAAACCCTCAACAGTGTGGCAAATAAGGTTTCTTTGCAGATCCTTCGCCGTGCTCCCTTTCAAGCGGTGGCAAGGGTACCCTAAACCCTAAACACCAAAATTACGGAGTTGGAGTCTGTGTTGAGGTCTCTGGGAGACGGGGTTCAGGGTTTAGGGTTTAGGATCTATGTAGGAAAGAGGCTTCAATAAATAGCAACAGCATCCCTCGGGATTCCACACGCCCGGACACCCTATTAAGGCCCCGATATCATAGAATCCACACAGTACTTAGGAGCCCTTCTAGTAACCCTTATAGAACTCTTTGAAAGGAGCCGCATGAAGGCCCCGTTATCACACAAGCATACATCCTAGAAGCACTCAGACAGAGTCATGGTCGATGTGTTGGAAACTGAGCTGTAAAACTGAACACCGTCGATGGTAAGGGTTTAGGGGTTTAGTGGTTTGGGGTTTAAGGGTGTAGGGTTTAGGGATTTGCTATGGTGGGATGACTTCTTGTCTCGGGCTAGCCTTCCTGAACTTCCTCTCTTTGACGGACCCTTAGGGTTTTAGTTTCAGGTTTAGGTTTCAGGTGCCCTGAACTCCTCGCTCAAAACCACCGTAGCCCTCGACTCTATCCACAGGAACGCAGCGGTTTTGGGATAGGGGTGAGTTTGCTGGTTTAGGGTTCAAGATGGTTACCCAGAGACTCCAATACCCCTTAATTAAGGAATATGCCTTAAATCATATTAGGGATCCTACTAGGATTTAAGGCATATTCCTTAGTCAAGGGCTATTGGAGTCTCTGGGTAAGGGTTCAGGGTTCATTAGGTCTATAGGGCGCTCGATTGGTTTGTCCGAGAGTCAAGTCACAAGGCCCATCACCCCGAACCGAAGCCTAAAGCCGCAATCCTAAGGCCGAGCCATAAGGGTTTAGGTTTTCGGGTTTAGGGATAAGAATTGAACCCTAAAGAGCCCAAATCGAAACTTGACCCACCGCCAAAAATCGCAGAGGCTTCTTCCTCTGCTGCTGGAGGCGCGTGGGTTTAGGGGCTTAGAAGCAGAAGCTTTGGGCTGAATTGACATACTATAGGGGCCCCTTAACCCCCCGTACTTCCACCTCAACGCGGTGGGGGGGGGTGGCAACTCCTGCATTTAGTATTGTGACTTGGGCTTCTTTTTTGTGTTTTGCGTTGTGCTTGTGATTCGGGTAAGCTGCAGTGTAGGCAGGAGGCTAACGGAAGTAGGGCTAGGACGCTGAACATGGAACCGGGGTCTCCCTTGGGGGACGATCCATGCTAGGCTTCTAGCCAACAGTGCGTTCGGGTTGGCTTCCCGTTCGCACTTACCTCTTAGCTACCGCACGGGTAACGGACGACCGATACCAGCCACCAGAGCTTCTCCATCCACCAGTGACGCTGGACAGGAGCGGAGCTTGCGGGGGCGAAGGTGGCGTCGGGGGTTAGATGCAAAGCTGAACTGGGGAAGCTGGAATGTTCAAACGTTGCACTCATATTTACAAGTGTCAGACAATGGAGAGATGACAATAATGGGGAAGGATCCCACGAAAATAGATAACCTGTGTCAGGAGCTTTCTACACATGCCATTAGTTTGTGTGCAGTGTCGGAACACAGGTGGAGAGGACAAGGCACTATTAGAGTGGATGGCGATTGGATGTTTATTTTTTCAGGCATAGAGGATCAGGCAGAAAAGGCGATGCAGGGTGCGGGTATTTTGTTGAACCAGGAAAGGCAGGAGGCGTGGAGAATGGCGGACTGTTTGTGTGAGTATGGGGGGGGTCGACTTCCTCGCATCCGATGACGAGTTAAGGGGCGGTTTTTCAGCGTTCTTTCGTGCTACGCGCCAACGTTTCGTTGTAGTGATCAGGAGAAGGATGAGTTCTATGAGGCGTTTGGAAAAATGTTGGACAAAGTGCCGTTGCGGGATGAGTTGGTTATCCTTGGTGATTTCAACGCACGGGTGGGTTTGGCGGATAGGGCTTTGGAGGCCGGAGGCGATGGTTTGTCGGTCACGGAAATGGTCGGTGTGCACGGTCTTCCGGAGAGAAATGAGAACGGAGTTAGATTGCTTGACTTTTGTGCAGCCAGAGTTCAAAATAGTCTGCGAGTGGCCAGTACCTTCTTTCAGCACCGCGAGTATGGTACGTGGTTGCATCAGTCTTCAAAACGGTGGTTTCAGATTGATCATGTTCTCTGCTCCAGACAAACATTGGGCCTTGTGACGGATGTCAAAGTTATGCCGGGTTATAGTCATAACACAGATCACAGGTTTCTGCGGCTTCAACTGGCGGTCCCGCCAAAGGCGTATCTTTCCAAATTCTATGGGTCGGAAAAAGCTCAGGTACAGGCAGGGCGGCCGAAACGACTCCNTCATAACACAGATCACAGGTTTCTGCGGCTTCAACTGGCGGTCCCGCCAAAGGCGTATCTTTCCAAATTCTATGGGTCGGAAAAAGCTCAGGTACAGGCAGGGCGGCCGAAACGACTCCTGGTTGGTGGACTGAAGGATTCCGTAGTTTCTAGTGATTTTAACCAGCAGCTTCATTCTCTTATGTCAGAGGGGTTTTTCGATGAAGGCTATCCGCTGTTTGGTCGTGCCATCCGAAAGGTGGCAAGGCAGTGTTTGGGGGAGGTCCCTGGAGAAAAATGTCCTGAGTGGAAGCTGGTGTTTTCTGAGGAATTGGCGGCGTTGAGTCAGCACAAACGTCAAATTGCATTGTCGGCACCTGGTGGATTTCAGTCTGAAGAGTANGTCCCTGGAGAAAAATGTCCTGAGTGGAAGCTGGTGTTTTCTGAGGAATTGGCGGCGTTGAGTCAGCACAAACGTCAAATTGCATTGTCGGCACCTGGTGGATTTCAGTCTGAAGAGTAAAAGGAGGCATGTAAACAGGCTAAGGTTCAAGTCGGCAAATTTATCAATGAGTGGTGGGTGACTAAGGCGCGGGAGATTCAGGAGCGCGTGGATGCCAAGGACCATAACTATCAGTTTGCGGGGTACAAGGAGCTTAGAAGGGTGCCTGCGGTGGGCCGAAAAACCCCAGGTAAATTGCGTGATGGGAAGGGTAACCTCATCTGTACACGGTCGGGGCGTATTCTCCGATGGCGGGAGTATTTTGAAGGTTTGCTTAATGTGCCGTCGGGTGTTAAACAGATCCAAATGGACAAGATTGAAGCCTTGGTTCCCGAGCCTGGTTTGGACGAAGTTCCCAGGTTTGAGGAGACGATTGCTGCGGTTGGGAGGCTTAAAGCGGGTAGGGCGGCGGGTCCGGATGGCATTGAAGCGGAGTTGGTCTCTGCGTTGGATCCCATTAACTTACGTGCGCTTCATGATCTTTTGCACGCGTTTGGACTGGAGTTGAAAGCATGCCGGAAGAGTGGAAGGCAGCGTATCTTGTTCCTCTTCCGAAGAAAGGTGATTTGACTTTGTGTAAGCGTTGGAGGGGAATTCTTCTCGCCTCTATTCCCGGGAAGGTCTTTGCTCGCATCATTAACGCCAGACTCGCGCAATATGTTGAAGATAATTAAGCGTATTCTCCCGGAATCACAGTGCGGCTTTCGCCCAGGACGGGGAACGATGGATATGATTTTCTCGCTTAAACTGGCCATGGAAATTGCGGACTACAAAAAACACCCCTTTCATGTTTTGTTTGTTGATCTCGTTAAGGCGTACGACTCAGTGTCCCGCGCTGGTCTGTGGGAGGTCTTGCGAAGAAAAGGTATTCCGAGGAAACTTGACGCTTAATAAGTCCGCATAATAAGACCTTTCTTTCGGGTTTAGTCAGTTGAGGGGGGCCTTTCGCAGGACTTTAATTTGGCTACTGGTCTGGGGCAGGGGTGTTGTCTTGCGCCTTTGTTGTTTAACATTTTTCTTTCGGCAGTTGTGGAAGCGTGGGTTTATGAATCCGGAGGGGGTGTACGCATTGATGGTGCACTTTTGCATAGAGAGGCTCATGACAAGTATGCGTCTTGGGAAAGCTTGGATCTGGAAGAGCTTGGATATGCGGATGATGCGGCGTTGATTGCTGGTACCTTAGAATCGTTGCACTGTATGGCAAAAGGATTGCAGTTACACCTTAGAGCATGGGGCCTAGAATTGTCGGTGGAGAAAACTGAGGCATTATCATCACAGGTTGGAGTGCACTCCCCAATTTCGGTGGAAGAATTCGATGGTTTTGACAGCATCAAATTTGTGGACCAGTTTGAGTATTTGGGTGTCATCAGCGTTTCGGCTCGGGAGATGTGGCGGTGCGAGCGAGGTTGGAAAACACGCAAGGCGTTTTGGTCCTTGAGTAGCTCTGTGTCTGGAGTGTCAGGCAACTGACCTTGAGCACCAAAATCCAGGTCTACCGTGCTTGTGTTTTGTCCGTTTTGTTATATGGAGCGGAGGTATGGACTCACACTTATCCTGTGCGCAAGGCTCTGGAGAAGTTTCATCTTATCTGTTTACGACGCATTTCGGGGTATGGGCTTAAATACCAACGAGATCACTCGCTCTCCAATGACAGTTTACGGGCTTGGCTGGGTGTCCCCACTATTGCGGAAATGGTCTGTCAGTGTCGGTTGCGCTGGTTGGGTCATGTTGGGCGCATGGGGGACCACCGTATTCCTAAACGTGTACTTTTTGGGGTACTACCTCCTGAACTTGGGCAGGCTCGTAAGCCGGGATTACAGTCAGGCAAGAGGTTACGAGATTCTTTTGCCAGGGATTTGCAGGCAGTGGGCATCGACCGACAGGGTTGGCTTCAGTATGCGAACAGTGAAGGTGGTGCGCCGTTATGGAGGGCTAAAACGTTTTCGGCTGCTGTTTGGCATAAGCCTATTGCGGTGATTCCTACTCATGATCCACCTCCACGTAATTTGCCTCCTAGAAATCAGGCGGGCAGAGTCAAANTTTTCGGCTGCTGTTTGGCATAAGCCTATTGCGGTGATTCCTACTCATGATCCACCTCCACGTAATTTGCCTCCTAGAAATCAGGCGGGCAGAGTCAAACGCAGGCTGGGGCATGCAGAGCGTTTGGCTGCTGCGGGCATTAAGTTAGAGTCTGAACTTGCGCCAGGCTGTGCTTTTTTGAGGATGGAATTGGCGGCTGGGGGTAGAGCTTCGTTTGTCAATCTCCTTCAGTCTGTAATTGCGGAGCGGTGCGATAGTTGTCCGGGAATCGAGTTTGAGGAGCTGTGTTGTGATTTGGCGGATGGGCGGGCGTCTGAGTTTGACACGGAAGGGGACTTGGCTATGTTCAGGCTGTTGGTTTCCACGGTGGTTTTGAACATGCAATCTGAGGTGGGCATTGGTCAGGGTTCCGTTCGTACTGGTATTACACCACGCAAGGTTCCCAGAAAGCAAAAACCGCCGGCTTGGTATGTCAAAAGACAGAAGGATGCTCAGGCGATTATTGATGGTACTGTGGCGCCACGAGTCAGAACGAAGTACTGGAATTTGCGTAACATTTCACGAAGTTCCCAAGTGGGTGGAGGGGATTTTGTCTGTGACTTTCCAGGGTGTGGCAAGAGTTATACGTCAAAAGGTGGCCTGTCGCATCACAAACTTATTTCTCACAAGGTAGGAACCTACCGGCAGGCGGGCTATGACTGTTCGTTATGTCCTCGGTCTTTTGAGCGTGAGATGTGGCTTACTAGGCACACAAATTTTGACCATGTTCTGGCCAGGCCGTTTGTCTGTCCTTTTTGTCAGGGTTATTGGCCAGGTGAGCCGAGTCTCCGCCTCCACATTGCGGCTGATCATCGATTCGAGGAAAAAGATTTTCCTGCAATGTGTCAGCTCTGCATAAACCAGGGTTCACAGAGCCAGGTGTTTCGCAGTGTGCATCATTTCAAATACCATCTGAAGCGCGAACACTTGTAAAATTCTTGTTTTGGTTGATGTCCAAGCTTGTCTGTATCCATCTACACGCGAAGCCTCTTTCCACTCAAGTCGGGTTGTGCAATGGCGAACAAGTCCGTGGCCGACAGGCTCAGTGGGGTGGAGGCTGCGCAGCACAATGTGCAGCAGCTGGCAAACGCTACTGCAAAGGGTGTGGGGAAGACAGGGCTCAGAGACAGCAGGTGTGCTTTTGCCAAGGGGGGTTTCGCGCTGCGGTTGAGGAGGCTCTGCAAAGGTGGCAGGACGGGGCTAGGGAAGTTAAAGCGGAGGGTGCGGGTTCTGCGTCTACAGCTGCTCCAGCCAACCGGCCTACCCCCTTTAAGTTTCAGTTCTTCAAGCTCCTTGTGGGACAACTTGAAACGCA
>BGNK01000796.1:65326-82556 GCA_003297005.1 Symbiodinium sp. clade A Y106 | reverse complement strand
TGCATGGCAGCACGCCTGCAATCCAGGCCCCATCATGCCAGACGAGTAGCACGAAAGCAGAAAAACACACCTCGGCGTTATATACAGCGAATGTCTTTAAGGCCCTTGCAATGACACTGCATGCCGTAGTTCGTAAGCCTGACACCACAGGAGCAACCTGCGCTGTCCCCTGCCGCACCATGTTGCACCGGCATCTGTCATGCGAGCACACTTGCGAGCACTACCCTCGGACGAGGCTTTCTGACGGAGCGTAGTTGCAGCCCAAACACATTCTTCCCACTCTTCGATGAGTGTGCCGTATGTGCCCACGCCCGTCCAGGCTCTCCAACTGCATGGCAGCACGCCTGCAATCCAGGCCCCATCATGCCAGACGAGTAGCACGAAAGCANATTCTTCCCACTCTTCGATGAGTGTGCCGTATGTGCCCACGCCCGTCCAGGCTCTCCAACTGCATGGCAGCACGCCTGCAATCCAGGCCCCATCATGCCAGACGAGTAGCACGAAAGCACAAAATACACACCTCGGCGTTATATACAGCGAATGTCCTTAAGGCCCTGGCAATGACACCACTTGCCGTAGTTTCCAAGGACAGAAAGTCGCACCCTGACTGGTACCTCAAAGCTTCTCTCGCAGTTAGCCCGCATGCGTGCCACGTGTGTACCATAAAGTCCACAAGCTCGGAGGTGCTTCGGCAAATATTGCACCGACTGGCCGTTGTCTGTTCCATGCGCTGCGGCTTCCCCCCATTGCACCGGCTGCCATCAGGGAGACGGTCGTCAGAAACATGCCCGCCGCCGATCAAGAAAGGTCACATGTACCAAGATTAAACGAACGTTTTCGGGCGTCAGTAAGCCTGCTGTAACAGGAAGGTCGTGCACCGTCGACCATTTTTCTTCGAGTGGCATCACATACAGCCATGCCGGGATGGAGGAGGAGACAGCCGGTACGGTTGGCTCGGATTCCGCCGGCATGTGTCGCGTCAATATCATCCTTGGACGAAGCTTTCTGGCGAAGTGTGGTTGCAATCCAAGCACAGTCCTCACGCTCTTCAGCGAGTGGAAAAGACCCTAGGCCCGATGGCTTCCTTTCAGCCAGGGGTTGCTGCCCACAGCTCACCAAGCCTACAAAAGCAGACCCTTTCACTGAGCTTACGTTTAACATCACGTTGTGTTTCACACCTCCGGAAGTAATGGGCGTTAATGGTCGTAGAAAATTCTAAAACGTTTTCGTTCCACTCGGTGCGTCGGCAACCTGCTCTGTATGGTCATGGTCCAGTAATAATAATCTGAAGCCGGGTTCAGGGTATGCATGCTCACTGAATAGCGCGAGAGCATTGGGCAGTGTGAGAACACAGACATGTCGTGCACCGTCGAGTATACATCTTGCATTGGCATCAAGTGCCAGGCCGGTGCTTGACACCCCACTGTTCGATGTGTACGCCATGTGAGCCCATGCTCTCAGGGCCTGGTTTGGGTCCGTGAGAGCCTCAGGACGCGTCACAGCGATCCGCTTTCTGTCCTCTTGCAGGCCTGCGCAGGGCTACGTCGGTCCTGCCCAACATGCTGCTTTCAAAATTTACAAATTTCCACATCTGGGCAGGGCCACGGCCACGGGCTGCGTCGCCACGTGGCAGCGGCCGCACCCGAGTACCGCTAGAGGCCGCTGAGAGGGGCCTTCTAAGATTAGGGAACCCAAAAGCACATAAGCATAAGCATTTTATAGGGATATCCTTTCCTTATTGGGCTTCATTATAAGGGGGGTTGGGTTTATATGGGTTTTCTGGGGCCCTAGATTCTAAAAGCCACTTAAAGCCCAGAAAACCGAAGGCTTTCCCGGCAAAAGCTAGGGCCAGAGCCCGAGGGGCCTTCAAGGCCGGAGCCATGACAATGGCTGGCGTAAGCTTTCTTCTGAGCCTGAAACGAAGCCCAGCTGTCCAGCTGTGACGACCTGCCGGAAGCTGACTTGCGCGACTCGCCAGCATCTCCTCGAATAGTGTCCTCAAAAAACTCCTTACTCCTCGCTCTGCTTCCGAAGCTGAGGCGCAGAAGATGGCAGAAGTGCGACCACCCGCCCTCTCTCATCCGAAGCGCGAACCTAATCAAAGCGTGCGACCACCGCGCAGATCTGCTCTGCGGTGAGCACACTGACAGTCTCCCCATTGTTCCGACGTTGTTGTTCAGTCTTGTTTCCGGGAGCTCTCCCTGCAGGGCTTACCCTGGTAGTCACTTTATCTCAGCGCTACTTGCGGAGCCTGACTCGAGCCTTGTAGCTAGCGTGGAGAGTCCTCCACCTCACTCCCTGGGCACTGTGGAGCCGACAAGCACGGGAGCCAGTGTTGTCGGAACATGCACACCGCTTGGGCACGCCAGAATCAAGAAGTTTCACATGAACCAAGATTACACACAGGCTCTCGTAGAGCCAGGATCCAACAGAAACGTTGCTAAACTGTTAAGCGACGGAGCCTGCAGGACAGGGCGGACCCAGCTGGAGAACTGCAGGGCTCTCTCGTGGCAGTGGTGGCGCAGACTGTGAGGCCCTAGACGAGGCCCAGGCTTGTTATGCTGGCATGTTGGTATGTTATTGCAACATAGCTGCGCTGCAGCATTTTGTAATTCTCGCAATCTTCTGTGAGAACCTCTCTCTTCGATGTGCTCTCAGTGTGAGCCCATGCCCGTCTAGTTTGGGTCCGTGAAAGCCTCAAAAAGGCAGGACACGACAAGGCGATCCGCTTTCTGTCCTCCTGCAGGTCTGGCCTGAGGCTACGTCGGTCCGAGTCTCGGGCGACCGTTCCGTTGTGCGAAAGCTGCACGCCGCTCGGCCAAGCCAGCACGATCAAGAAAGACCACAGGAACCCAGATTCCACAAAAGTCTTTTACGTGTGTCAGCAATACAAATATTAGATTTCTGGACAGGAGGAGTGTGATTGCCCCGGATTCCGCCGGCATGTGTCGCGTGAACATCATCCTTGCACGAAGCTTTCTGCCGAAGTGTCGTTGCAATCCACGCGCAGTCTTCGACTCTTCGACGCGTGAGCCCTTTGTGCCAGCCTTTCACTGCCTCGTTTACTTGGGTCCCTCAAAGCGCTCGGCTCCATTGATTGGAGCAAGCACCGCTGCTGTGCCTCTGTTCGTGCATGCCTAATATCAGATGTAGGCTTCGTCGCTTGCTTCTCTACATTGTCGTGCTCCGTAAGTCTCAAAGAACAGGACGCGACACGGCTATTCCACTTTGTCTCTTGTCCCTCCTGCAGGTCTGGCGTGAAGCCGCGTCCGTCCGAGTCTTGGGCAACAGGCCAAGTCAGAGTCACAGGAACCGTTGCGTTGCGAGAAACCTGCGCCGCTCGGCCAAACCACAACGATCAAGAAACGACAAAAATTGACCAAAGTTCCACACCTGGTGCCCTAGTTTGTAAGCTTGATGTAGCCTGTACCATCGATCATTATCATGTTCGTCGTGTCATGTTGCACCGGAATGTGCTATCCTTGTAGCGCAGCATGCAGCCTGCAATGGAGGCCCATACCATTTGAGATCCGAAAGCCCAGCCAGCAACCTACACATTGCTCGGCTGAACCCGAAGAAGGTCCATGTACAGCCAGAGCGGCACTAGACAGGAGACGGCCCAGCCAGTTCGGATAGAGGCCGCGTGGAACCGGCATGTGTTATGTCACGTGAGGGTTGTAAATAGACGAAGCTCTCTGACGGAATGTAGCTGCAGTCTTAACTAGACTGTGCAGTGCATACCTCATCTATGTCCATGTCCGGCCTCATTGCCTTGCAGCCTGCACAGCATTTGGCCTGCAATCCACCCTATCATGTTCTCATCGAACGGCACGAAAGCTCCAGACACCGTCTCAAAGCGCTGGTGACACCACGTGCTTTCAGCAAGCCCGATACCATAGAAATGTCGCGTGCCGTCAGCGGCATGACGTGCAGCCACATCGGCACCGGGCAGAAGGTGACGGCCGTTGATTGTTGCATCGGCATGTGTCATGTGCGCATTATCCTTCGAAGAAGCTTGCTGTCGAAGTCAGGGTGCAGTTCAGGCACATTCCTCGCACTGTTCGATGCGTGCTCCATTTGTGGTCATGTCCGGCCAGCTCCATATTGCTTTGCAGGCTGCAAAGCATGTGGCCTGCAATCCACGCTATCATGTTCTCATGGAAGGGATTCCCTGGCTCAACATGCAAACTTGGGGTTCAACATGCAAAGGTCGGTTTCCGAGATGCAAGCTTTCTTGCTTGCCTTGGGGTTCAACATGCACAGGCCGGTTTTCGAGATGCAAACTGCTTTATAGATGGTAAGCTTGTAAACTAGCACAATAGTAAAGTCCTGGCTCAACTGGCACAGGTCGGTTTTCGAGATGCCGCAGTCCCCTTATCGATTGGCACGACAGCTCCGGCTTCGGACATTGTGGGAAAGATAAGCACACTCGGCAGCCAAAGCAGAGCAAAGCGCTGTGGTGACACCACCTGCTTTCAGCAAGCCCGATACCATTGAAATGTCACGCGCCGTCAGCGGCATGACGTGCAGCCACATCGGACAGAAGGTGACGGCCGTTTATTGTTGCATCGGCATGTGTCATGTCCGCATTATCCTTCGAAGAAGCTTGCTGTCGAAGTCAGGGTGCAGTTCAGGCACATTCCTCACACTGTTCGATGCGTGCTCCATTTGTGCTCGTGTCCGTCCAGCTCCATATTGCTTTGCAGGCTGCGAAGCATGTGGCCTGCAATCCAGGCCACTGCAGCACTGCAGCATGGTCCGACTGGAGAAGCATCGCATACTTGCTACTTTGCCAAACCAGAGCAATCAAGCAGGTCACATGAGCCAAGCAATCACAAAGCTCTTTCAGCAATCGTCCTGCCCCAGTCAAGTCAGCCTAATGCCAGCCTGGTGCCACGGAAATGTCCTGCACAGTGCCTTGGAGCGGCGCCATGTGCGTGTAGCATGTATCTGCAATCCAGGCCTATCGTGGTGCCCGCCCAATCTGCTGGGAAACACGCACGAAGCTTCCATCTTAGCCTCAGTACCAGCCTGCGCCGCTTGATGCTCCCACCACCGCGTTCCCAGCGCGAAGCGTGTGAAGCTCAACATTGCGGACTCAAAGAAGCTGACATGCCTCTACATAACTATGTCCAAATCAAGAGCTGTGACAGAGCGCTTGAAGCTGAAGTCGTTCGATTGTCGGCATGATTTCCTGCTGAAGAGTTCGACCGCCCTCGGACCCAGCATGCCACTTGACACTGACCCAAAACGGGGCGGACGGACGAACGCTCTGCATCCCAGTAGGCATTCCGGCAATGATGTTGCGGGCGTGCGGTTTGAGACTTCCACGCATGTGCGTGGTCAGACGCACTTGCCAAAGCCTGCTTTCGCTTCGTCCAAGTCCGGATAGAGAATTGCTTGATTCAGATCCCACGAAAACACAACATCAGCAATGCAAAACCACGTGCAAGCGTTGAGGTGTCTGTGATATCATCAATCGCAGGCGCAGCAAGCTGCTTCAGCCATTCAGCCTGTGCATCCAAAACATGGACGGAGCGAAATACTGAAAGCTCTTCTGGCCTCTGCCCTGGGCCCCTGGGCGCTTCGAGGGTGTAGGTCCGACCGCCGGCTTCAGCTTAGGACTTGATTCTGGCAGACTGCAGCAGACAGCAGCCAGCTTTTCCCTCCCTGCTTCCCTTCACCGTGATTGGAAAAGTGGAGACCGTCGATCATGCCGCTAGTGGTGAGTTTAGTTCTCTGTCCACTGTCTCGTTGGGCATCGGGTTGTAAGTATTGTAAGTTCTACAACTTTGGGAGAAGGCTGGTGTGGGGAGCCTCGCCCCGACGGCAATTACGAGCACACCTCCCTTCTCGATTGTCTCGCAACAGTTCCACTAGCTTGGACAGGCAGGAAGCCGCAACGCATCGCTCCAACGCGTATGTGGGTCGCATAGACTTCTGCATCAAGCACCTCTCCCCACAGCAGCACAGACTGCGCACTATCACACCGAAGACGAACTGCAAGGAAGCAGCCTGCTTGGGCTGGGCGCGCACGGTTTGCTTCAGAGAAGGCCTCCACCACCAGCATGCAGAAATCGAGTCGCACGAAGCGGAGCTCGCGAATTCCTGTCACTAGAAGTTGCCGTGGCCATCCTGCTTGACCTGCAACCAAGTCGAGCAGCTCGAGNACCACCAGCATGCAGAAATCGAGTCGCACGAAGCGGAGCTCGCGAATTCCTGTCACTAGAAGTTGCCGTGGCCATCCTGCTTGACCTGCAACCAAGTCGAGCAGCTCGAGTGACGTGTGGTGCACGGGCACACAGCACCTGAAAAGCATTGAAGCCGCTCGGCCGGCACTGAAAGACCCCGGCATTGTCGTGCTGCGCTGTGAGATGCCCCCCATGCTTAGCAAGGGAGTCAGCAAATGTAGCCTAGAATTTCACTCCCCCCACCGTCCCCACCCAGACATGAAGGCCCTAGTTGTAGGATTCCACGTTTCCGTCCGCGTTCTGCAGCTACTCGCTACACGGCAAGACACGAAGACCGCCGTTTAACTTGTGCTGGACACGGAAACTGGTAATTTATTCCATGGTTAGCAACGGAAACTGGTAATTGTAGGAAAACGTGTCCTGCATTTGTGCTCGCCCGATTCAGATTCCAGAAGTAGGCCCTCGAAAGGTTTCTACATCTACTAGGCGTGGATGGGTACGGTGAGCAGCCGCACATGGAGAGGCCAAAGCCTTGAGGCATCAGCGCGCCGGACATAGGAACATGCTTCGTAATCCCTGTTCCCAAGCAGACGAAGCACCCCCAAGGCCCCCTCAGGAATGAAGTCCTGCTTTCTAGTGCTGTGCCCCGTCTGATTGCAGTATCGACCCGGAAGGTGATTCTGCTCCGGCTTTCGGCCAGGAGTCTTAGAATCTGCCCCAGCATCTGCCGCTGTAGGTGCTTTTCAGTGGTCATGCCCTTCCAAGGCCAAGCCAAAGCCTCAGCCGCCTCAGCCGCCTCAGCCCTCGGTCTTCAGGCCACGGTCGTTGCGCTCGCCGAGGCAGAGTGAAGCTCGTCGCCCCGGTGCGGGAACCGGTGGCTCAATCGCTTGCAGTGACTGCAGTGAGCCCACACACGGCACCCCTGACCCGAAGCCAACGACCTGCGAGTCCAGAAGGTCCTCTGCGTTTCGGTCCAGGCAGATCGCCCTGCGCAAAGCTTGCAAAGTTCGCGTGCTGCAGCCCGGACTGCAGCTGCGTGGCACTCGTGTGGTGCACTCACTGATCTCAGAGCTCTTCTGTTGAGACATGCATGCTCTAATGTTGAAACAAAGGAACCGTGACCTAACTGTTCGGAAAAAAGTCTTGCTGTCCTTGCGCTGACAGGTGAATTTTCGGCAGGATACGCACTTCTGTGTCTCGTGACCTGCGGAAATCTGGCGAGCTGCTGCATTCAACAGTTGCTAGATGGCCGTGCTTGCGGGGACATATGCTTCGAGAAGGTTTCCTAGACTAGGCGAAGAGAACCGCAAGTCCTTTTCCTGATGGTCGCTAACTTCGCCCCCTCACCCGCTCCTTGCGGTCGGCTCCAGACTTGCCGTGCGCCGACGTACCTCCCTGGAGCGACCGGTCTCAAGTCGGGTCTTGTGATCCGTACTTTGCATCTCTGCAGGGCATCGGCACCGAGGCAACTGAGAAGCCCAGATCTACAACCAAAAAACACCGCAGCTCGTCGATGCAAGGCTCGCACGCTGCAGCCAGCGGAAAGTGTATTCGATGGGGACAGATGCTGCCATTGAAGGCACACTGCTGGATGTGAAAGAACTATCCCTGGTTGCTCCGGGGGGCATCTATCCAGCGGATGACTGTGGCCGTTGCGCAGCTCACACAGCTCACAGCCAGTGGCTCGCGGCTCACATGCGAACTTTTAAGGCCGAGCGGAACTGGCAGAAGTACTGTTGGCGCTCGAGTGTCGAAGCAGCAGGAAGGTGTGTGAAGCAAATCTTGCCAGGTTGAACAAAGCAAGTGTGAGCTTGTACCGGCAACCTATGAATGTCTGTGGTGCAAAGTTTGTCGCATGTATAGCAAAAAACGCACAACACCCCTCCGAAGAGTTGACACTTGAGCTGCATTCAAATGTCGAGAGCGCGGGCATCCGAGGAGCACAGATGCGGTGCTGGGACAGCTGGACATGGGTCTAAGCTGAGTGAAAGATATGCTTTCGAAAGGCGGCGCAAGTGCTCCGATGCAAGCGCGGCAAGCGATGGCCGAGTCCTCTTCGTAGTCTAACAAGCCACAGAGCCACTGCAGCTTGCCCTCGCTACTCGTGGCCGCTGTGAGTGACACGGGGCACCTACACTGTACCAGGCGGCAGGCAGTGAGAGAGGGCGAGTGCATATCTTTGTCGGACCCAACAACTTGGATTGGCGTGCTCGGACGCCAAGCAATCCAAAACCAGGCGAAGCCTAATTATCGATGGCACGACCTGCCGCTGCTGGCTTCGGGACCAGGGAGATGAGCAGCAAAGCACATACTCCTTCTTGCGTGAGACGGGACTTGGCCAAATACCCGGCCCAGCACCAACGCACCCCGAGCCTTCAGAGCCCGGAAGTCGGCCTCACGGCTGGCACAAACCGGCAGCTCGCGCACTCAACGCTCCCTACAGCGAGCGCTTCCTCTGCAGCCTGTCGCCAAGTTCCCAGCTCTGCTGCGCTCCCAGGCAGGTGCACACGCCGGCGAATGCCCGCATCCCAACATATCCCAAGCGATGAAGGCACGAATCTTCAGCTCGCCGACACACAGCTCCAGACAGAGCCTCTGGAGTTTCGTGTGATTCGTTTGATTCAACCTTCTCAAGAGCGGGAACCCATTCCTGTAGATGCAATCTCATGTTCTTGATACATCCATTCCGGACTGCTTACAATGATGGCAAGGAGCCACGGCAAGCTGCTAGGGCAAACCAAGCTTCACATTCACCCAATGGGCCTTTGTCGCTCAACTTCTCGCCCGGCCGGCGACCTTGCAAAGTTCCAGAGCCAGGGAAGATGCTGCATGGAAACGCATAAAGTCTTGCTGAGGGCTAAACTTCAGACTTAACTTGGTTATGACTGAGAAAGGCGACTGAGCTCAGAGACCAGCTTCTTGGAGCCCTTTCTTGAGCATTTCTTCGTGCAATTTAGAATCCCCATTGGCCCATGCGCCCGCGAGCCACAGAGGGCCTAAGCGGCTGGATCACCATTTCGCTGCCTGCCTTACAACTTGAAGACTTCTGGAAGAATCAGTTCTCATGCCTAGAGTCAAGACCCGTTCACATGCATGGCAACCATTGCTCTGCACTGCGCCACGCGACAAAGACTTCTGGTGCAGCGCAGGCCGGGCAGGCGTCCGAAGCCTACGCCATCATTGCAAGCGGCTTTGGCAAGCTTCAAGACGCTATAGCGACAGGAAGAGGGGAAGTCTGAAGCAACAGAGATGCGACGCCACGAGGTCGGGCACACATCTGCCGCCGCTGACAGCAGTTGAAGGACAACGTAAAGGTTGGCTTGCGGGTTCACCGAGAAGTCCGATGCACATGCATGGCAAACCTACATTGCTCGGCATATCATCTGGGTCCCCCGCAAAACTGCGAAGAAGTACGTGCTGCACCTAACCACAAACGGCCTTGAAGGTTAGCAAGCGCCCGGAGACTATGGTGTTGGTGCTGAGAGCAGCTTTGGGGAACTTAGAGCGGTGTCCGAAGCAACAAGCATGCAAGAACAGCAGGTCCGGCGCACATCTGCCGAATCTGCCGCCCGCAAAGGTTCAAACGCGGCGCAGATCTGGCACGCCGCAACCCGGACAGCAGCTCCGCGGCACTGGCGCAGTGCACTCGCTGTCATAGCTTTTCCAGCCTGCCAGGCATGACAGGCAAGTCCGGCTGCAGTGATCTTCTAGCCATGGGGCGGTTTCCGCAGGTCTGGACGAGGTTTGTGCAAATCCCAACAGCACTGGGCCAGGGTCGAGTCACGCAGCGATCACGCCCGCGAGCCGCAGAAGCCTACCCGGGCTGCTGGGCTGCTGCACGGGCTGCACACACCTTGCCTCGTGTTCTGCTCACGATTGCCCGAATCAACTTGCACAGCTGGAGGAGCTTCGTCAACACCTCTGACTCTCCGTGTGCACCACACATGAGCCGCTTACACTCCAAGGTCCAAGCCCGGCACTTCCCCCCGTACCTAGCGCTATAGCTCTTTCCTTAACCTACGGACCGACTACACTGACGCTGTGGGCTGTGGACCCCGAACACAGCTGGACAGGAGCAGAAATGTGCCGTAGCTACGGATGCACAGCATATCATAGGACCGTGACTAGTTCAACTGCTACCAGGAGTGAGGCACTGGGCCACCGAAGTCAACAACGTGCTACGCGTCGTAGGTTTTGCAGCGCGGAAGCCATAGCCAGGCACGCAGCCGGAGAAGCAGAAGACCTGCTGCGGCTCGCGAAGAGCATGAAAAGCAAGGGCTCGTCGTCCCCTTCTCCGTGGCGGCCTTGGCTTTGTGCAAGATCTTGTGAATTCTTTCTCATTTCTGCAGAGGCCCACCAAGCGCTTGTGTTTGTACAAAGCCAGCCTTTGCGGCCATTCCGACACGTACAACAGCTCCAGACCAGGCATTTCCTATCTATGCTCACTGCATGCAAGACGCTGCAAGGTGGACTGCCAAACAAGGTAAGCATCTCCAAGCACGAGTGTTACAATCAATGCCAATCAGAGCTGCATTATACAGATTGATCCCAGCCGATGGTAATCACTGCAAAAGCCGATTTCAGAGGAACAGCTTTGCCTGCTGCCCATGAACATCCGGCCTTTCATGTGAGCAGCCTTCTCGTTTCTGATTTCTTTTGCTGCAAACGTCAGGGGAGAACTGCGGTGAAGGATGCCGGGAGGTAGAGACTCGGCATGCACAATGCAGATGTATCCTCGAGGCCCTGACTTCCGTAGGAAGGAATGCCCGAGGACGAACCGTGCAAGACCGAAATACCTGCAGAAGGTGACTTGGCACCGAAGCAGAGCTTAGCGAGGGAGCCTCCAAACCGCCGGCACTGAGGCCCGCATTGCCATCCTCCACAGAATCGTTGGGTGCGGTTTCGCAAGGCGTGAGAACGCCTTCCACCGGCACAACGAGGCACAGGCCAAGGCGGAAGCCGGGAGCCAAGGCATTCACTCTCACAAACTGTAGATGTCAGGGCTTTCTTAGTTTCAGGGGCTCAAAGAAGGCACTAGGCCCCCCCATCAAGATGTGCGATCTGACGGCGGAGGTTCCAAGCACGCCAAGCGCCCGCCTTGCTAGCATCTTCCTGCTCCCCACTGTTGGGTGCTCTCCTGCCCCGCCCATCGACAGCACATGGTGCTCCAGGAAGCTTCTTACAATCATTGCAGTTGGGCTTGCGCAGCAACACCGAAGCAGAGGCCAGAGTCAAGGGGAATTACAGCCGACAGCGCATGCCCAGGTGGCCTACATCTTGCACAGCTGAAAACTCGAGGAGGGTGACCAGCTCTCGAGGTGCAGTAAACGGCGGCTTTTGGGGAGAAGACCCGATGTCGTGAGATCATCGAAGCACTTCAGCAATACTTACGGACGCAACTCGAGCCAGGGCAAACAACTTAGCCTAGACATTTCCAGTAGGAGGAACCCGTGAAGTGTCGATACCTGATTCTGACCATCGGCAGGAACTTTGTGCTCGTGTTCACTCTGACCGTGCCCGATCTCTCCAAGCCGCTTCTTCTATTCCACAACGTTCCCCGACCTCCACCGCGACCTAAGCTACAGGGACATGGCGGAGCCTGGTCCACGCTCATTATCCAAGATGCGACTCCAACGACAATGCTTGCTTCCCAGTCACTTGCCTCATATGTTTCAAAGGCTTCGCATGCTTCAGGCCCAAGACGCTGACGCAAATGAAAGGAGGCCCGAACCGTGCCTCTGCTTGCCTCCGCAACACCGGTGACAAGTCTGAAGATCCTGTTGGAATGCCGTCTGGTGGTTTCATTATCGAAGGCTAACAGAGGATTTGGAACCATCAGGCTCTCAATATCCATCTCGGAAACCAACCTCAGAAACCGCCTCAAACAGCTGGGAACCGTTCCGACTTGCTGGATTTATTGTCTGGCGCTCAGCTTCAAAAGCTTGGAGCAGACGGGTCCCGAAACTAATGAAAAGGTTCTTGGGACCACTGCAGCGAGCATGGAGAACCCCTGCTAGATAAAACACGAGCTACGTTACGTTTGGCCATGCTCCTCTCTTGGCTGAATTGCCACATGCAATAGGCTTTGCAGCAGTCAGGGGTTTCTCGTGAAAACAATCGCTCTGTGGAAGCTTGTCACCTTCGTGGTGGCTCTGTGGCCTCGTGGTGGCTCTGTGGCCGGACTTACATAAGCCCGCCGTGGTGATGATGCCTAATGAGCTATGTTCGAGATTGTTATCAAGAAATGCAACCCAAGCACGAAGCCACGGTTTTGTACAGGGACTCCGGCCCAAGTCAGCCGGANTGATGCCTAATGAGCTATGTTCGAGATTGTTATCAAGAAATGCAACCCAAGCACGAAGCCACGGTTTTGTACAGGGACTCCGGCCCAAGTCAGCCGGACCGATGCAGCCCTTCATGGGGGGGGGGCCAAAGCTTTCAGTAGGTGGTGGTTTCTTTAGTATTGAATCTCTCAGGAGGGCATTTGGATCTCAACGACTCTGGAGACCTCCGTAGACAGACGAACTCGACCTGGTATTCCCAGTGAAGCCACTTTCGCTCCAGCTCGCCTACAAGTTGCCTTCTGGAGCTCGCAATTTCTGAGACTTCAGCCGACGTCTGCGTGCAGGATCTACACCTGCTATGTTTGGGGCTGATGCCGCGCATACTTGTGCTGTAGGTAGCAATGCCCCCATTCGAGTGTTCCGACACCTTCGCACCAAGAAGGTACCGAGTGCAAAGCATAGCCGACAGCCGACGTACTACAGTGCAACAGGTAGCAGGATACTCTCAAACACATCTTAGGGACCCCAAAAGCACATAACCATAAGCATTTTATCGGGATATCCCTACCTTATTGGGCTCCATTATAAGGGGGTTTATATGGGATATCCCTATCCTAATTTTTGCTTATGTGCCTTTTTGGGGCCCTAACATCTCTGCCATGTGAAACACGAGGACCTTCAAACCAGCGTAGTGGAGCTCTTGTCTGCAGCTCCTCTGCTCCTCGGCAGTTACCCCGAAGTGGTATGTGCTCGTGGGAAAGAAACGTAAGACGAGCATCTTGCACTCTGGCATGAGCCGAAGGCCTTCTCAGTGCTGAAGTCTTCTTGCAGAAAACAGACACGCCCTACACGCCCTCCGTGAGGAGCTTGGACTCTGTGGCCTCAACGGCCTCGGCCTTCGATTTCGATTCGACCATCACCCACGGGCGGACAGCCCTGGCTGCATTGGCTGCGCTCCCAGCAGCCCAGGCCCTTGCCGAGACGAAGCTCCCAGCCAGGCTCCGCTGCAAGCGCTGTTTCGAGGGCTGCTGCAACTGCTGCACTGCTGCAATGCCAGCGCCAACATCTTCCAAGCGACAACCTGCTTGCACCTCGAGCCTCGTGTCGAACATAGCAGGGCAGAGGCAGAAATGTCGCCGAAGTTGTCGGCTTTGCTGAAGGCCCCGGTTCTTGTGCCCATGTGCTTCAGACTGCTATGGCTTCTCCTTTCATTCTGAATGCTACTGCACAGCCTGCACGTCGTCGTTCTTGCACTACCTCTCCCCAGTACCAGGCGCGCCAAGGCAAAGCACTCTTCAGGTGGGCTCTGGAAGCGCGACTGCCGTCCGCCCCGTGGCGTTTGAGAGTGTGCTTTCGACCACAGACCTGGGGCTGGGCACAGCGGGCGCAGCGGGCACAGCGCAGGCAGCGGCCGCAGGGCCCACAGGCGGGAGTTCTGCATTCGATAGCTTCATGTAAAGCGACAAGGAACATGTTCAGCGGGGCTCCGCTGCAGTGAATTTCATGCGCCCGCTTCGGCCGCCGGTAAAGATTGCTGCTCACACGGCCTGCCCGGATCATCTAACATGAGACAGCTACTTTGACGACCTAGTCGGCAGCTTTCTGCGTGTGCACCGCGGAAAACAAAAAGTCTGCAGCCTAGGAGACCTGTGTTGCACGAGTGTAAGTCGAGACTGGGTCCTGACAGCTTCGTCTTGCAGGCATCGTTTGTTTGAGCCCCGCTTTTGCCGCGTCGTCTCGCAGACGTGCCTCGCTCGCTTCGACTGTCGCGGCGATGGCTGCGACATGCCATGAGTTGCGCTGTTAGCCGGCACGTCTGCCCACCTTGCCACTCCAAAGAGCTTGGCAAACGGAGTGCTTCCTCATGTTCGCAGCCAGAGATTGCCATTGCCCGAAGCAGGCAGAAAGAAGTAGTCGACGCTCTAATTGAGGGTTTGCATAGTTTGCGCAGCATCCCTCTTGTGCAACCTTGCATGCTTTCGTCCAGGGCCACACTGCAGTAACTTCGTTTTGGGCCCTTCCCCCTCTGCTCATTTCGTAAAGCTCGGTGCTGTGCGACAGATGCTCCTGCCTGCTATGGGGGCACTTCCAGCTGTTCCTGCTGCCCGGACGGAAACGGGATAAGGCGCTGCCTATGCCAGTGCACCACACAAGCAGTTGTTGGACCGCCTGCCAGACGACCTGCCGCAGCGCAGCCGGCTTGAAGACGATTGTGCTCCTGACTGCTTTGTGGCTGCATCGCTTGCATCGCCCAGCAGGCCCAGTGCAGCCGTGTGCCGAGTCGAGAGGCGTTCGCCGCTAGCCTGCGGCATCCTGCGGCCTGCGTGTGTCTGGTACCTCTGAAGTGATGTCCAGGACTGTTTGCACCTGGCATCTTGCTTCGCGGCTGTCCGTTGGTCGAGGATTTGCCGTTGCTCTGGTACCAGAGACTGATTCGCCCATGCTGGAAATCGCAGGTTTCGGCCAATCTCGAAGCCTGCGACGAGCCACATCCACGAGCATAGTCGGGTCACATGTTACGTTCAGTGTACAGGAAAAATTGAATCCGGCAAGGTGGGGTTCTGAGCAGAGCTGTGAACCAAAGTGCGAGCCCAGACAGCCCAGAGTCTGTGGCTCGCCGGCATCATCGCGCCGTAGAAATCTAAAGAACATCCATGAACATTCCCTCGGGTTTGACTAGTCCCCTACCCGCCTCAGTATGTCGTCGTTGTGAAAGGGCTCCCCGATCTCTGAAGTAATGCTGCAGCTGCATGGATGGGCGATGCAGGCATGGCTAATCCGCTAATCTCGGCACGTGCCATTCCCAAACTGCCGCTGTGTTCAAGGCGCGGGTGCGGTATAGCTCAGTAAGACGCGAGTGAGTGACACTTGTGAATCAACTTGTGAAGGTAGAAGTCGGTACAAGGGCACATCTGACATGGCGAGGGCTCTTGGGGTCTTTCAGTCGGCTCCAGGTTTTCAGATTCAGGCCACGGCCGCGGCCTCGGTAGGGAAGCGCCTCAAGGCGCATGCAATGCACTCAGGAGCTGCAATCGCTCCGCCGCACGGCAGCCACGGCAGCCACGGCAGTGGCGGCAGTGGCGGAGTAAGAGGCAAGGGCAGCAGTGACGCCTGCAGCGAAGGTACAAAGCTACATCAGCATGGGTGTTGTTTCGAATGTCGGTTCGAGGTTCAGCACTGGAGACTCCGGCTTGCAGCAGCCTCTGTCTTACGTTCACGGTTGCCTACGTTCATGTTTGCCCGTCTACAGTCATATTCCGAGCCCGTGACATGCCGCAGGCTGAGGCTGGGCTGCAGGTGACGTGGGGTACATCCAAAGGAATCGAAGGAAGCATCCAGCATGCGGCGGATCACGCAATGTCTGCACTGGAGACTTCAGGCTGTTAGAACAAGCCTGGCACTGTGAACCGCACTGCGAGCCTCTGCGAGCCGACCTGANGAATCGAAGGAAGCATCCAGCATGCGGCGGATCACGCAATGTCTGCACTGGAGACTTCAGGCTGTTAGAACAAGCCTGGCACTGTGAACCGCACTGCGAGCCTCTGCGAGCCGACCTGAAGTCTGAGCTCCGAGGCTTCACCTGGAGGTGACGACAAACGCATCCCCTGGAGGTGGGAGATTGGACCCTTAGCGCCTTAGTGCTATCTCTTTTTCCCATAGGTTTCTGGCTTGGAACAGGGGCTGAGCCAAAGTGCGCAAGATGTAAAAGCAGTGGCCTTTCAGAGCCGCGTCAAGACTACGTTTGCACTGCAAGTCATCGTAGAAGCACGTGTTGGAGAAGGGGNTGGCTTGGAACAGGGGCTGAGCCAAAGTGCGCAAGATGTAAAAGCAGTGGCCTTTCAGAGCCGCGTCAAGACTACGTTTGCACTGCAAGTCATCGTAGAAGCACGTGTTGGAGAAGGGGCGATAGCTTTCTGGTTGGGAGCTGGTGTGCAGCGTTGCTGCGTAGTAGCAACGGTTTAACGACCCTCTCCATTTTTCCAATCCTGTTCCTATGTCCTGCAAGCTTGTCGATGCCTTGTCGATGCCTGAACGGTTTNGGCCTGTGCTTGTTCAGGTGTGCTCACAGTTACAGGCTGCTTGGGCTCTTGAGCGCGTGTTGAGCTAAGGGGCGCAGCCGAGCTGCGTCAATGCTTTGTATGCGCGGCAAGCATTCGTGGACTTTCGGACCGTAGAAACACATACTACATGTTGGAGAAGGGGCCGGGTTTCTGGTTAGGAGCAGGGGTGTAGCATTGTTGCGATGTAGCAACGTGACAACGATGCTTTGCATTTTCCAAGCATGTTCCTATTTCCTGCAAGCTTGTCGACGCCTCAACGGTTTGGCCTGTGCTCGTCAGGTGTAGGTCTCAGACCAACCTTCTGGAGAGCTCAGTAGATTTGTCATGTGCTTTTGGGTTTCCAAGTTAAGTGTTTCGGGTTAGTTCCCCCGTTTTCTATCTAAGCTTTTAAATGGTTTGCAAGGGTTGTAGCAGGGAATTCTAGGGGCAGGGGGCAAGGTCGGGGGCAGTCGTGCGAAAGGCTAAGTGCTCCGGGAAACGAGACCCCACCTATCATTAAATTTTCTTCTCACGTCTCTTGGCAGCCAGAACGTTGCACTACACGTAGCAGCGCTCGCCAACCCAGAGCACTTTACGAATCGAAGGAAGCATCCAGCATGCGGCGGATCACGCAATGTCTGCACTGGAGACTTCAGGCTGTTAGAACAAGCCTGGCACTGTGAACCGCACTGCGAGCCTCTGCGAGCCGACCTGA
>BGNK01000796.1:32997-65301 GCA_003297005.1 Symbiodinium sp. clade A Y106 | reverse complement strand
TGGCTTGGAACAGGGGCTGAGCCAAAGTGCGCAAGATGTAAAAGCAGTGGCCTTTCAGAGCCGCGTCAAGACTACGTTTGCACTGCAAGTCATCGTAGAAGCACGTGTTGGAGAAGGGGAGCTGGTGTGCAGCGTTGCTGCGTAGTAGCAACGGTTTAACGACCCTCTCCATTTTTCCAATCCTGTTCCTATGTCCTGCAAGCTTGTCGATGCCTTGTCGATGCCTGAACGGTTTNGGGAGCTGGTGTGCAGCGTTGCTGCGTAGTAGCAACGGTTTAACGACCCTCTCCATTTTTCCAATCCTGTTCCTATGTCCTGCAAGCTTGTCGATGCCTTGTCGATGCCTGAACGGTTTGGCCTGTGCTTGTTCAGGTGTGCTCACAGTTACAGGCTGCTTGGGCTCTTGAGCGCGTGTTGAGCTAAGGGGCGCAGCCGAGCTGCGTCAATGCTTTGTATGCGCGGCAAGCATTCGTGNGGCCTGTGCTTGTTCAGGTGTGCTCACAGTTACAGGCTGCTTGGGCTCTTGAGCGCGTGTTGAGCTAAGGGGCGCAGCCGAGCTGCGTCAATGCTTTGTATGCGCGGCAAGCATTCGTGAACTTTCGGACGGTAGCAACACATACCGCGCCGCAAATGGGGAGCTGGCAAACCGCGGAAGCAGTATCGGCATGCAGCATGCAGGAAGGCATCCAGGCAAGCAGGGACAGCGGCGTCATGCCCGGCTGCGTATGTTATCGTTGGATGGTGTTGCATGAAGCGTGTAATGCGGCACAAGGGGCAGTATGCAAACAAAACAACAGCCACCAGCGTGAGTGTTGGCCAGCGGATTCGACGCGGCGCTTCTCACGTAAGGATGGGTCGGATTATGTAAGCACATTTTTCGGGTCAACGTCAAAGTAATGGCCCATACTCAGGAACCTCCGGCCAGCATATCGACTTAAGCATGTCGACTGCAATAAGTGCAATGTCAATTCTCGGCAGCAGACAGCACATTCAGTGTGCGGTCTGTGCTGCCAGGCACAGACATGTCACTTCATGAAGTCATGTGTCGCAAGAAACCAGACCTTCGACACACCGTAGCGCTTGAATATTCCACGATGCTCAGCGGTGCTTCGGCCACATGGCCTTGAGATGCTGCACGGCCCAGAGCATCTCGCGCTGCGGAGTCTTTGAACCCAAGATTCACCCTCTTGTGCACAGTCTTGCACAGCCGCTTGCAAGACCCGGCGCCCACAAGCTTCTGGCGGCCACGGGAATGTGCCTTGGCTCATGTCCTTTCTGACACTCTATCGCCATCTTGGCACTGGTAGGGTCGCCTTGTTGTGGATTGTCGGCGGCATCAGCTTAAAAGCCAGCACGATGACCAGAAATGCGGGTGAGCTTAAGAGTAGTTGGCGAAACTTCTTGAGGCTTGCAGTGACGCGGGACCGAATGCACTTCGCATCATCTGCAGTGTCGCATTCCTTGCCCTCCATGCCATGTAATGCCCTGTGGAGGGGCAATATCCTTTCCTGTGGCCCCGGCTGTGTCAGCATTCGCCACATCACCGATCTTCTCCAGGAGCACTCCCACTTGCAGCTCGTGCATCTAAAGAGATGAGATGGGGTCCCTTCTTCGGCACCCCACGCTGGCCACTCCTGCGGAAGGGAGCTAGGGTCGCTCTTGTTGATTCGTGCAGTGGGTGCTTGCCCATCCATCTTGCTTCTGTGCTTTAGGGCCTGGCATTCAGACTGTCGTGACCGAGGCAGCAGACGGAACACTCGGCCGTGCTTTCCTTGTCATCTGTTTCACCTTGGCTTCTCTTGGAGCGATGTGCCGGTTGGCCCGGGTGGCTCTGGTGCAGTGAAGCAGTGAAGGTGTCAAAAGCATGTCGGTGATCGAGACGACGGGTCGGACGGGTCGTCGGCTTCCTGGCACTGGCAGCACTGGGAGGCTTGCTTGCGCTGCTTGCGCTTCTGTGTCTCGGCCTTCCCAGGCACTTCGCCTGCCCGAGGAGCCTGCTTGGCCCACTGACTTGCAAAGCGACTGCGAGTCTGCGAGTCTGCGAGTGCAGTGCAGCTAGCACTCCAGCACCAGCACAGCCGCTTAAACTGAGTTTCGGAGCTCTCGGGAACGATTTGCGTGGCGCATTGTCTCATCGCCTTGAGGGTCGCATGACCGTTGTGTGAGAGGTGATTTGCCGAAGATGGCTTGAGGCGCCAAGGCTGCATACTGAACCGCGAGCTCCCTAGAAGACACTACATAGCGCCGGCTCCTGACGATGCTGAAACTTGGCCGATGGGTCGCTCAAGACGAGCTGAAGATGAGTTCGGTCCGACGATCCCTTTCGCTCTCTCTCACTCTGAGTGTCTCCCTCTGAGATTTGCATGGTGGCTCAGTGCCTCCCCCGACTCTTGCATCCTTTAGCCAAGGTGGTGCCGCCGCGCCGGCTGCTGTTTCGGCCAAGTGGGACTGTCAGATAGCTTGGAGCAGCCAGAGGGTTTTGGATTGATGGCGATGGGGCAGCCGTCGGGTGTGGAGTGGACGTCAGAACCAGTCACACTGGTGTNTCGCGTCGGCATCAGATCAGCACGAAGCAAGCCCTGAGTCGTTCGTAACGCTTTGCTCTCCGTTTCCGTGACGACGAGTGTGGTTCGAACAGGTCCTGAGACCTCCCTGGCAATGACTTATCCGAGTCCGCTCCTGGCAGCTCACGAGCAGATGCGGTCAACTTCGGGGCATGGAGGAAGGCACGTTGTCGTAAAAGCACTCCGATGGCATTCATGCGCACGGCCCAATCCGTAGGAGGCACGAGCTGGCTCGAAAGATTCGGGAGGGCTTGCTGGCAATGGCTAGAGCGCCCTCCAGTGAAGGGTACCTTTCGGAGGCTGTTGCATTCGCTTGCTCAACTGTTCCGAAGAAGCGGACTGTGCACATGTGAAGTGCGAGGCTCCCTGAACGCTAGAAGAGAACTGGTAAGTCTCAGAACTCAGCTAGCTTGTGCTGCGTCGAAGGTATAGACACTGAGTGACAGGAGTAATTTCTCTCCTTCCTCTTGCTACCCACCCTTTGCCGGCTTGGAAACTCCACGGGTTGTTGCCAACCCAGCCCTTCTAAACATGGTCAAGCGCACCCAAACCCAGGCCAAACCCCCTCCAAACTAAGCGTAGATTTGGGCTGAAGCGCCTCTAGGAGCTTTGCATCTAGCTCCGTGGATGCGAGACCCGTGCAGCTGCAGGTGACGTGTAACGAAGCCTGGGGTGTGACATTCTGTCGCAGTGTCGCCCCACGACCCCTTCGGTTTGCCCGCCGGACTTGTCGACTTGTCGGGCTCTTCTGCTCTAGATTTCATCGGCATTCTGCTGGGGTTTCCTCAAGAGTTATTCCTAGAATGGCTTAAGCTATGAGGGGGTAGAGCTGCACAGAGGGTCCCAGGTCCGAGGTGGTCCGGGTCCGCCCCTGCTCACATAAGCTTCTGTTCGTTCTATATGATTACACCGAGGGACTGGTAGAAGCACTGTGTTTGCCATGGACCCGAGGGCGCTTTCGTCCTCACGGGACCGAAGTGGCTGTTGAAAGCAGGACCCCAAAAGACGAAGGACTTGGAGCAGCGAAATCGGCACATGGGCATTTCCGCGGTCGCTGTTGTCCTTTGATGTAGCACATCGACGGGCCACCACGGGTTGCACCCAGCACTTGCAGGCATCGGCCGCCGTCCATCCAAGCAGCAGGGCCTGTTGCAAGGGATCGGCAGCATTGCACTCTGTGTCAGGAAGGCAAACTGACCTAGGTCCAATTGTCGCGCAGGTTTTCAAGTCACCTCTGGCGCAGTGAGCCGCATCAGCTGCGGAACTTTGAGAAGGAGGAAGGGGTTGAACCAGAACTCGCAGATTAGTGCCGAGAGATATTCCGTGTGCATGTTCTTGCAGGAGTTGCCGGCAGCTCAAGTGGTTTGCCTCTCTTGATGATGTTCAGAAGGAAGTTTTCATTCAGGGAGGTTCAGCGCTCACTTCCAAGATTTTGTGGGTTTGAGCCAGGGGCATTGGGCTCAGACCTTGCAACACCTTCGCGTTCCCTGCCCGGCGTTTGCAGATCACCCTTCGCGTCAGGTCAGAGAAGCACATCCCCTTACCGCCCCTACTTTTTGACCTTGCAGCATCTTCTGCATCTTTTATTCTGTCGGGCCCAAAATCCAGATGAAGTCTCCCCGAGTTGTAGCCGTAGCAAGACGCATAATTTGAAGGGATGTGTTGCTGGCACAAGGCAGTGCGCCTTCATGATCAAGACATCTCCTCTTAATTCCAACTCCAAGCTATTTTGACTTTTGAACACATGCTTCTAGATCTTCCGGTTTGTATAAGTTCGCTCACAACCTTCTCGCAATTTTGGAAGGCTTCGTTTGGGTCACTCGGGCCTCATGCTCAGCTTTAGGCGATCAAGCGGAGAAGTCCTTTGGTTTGCTTGGAGCCGCTGCTTGGCATCTCTGGCGTGTGCCAGGTGTGCATCATACTGCTTTGGGCTTGGGTCGTGTTGCGGTTTCAGCTGCAGTCCTCCTTGGCGGAGCCGTCGCCGCTTCACGCCTCCCAGTCGCTTTGGAGTGGCTGTCTTCTGCTAAGCCTACTAAGCGAATCGATGCCAAGGATCTCGGGATCATGTTCAGAAGAAACACCGGATTAGTGACTAGCATGGCGTTGAAGAAGCACTCACTGCAGTCGCGCTTTGCCTGGCGTTCGCGATTACCTGCGGGTGGCTCCTGCAAGCCACTTCCCAAAAGTGCTCCTGTCCAAACTTTCTCTGCGTATGGAGCCCGTCATAAACTTTTTGCAGAGCAAGTAAGGGTGAGGGCATAGAATGAGGATATCGGTCGCTGATGGATGGAAGTAAGAATACACTCAATGTCAGCATTGAAGAATCGATGAAACGCTTGCCAGCCATGCTTCGCTAGCTTACCCGACATCATGCACGGCGAAGTTCGCGCGATCTGTGCAAGGACCCCGCCCTGGACAACCTCCTGCGCACTCTGCAATGTTCCGAGTACTTGAGACGAAGACATGCTTGAATCCCGCACGAAGGGCTTCGTGAAGAGCTCAAAGCTGTTATAGAGTGCAGTCAGGGAGGGACTTCTTGTGTAGAGGATGCTGGATTGCACCTGTCCCGCAGCCGGTTGGTTGGTTTTACTCTCGGAGGCCCGACGATGAAGAGTGACTTAGCTTCTCATGGCCCTGTGGCCACACCACAGACTCTGCCTCGACATTCTGCGTCTGCATCTGGCTGGTAGAGAGAGCCGACAGAACATTCTGCCCGCAGCTGGATGAAGCTGAGCGAATCTGCAGAGGCGTAGTTGCGAAGAATCCTGCGCGACATTCCCTAGTGGACAGAGGTACCAGGCAAGGATTTTGCCTCTGCCTGTGGGCACTTTTAAGGCACTGACACTGAGGTGCTGAAGCGGAGACCAGGCCTCGCCACAAAAAAAAGGCCAGGTGGCAGACCCTGCATGCAAGGCTCTGCCGGTCTCGTGTGCGTGCATTGGCATCCTCGCAGGGATGGCCCGGGCCCGAACCACGACAGTGGTTTTAGTTTTCTTCAAGTCTTTGGGGTCTGATTTTGGGCCTGACAGTTTCAGGGACAGTTCCCTGCAGCAACGCGGTGCTCATGGCTTTCTGTGCTATGCTAGAGCCAAGGCCTCGCACCACAGCATATCAGAAAGATGAAATGCCAGAAGGACGAAAGCTGCGACAGCAATCAAGCTTCGGCCCCGCGTGACTGGGCTGGGCCAGTTTCGGTCAAGGCCGCACTGGGCATGACAGTAACCTGTAAGCTGCCTGTCAGCCCGATATCCACCTTTCTGCTTTTGAGGTGGAACCCATCTACACTCCGAGTACGATTGCAGCTAGCTCAGGGATACCCGGTTCAGGAGGTAGCACTTTTGGGTTAGAGAAAACAGGAACGAAACTGCTGCCCCGGCCATGTAAAACTGTGCGCTGTTCGGCCCAAAACTGACCAGTCCCGTTCCGAAACTCGGCGAAACTGACCGCCTGGGTTCCGAAACCGACGTCCCTTGATCCGAAACTAGAACCCCCGAAACTGATACCACTGTAGCTGCTGCGGTCGTGTCACGACAGAGCAATGACCGAAGCTCCCATGAGGGTGGCACGCGAGAGTAGCCGAACTCTCTCGGGTGTTTTGACCCACCCCCCCTCTTCCCAGGCTTCCACTGCCGGAGCAGCCGCGGCACATTCGCAGCCACCTCACTGATCCCGAGCATAACATAGCATAACCAACTCCCCGACAAGCAAGACTGCCGGTGCCTCGATGGGAACTTTGTGTCTAGATTCTTTGCTTGTCCACCATCTGGGCAAAGCCGTCCATTTGACCAGCTTTGACAGGGGTCTGGGCTCAGCTTCCTGATTCACCAGTGATGGTGACCTTCTGTAGTGCGGCGAGGACATGGGCGATCGGTCTTAATACCATCCGTGCTCGCAGCAGGCGTTGCGCCCTGTGAATCATCATCTCCGCGGTGCCGCCGGCCGCAGGGGGCCGCAGGGGGCCGCAGGGGGCCGCAGGGCCAGCTTCGGGACATGGGACATGACGGCTTTTGTTAGCATGAGGTTACAGCGGCTGCACGCAAGCCAGGGCCAGGGCCCCTTTTTCTTGCACCACGAGATGCGCCTTGCCCCTGCGATTGCGTGGATAGCAAGGTGATGTCATGTGGAGACATCAACGGTGTGATGCTCACTGCTTGGTAGGCACCAGAGTCACTAGAGTTCTTGATGACTTCAGCAGACTCCTGATCCCCCAGTGTTGAACTCAGTGGGACGAGCTCTCTTTCAGCCCGCAGCCTCCGCAGGTGTAACCCAACTCCGGGCAGGGCCACGAAGGGCCTCGGGCCTCTGATCGGTAACCCTGCGCTGGTGCCAAAGGACGTAATGGTTTGCTCAGGCTGCAGGCCACAAAGCTGGAGTGAGAGGTGTTGAGTGTCTCGGGTTCGCTGTGTCCCTGTGCCGAGCGCTGTGGGGAAGATTCAGCGATCAGACCGGGGCCCCTGCGTCGATTCTGGTCCCAGAAACACCCGTGCAAGATATTCTGCATGAGAAGCTGCTGGACATGTTGCAAGTTTTCCTCAGCCGTGATCCCAGTTTGCATGGCCTGTGCCTTATCACTGGGTTTTTGTCACGAAACGCTCCCTGTCCACCGCAGCCGCGTACTGGCGTCGGCATCACACTGACCTTGTAGTGACATAGGAAGTTGCTTGTAATCTCGCAGTAAGAGTGCGGCAGAAGGCGCAGCCAGTCATCGTGTGCCCACGAATGAAGAGCTTTCTGTTGATGCCCGTTTTAGCAAGTCAAGGAGACGTCGGCTGCTATCATCTGTGGACGAAAGAGCCCGGAGAATAGAACTCCAGAAGCTTCCCCCCCGGCTTGGCGTGGCAAAGCGGAGCTTCGTTTTTTGCAGACTGGCTGCGTTGGGGCAACAAAAGAAGATTCCTTCAACCCGACTCAGGGACGCCTGAGCCTGGAGGTGGCAATGTTCTCTCAACCCAGAGCCGGAAACTCTGCTTCTCTTCGAGTAGAAAGCACCCGCCCACAGCTGTGCTGAAAATGAAGCGGCCGGGGTCGGCAGCCAACCTCTGCTTTTAAGGTCTGGATTGTTCCCAGAGAGTTGTTTCCACGCCGACCCGCGAGCAAGCAATCCGGACCGCCGGTCGTTTTCTGCATCCTCTCGGGTCAACACCCCCGTGGTGAGTCGGAGTGGATGGATGAAAGTAAGACTTCCGCTGGCCACTACCTGCAGCTGCACTAGCCGGCCTCGCTGTCTTCGCCTGCAGCCGAAGCGGCTCTCCGAAAGGGCTCGGCCCTTTTCGCCCTTGGCCTTCGGTGCCTTGGGCGAGGCCGCACCGAAGCCACGCGGCGCTCCGCCTTCCTGGCCTGTGGGCTCAGGATCGCCCTGAACCCCCACTGATTGTCGCTGGTGATCTCATCGCAGTCCATTTTGCGAAAGGGTGCACTGCTCGCGTTGTGAAACGAAGAAAGCCACGGAGATGCACAAGGAAAGGAGCAGCAGCCGTTCGCAGGATTCTCGAGACTGCATCGGGTACTGCCAAAGTCAGGGTGAGAGCAAGCACGGTGACGCACGCTTGCAAGGCGACTCGTTCAACAACTTCGGCCTGTGCTCACTCAGCCATGTACACTCCAGCGGCCAACACCGTCCAAGCCATCAATGAGATTCTTGCAATGAAGTTACGGTCTGCCCTCTCCAGGCACGCTTCCGTCAAAATTGCAGCCTCGCTGCTGTTCGCAGTCCAAGCGAGGAGGAACCGGCCGCAGGAATGGGGACCTCGTGGTCACACACCACGTTTGCGGAGCTGGCCATCCAGAAGGCCAATGCAGGCATCCTTGGAGATGCAGAGCCGACCAACAGAGTGTTTCGTGTGAGTCCTGCATCGACATGCTCGGAGCGGTGTTCACTCAGCTGATCGGTTGCCTTCTACGGCAGAACACACTTGATCACACGCACAGTTAATTGGAACTCCTGACGGTTTCCCGTTGCTGTTGACATGATGTGCTCTGCAGCTGCTAGTTACTAGTTCCACAGTTGGAGTTTTAAGTAAGGTCGATACGAAAGCTCTGGGCGTCTGCCAATGTCGATGCCGGGTGCCAACAATGCATCGCCGATCTTTGCGGGACTCCTTACTTGCCACTTCAGCCCCAGCCAACATGTCGCTGAGTTTCGGAAATGTGCTCTCCTCGCCTATCCGATGTCTTTCCGTGGAATGGCGACGCAAGTGCAGGAATGTAAGCATACTCGATCTTGTAGTCCAGTCTATACTCCTTAGCCTGACAAGTATTGCTGTGGGTGGTGCCCACGCTGGCACTAGAGCTTGGTGCAAAGCCAAGTATCTCATGGCATGCCACCAGCAGTGCTGACAAGAGAGGCATGTCTGTCGGGCTAGAGTCAACTGCAAGACTGCAGTCTGAAAGCATTCAGACCTGACCGAATGATCCGGTTGGAAGTTGTTCCACCACTCCTGTGCTTCGTTGTCGAGCCAAGCATTCCAGACCGGAGGGGCTAGCTGTGACCCGCAGAAACTCATGTGTAATCTTGAGTTTTTGACCGGTGTGAACCTCTCATGAATGATTCCGTCCTGCCAGTCAGTCAAGACCGATGTTGATTGTTTCTTCAACTGCATGGCTGTCCCAGAGTTGGCGCCCATAGCTCGGTCGTGTCAGAGATGCGTTGTAACAAGGCTGCCAAGTCCCAGGCTGACGACCTTGACCACACCGGCCCCGTGTTGTCTCCGAACATCTTAGCTGCTATGTCTTCGAGCATGGTCGACGAGCCCAAAGTGAAGAACTGCACTTTCTGAAGTTTTCGTTGGATACGTATCAAGACACGCTGGCGCCGTGGCTGTGATGTGCTGCAGCGGGCCTCATCCACCCGGCCCTAGGCGCGGCCAGAGCACGTGCCAGTTTTCGCGTTTTGGTCGAACAAACAAGTACTGCTTGTCTTCCCATGCCCCGTTTACGACGATCTCAAGAACGAATGCCGCAGCAACCATGACTGCAAGCACTCTTAAATCAGATAGCAGGCAGCAAATCTAGACAGCTTGCTGTGGAGAAGCCATAGCTAGCTCATCGATGGCACTGACCCAAAGTCACAGATTTTGCATGCATGGCTCCAATCGTTCAAAGCCATCCGGGACAGCTGTCGTAGCAACCCTGAGCAGTTTGCATTCCCGATTTGTTTGATTTTCGTTTTGGCAGTAGACTGCCAATGTGGAGTGGGTGGTGCCACTCCGTGAGACATAGGCAAACTGCTGGCGGTTTCGCATCACGTGTCTTGCGGCTTTCCTCAGCTGTGCTGCCATGCATTTTGTCTGCACCCAGAAGCCTTGTTTCATGTCAGGGTCTGCCTTTGAAGGCATGTGTCCGCTTGGCATGAAGTGTGCAGCAGCGGCTTTACCCATTGCTCAGCGTGACGATCAGCTAGTAAGCTAGTATGGCTCGGTGGCAATATGCGAGCCTATCGAAAAGGCTTGTATCGAGACTGGGGTGGCAACCAATTCGCGAATCCACTGCGCTGAACTGCATAGGGAGGGACAGCGAACTGTGGCGTGCGAAAGTTCTCGGCCGCATTCGCCATGTTGCCATCCCTCCTCCGCAGCTCTGATTTACGGAAGTCGGGGAACCTTCGTAGCAAGTACCTGCATGGCTCGCACGCGACCACTTTTTCTTTGTCTGCAGCTCGTTTCGATCCGTCGCAATCGTCCGTCGCTTCGCGTCAGAAAGCATCGCTCCGTTGAGCCGTGAGGCGAGAAAAGACCGGGGTCCGGTCATCCTGTCTCTGAGAGTCCCTCAGTCCCTCTCCTTCGCCTAGGCCTAGGCAGCTCCTGTCCGCTCATCCTTCGTTCACCTTGCCCTTTGAGCAAACGGCCATGAGTGCTCTCAAAGTCTCCCGACTGCTTGTATGTCGCCGAGCTCGTAGGCGTGGTTATGCTTGACAGAAGCGGCGCAAACAAAGGCTGCGGGCACCTTCAAGCATGGCCTGCATGCTCCTGAAGCAAGGCCGCACCATGTCAGGCCCGCGCGTCAAAGATCCTCAAGTCCAGGCCCGGCGTGTGCACCAAGAAGCACCTCTTTGTGTTTCCCTGGGTCGGGCAAGCACTCCGTGGCTAGCATCCGTGCTAGAGAGTTCGTCAGTGGCAGAGGATTCACTCGCAAGGCCAGGCGTTCTGTCTCCGTGAGATGTCCTGGAGTCATGACACTCAAAGCTGCAACTCTAACTATGTGCAGTTGAGAGGCTTTTGTAGCTAAGGCCAGCAGTGCCACGACAAAGCTTGAAAGTTTCAAGCCANTAACTATGTGCAGTTGAGAGGCTTTTGTAGCTAAGGCCAGCAGTGCCACGACAAAGCTTGAAAGTTTCAAGCCAATCAGTGCCTGGGAGCTGAAATCGATCGGCAACAATGTGTTGGAAGTGCTAGTAGCATCAAGCTCTACTTGGTGGGCACATGCAGCCACTCATCATAACACCAGTCCAGACGCACCGCTTCAGCAAGGATTTTTGGCAGAAGCAAGTTCGTGAAGACAGCATGCATCTCAGCGGACACATGGCGGAGAAGGGATAGCATGTCGTGTTGATGCACAATCCCGGCACGGGGCACGTGAAGCCAACACCGCGCTTGGTTGCTGAGCTCAAGTCAGTTGCGGCTGCTGGAGTGAGTTGGCCATATACATGCAGGATTTCACACAGAGAAGAATGAGGAGCAGATCGCGCACGGTGTTCCAGATGGAGCTCCGAAGGCAGACTATAAGTTGTCCACATTCGCGGTTGCTATAGTAGCCTTAATCTTGCCATGTTTCCTCATCAACGATCGCTTTTTGCAGGCCACCAGTCAACCAGGCATCCCATGCGGCTCCGTGACCCTATTGCTGAGGTGGAAGTCAATGGCTGCTGCTGGAGTGAGTTGGCGATACACGCAGGATATCCCACAGCGAAGAATGAGGAGCAGATCGGGCACGGTGTTCCAGAAGGAGCTGAGCTACAAAGGAAGTTCGTGGTTGTCATAGTGGCATCAATCTTGTCGTGTTTCCTAATCCACGATCTCCTTTTGCAGCGAGACCTCGTGGCCGCCATTCAACCACACGTTCCATGCGGCTTCGTGACCCTATGGCTGAGCTCAAGCTCTGGGAGGTGGAAGTCAGTTGCAGCTGGTGGAACGAGTTAGCGACACATGCAGTATAAATGAGGAGCAGATCGTGCACGGTGTTTCAGTCGGAGCTCCGAAGGAAGACTAGAAGTTGTCCATGTTCGTGGTTTTCGATAGTGGCATCAATCTTGGCATGTTCCCTTTCTGCGGCAGGGCCTCGTGGCCACCACAACCGTTGCCGGACTGGTCGAAGCGATGTCATTTTCCCAAAACATCCCGGCACAGGGCGCATGAAGCCAACGCCGCCCTTGGTTGCTGAGCTCAAATTGTGGGAGGAAGACAGCCGGCACACAACCAGGCAGGTTTCCGCGGCACCAGTTGGATGCTGCACGCGAGTCGGGTCATCGTCTTGGGGACTCTTGCAAGATGTGCGCATGCCCAAACAGCCCTCTCGCACGAGCCTTCCATTAACTCTGACGAAGTTTTTGCAGGGTCGTGCCAGTCCTGGTCAACGACCCCTTTCGGGCTTCTCTCATCTCACAGTCCCAATCTGAGAAAACCGGCTGTGATGGGAAGTTGCAGTGGCAGTGGGCGCACCAGAGTGCTCTCTTTTGGCTTGCGTTAGTCTGCGTTGGCCTTTGCCGCGAGGAGCAGGCCGACACTCATAGCCATAATGAGGCAGCAAAAGTGTCGTTGTGCGACTGTCATGCATGGCTTCGGCACTTGAAGTCACGGGGACCCACAGTGCGGACGCTAGATGCCGGGGATATGGTTACTTCAAGTGACACAAGAGCACGACTAATTCACCGAATGCATCACCGCTTCAATCTACATCCCCATGCGCGAGATTCTTCTCCTACTCTTCACTTCTAACACGACTTCAGAGCATTCGATCCACGGTCTTACCGGCACGATGCAAACCCGGAAGCCAGATTTCGTCGCCCAAGTGCCAGCATTGCTGATCTGTCCTTGAGACACATACGATGGCCTTGAAGCCATACAAGTAGCATTACGCAGCTAAGGCTAGCAGTGCCGTCACGTAGCTTGATACTTTAAAGCCGATGCGTGCCAGGGAGATGAATTCCACCGGCCTCTTCGGGTCCCAGCTCACGTGGCCCCAGTGTTGCATGCTGTTTCAGCAGCGTTCTTGGCAGCGTCATGCAGCCATCATCAAGCGCTAGGTTACGAGTACGGCAAGAGGTGACTCGCAGAAAGTGTCGCCGCAGACAGCCAAGAGTTGGCCAGAGAGATAAGTACCATGACGATGGCATTGACCCGAAGTCACGGCTTTTTGGCTTGCATGGCTCCAACCATTCAAAAGCATCCAAGACAGCTGTCGTAGCAACCCTGATGCCTTCCCGATGTGTCTGATTTTCCTTTTCACTGACTGCCGAAGTTGAGAGTTTGAGAGGAGGGGAAGGGATGTGTTTTGCATGAAGAGCGCAGCAGCGGCTTTCCCGGACGATCAGCCGGCATGGTTCGTTGGGCATATGCGAGCCTATAGAAGCTGGTAACCTGGTAGTGAGAGCTGCAACTAATTCGCGAAGCCGTGCCGGAGCTGTACAGGGACAGCAAGCCACAACACATGTGGGTCACATTCGCCGCGTTCTGTTCGGTTTGCGAACTACGGACGCATGGCACATCAGCTGCCATCCTGCTGCGCTTAGCAGTCACAGTCCTAGCAAGTACCGCCTGCATGCGGGCCCTGCGGGCGAGCACGCGACTGCTTGAGTTTTGCACCGCTCGAGCATGAGCTCCGAAGCGATTTGCTCAGCGGCCATCGGTTGGCTTTATACAGTGCTTTGAGCAAGCTTGTGACCAGCAGTGCTGCTCCCTTGTCTCCGGATCGCTTTCATGTCATCGATCGCGTATGCTTGGTTATGCTTGCCATCAGCGGCACAAACTCAGGCTGCGGGTGCGTTCAAGCACGGCCTCTAGGTGCAATCCACACTCCCGAAGCAAGGCCGCACTGTGTCAGGCCCGAGCCCAGGCGTGTGCACCGAGAAGCTTGTGAGGTATTCCTCATGCAGCAGCTAGCACTCCGTGGCTAGCATCGTCAGAGGCAGAGGGTTCATCCTCAAGGATAGGCATTCTGTGGCCGTGAGATGTGCTGGAGTCATGTACCATACGATGCTGATTCATCTTACAACTGTGCAGTTGCGAGGCTTTTGTAGCTGAGGCCAGCAATGACAAAGCTTGAAACTTTCAGGCCGATTCGCGTCATAACACTAGTCCAGACGCACCGCTTCAGCAAGGATCTTTGGCAGAAGCAAGTTTGTGAAGACAGCCCGCATCTCAGCGGACGCATGGCGGAGAAGCGATAGCATGTCAGCATGTCGTCTTCCTGCCCAACACCGCCCCTGGTTGAGCTTAAGTTGAGGTGGAGTGGCGGTACAGGATGTCCGGATATCCCACAGAGAGCAGACGATCTTTCCGGTACAGAAGGAGCTCGGGCTATGAGTTCCCGTTCGTGGCTATCGTAGCATCCATTTTGCGATCCCTTTCGGCGGCAGGGCCACGTTTCCACGAGCTCCGTGACCCTTGCCGGACCTGGGGTGGCGCTACCACCATTCTTGATCCACAGCTAAATTGGGAGTCAAGGACACCGTTGCCGTGGCCGCCAGGATCGATATCTTCGAGCATGGCAGACCAGGCTTTGTTATCGATTACATGCCTCGAAGGAAGCGGGCGTTGCAGCCGCTGTGTCAAGCCACAAGGCACCCGGAGCCACCCCAGGATTCGCAAAGCTCGGCTCGTCAAGTGCAAACGCAACTCGGCCTGCCCGCTGCGGTTTTGTGAGGTCCTTGAAGACATGTTTAAGATCCCGCCAACTCCGTGAGTGTCATCGTCTGCCAAGAAAGCATGGAGGCGTGCGTGAAGGGACGATTACCAGCGAGATGGTATTCAGCAGCTTGATGACCCGTGACAGAAAAAAGACTGTGACTGTGCCCGGTCTAGGCGCTTTTTGGGCGAAAGCTTAGATCACATTGATTGTCCATGCTTCTTCGAAGTTCGGCGAGGTAGAATGCTAAGGTCTCTGTTTTTGCATGCTAGTACCTGTTGCTTTGAACTCTACCCCGTCAGGTCCTGCAGATTCCCAGCTCGGATCGGTCCCCCCCGTAGCCCGTAGCCTAGATGTGTGGTGGGGACCCCTAAACGCCTTTGGAGTTCTCGCTTTTGTATGTTTTGCAGCCCCTGTTTTCGAGCAGTCCATTCCAGCCGCCACGCCTGACTCATCCCGGCGACCCGACATCTGGAAATTCGGCCAGACTTTCTTTTTGCTTCGCTGCCTCAACACCGTCACAATATGCCCGCACGCCACTGCAAAGTTAAGTCATGGAATCGTAGTGGGGATGTCCATTTCTGCATTTCTTTGTTTGCGGTTTGCTGTGCTGCAACTCGTTGTGTGCCATGCCCCAGCACATTTTCTTTCCATGGTAGGCAGTTGTCTTGTCGCAGTGTGTTCTGTGGTTGCCTATCCTGATTGGTACGGTAAGGCACCGTTTCGCAACAAGGTTTCTGCCTGACAAGAAACCGAACGAACCATTTGCGTTGCTATGCCCGCTTCGAGATCGGCTTGCAGTCGCACGTGATGCGCACGTCTGTCACGATATGGAACACATGCAAGGATGTTGCCTACGTGCGCATATTGCAGACATCTGCATCGATCTAACCATTTGCCGACTTGCTTCAATAATATGTGTAGGTCTTCTGCAAAGGCAGAACTTCGAGCTATTCACACAAAGCATTGTACTTGCTTGGATCTGTGTGTCTTGGCATGGCCTCTTAGCTTCGCCATCATGGTCGTTGCAGGCGCGGAAGGCGTCCAGTCTTTGTGGGGGGGGGGTTTGTAGGGCAGGTAGCAGAATTCGGTTCCAGGTCCGAGGCGGCCAACGCGGACTGCGCGTGCGAGGAGGTCCCAGGTGCTCCGCAGTTGTGCGAGAGCCTCTTTAGTCAGGTTTTTGAGCATGAGGCCTCAGGCGTTAGGGCCAGGGCTCACAGTGAAGTTTCCCGGCTCAAGCTGCACCTCTTCAGCGTCAGGGAGCGAACAAGAAGCTCCTGAAGCCCGAAGTCTGACCTGACAGCCCCTGATTTGATTCGCTGAGAGCCCTTCTGAGCCTTCACACATCTTCTTCTAGCCTTCTTCTTCCTTTCCCAGTCCTTCGTTTGATTTCAGTGTGTCCGCTTCCTGATCTTGTACTTTCGAGCTTGCCCACGACAGGATGATGCTCGGGGACTTTGAGAGAGACGCCCGGGACTCAGCCGTGACGCCGAGCCACCAGAGCAGTGTTCAATCATGCCCAGAGCGAGGTGATCTGTCCACGCTTGGTGCAGCGTATCGTCGAAACCAGATGCGCCTTGACACGCACCGCAATCGAAGCAATGCACGGCCTGGTCAGTGACCAAGGATGAAAGTCTGAGTGCCTGGGCCTGTAGAAACATTCCGAGGGGCACGTGCCCGAGTTTGCAAGTCAGAGTCTCCCGAACCTTCGATGCGAATGCCGTGGCCGGATCAAACGCTTCTTTGGCCTTGGAAACTCGACCGCTGCAAGGGACAAGATCCTGGCATCGCCTGCGGCACGCGGTGGTGCAGAGCTCGAAAACCTGACGATATTCCTGTCTCTTAATTTTCGAAGGCTGCCGAGGGCCTGCTACCCAATTCTAAAGCCTCGGATTCACCACCGCTGGGTTCTGAAACGGAACCTTGCGGGGGTTTGCGTTAGCAAGCCATTCCTTTCCAGCACTTAACCCTCTCTCTACGCATCAAGCGCTTCATCGGCTTCCGTGGGTCTGCATTTTGCCTTGCAAATCACCAGGACTCGTCTATCTTTCATTTCTTTTGACACAGCATGTACGCCTGTGCTTCGCCCAGGGCGCGGTCTTCAGTTAAGTTAACTCACTGACTCGTGCATGTGTGAGTGTCAAGCAAAGGCACTTACAGATTGCCTCACCAGACTCTCGGCTGCTCCCGCCCTTACATGCAAAACATCATGCCTGCACAAGGGCGTGCGATATTAGGCTTGACTAGAGCGACTCCAAGCTCGTCTCTCTGGGAAGCCCAGTGTTTCAGACAGTCTTCCCCTTCGTCTGACGCCATACTTGTAGCAGCTATGAACTTGGGAAAGGTCCAGAAAGGCTGGAAATTGATTTTCACATCCTCGACGGTGCTGCAGCTCTATCGGGGGATGTGCCAGAAAGCATCCGGTCGAGTTGCCTCACTGAAGTGCTGGCGACGTGCGAATTGACTTCCGCGCGAAAGCATAGCACTTCCGAGTGTTGTCTTTCAGAGGTTGAGCTGCTGTGTGCTGCTNCAGAAAGCATCCGGTCGAGTTGCCTCACTGAAGTGCTGGCGACGTGCGAATTGACTTCCGCGCGAAAGCATAGCACTTCCGAGTGTTGTCTTTCAGAGGTTGAGCTGCTGTGTGCTGCTTGTGAGAGCTGTTAGGCTTGCAGAGACTGCCTGCTCGACTTCTTGCTTCGCAGCCCAAAGTACGAGTTCCTCCGCAATGCGCGCGACAGCGCCTGTGTCGGCCTCGGAGGCTTGGAGGCATCTGCAAAGTCATGAAGGCCGAGTCTGCTCCCACCCTCACTGCCTNTTCGCAGCCCAAAGTACGAGTTCCTCCGCAATGCGCGCGACAGCGCCTGTGTCGGCCTCGGAGGCTTGGAGGCATCTGCAAAGTCATGAAGGCCGAGTCTGCTCCCACCCTCACTGCCTTGGTTTTGGGAGAGTTCTCAGGCCTCTCGTCCTGCGAAGTGCGGGGGCTCGAGGACGCATGTGCAGTGAGCGTGCCAAGAATCACTTGCTCGGGAAGGCCGCTGCAACGAACACAGACTGCTTCACCCTCTCCAGTCTTTCCAGAAGGTCGATGTGAGAAAGCTCCGCGATGTGGAAATGCCACAACAGCTGCACGCATGCAGACTCGCAGCACGCTTTTGGCACAGACGCACCAGGGCAGCTGCGCAGGGTTCGACGTGGACGAGCCCCTGGAAGTTCTCCGAGTGTATATCCGCCCTGCCAAGTTCCGGTGACGCACGCTTCTGTCTATGCACTTGTGTTGAATCACCAGGAATCGTCCGTGGTGAGTGCATCGTTTTCCTCTGCAACCTCCTCATTCCCCACAGCTGATGCAGAATGTACACTCGCACTCTGCCAGGATGGTCTCTGTTTGACAAGTAGCTGGTTCAGGGTGCAAGGGCTGCGGCTCCTTGCAGGGCTTGAAGGAATCCCGATGCTGTTGCGTGCTTGCACTCGAAGCCATTGCTCGGGTAAGTTTCTCGTGCAACCGCAATGCAACCTGTACAGGTGCAGCAGTCGACCGGAGGTTTCAAGCACAGCAGTCGTCCGCGCAATCATTGTGGAAGTGGCCAAACATGCATTCAGGCCTGCACAAGTGTGTTCGTAAAGAGACCTCCTCCCAGCTAATCTCACGTGCCTGACGCAGACCCGAACACACAGCACCAGAGGAGCTGCAGAGGAACACATGAATCCAGGGCGCCCGGCACCTTGTGATGTGTCAGAAAGCATCCGGTCGAGTTGCCTCACTGAAGTGCTGGCGACGTGCGAATTGACTTCCGCGCGAAAGCATAGCACTTCCGAGTGTTGTCTTTCAGAGGTTGAGCTGCTGTGTGCTGCTNTTCGCAGCCCAAAGTACGAGTTCCTCCGCAATGCGCGCGACAGCGCCTGTGTCGGCCTCGGAGGCTTGGAGGCATCTGCAAAGTCATGAAGGCCGAGTCTGCTCCCACCCTCACTGCCTCGGTTTTGGGAGAGTTCTCAGGCCTCTCGTCCTGCGAAGTGCGGGGGCTCGAGGACGCATGTGCAGTGAGCGTGCCATAGTCTGCCGAACATAACATCGATTGATGCATGATGCTCACTTGCGGTGCAAGGGTTTGGGATGATGCTCACCATTGCATCATGTATAGGAAGTGAACATCTGGGTGCCCAAAAGGCAAAGTGTGCACAGGCGCTCTCAGGCGCTCTCGCGGCTCTCGCGTCGCGTGCATGCGGCGGCTATAGGAGCAGATCTGCCTGCGGAGGAGATCGCATAGCGGCATAGCGTTGCCCAAAACTGGTTACCGGGCAGGTGACGACGTACACGAACCCCTTGAACCCCTCATTGCCTGTCGCTTTCGTGTCTTACGGCGATCGCAATCGTGATGCCTCGCAGCGGTCCCGGTCCGCCGAGCGTGCGGAGCTGAGGCCGAGCTGGCCGAGCTTGCAACTTGCAGACGCGTCCGGGACGTGACGTGACGCTGCTCCGGCCGCTGCTCCTGCCGCTCTCAGTCTCGCCTTGAAGTGGCTTTCAAGAAGCCGCTGTAAACACCGGGGAATCGAGGCGGTTTTCTCGCCCCCATCAAGGAAAGCCCTGCTTGGATCGTCGATTGATCGGAGCGGGCACCGCGGGCACCGCTGTGCCTTTCGCAGTGTTGCATGGGTGATGGAGACTGTCATGAAGCTGACGCTGGGCATGCTGCAGACCCCGTGCTATCCCAATATCCGACTCAGACTTTGCCAAAGGCTTCCGTGCATGTTGAGTTGAAGCTGGGTTCCGTGAAAGCTTGGAAAAAAGCGTAGATGCAAACAAATCTATTTAACGAGTGTCTTGTCTCTGAATAAATTGAATGATCGCACGTGAACATCATCCCTGGACGAAGCCTTCTGACGAAGTGTGGTTGCAGTCCAAGCGCAGTCGTCACGCCTTTTGACGACCGTGCTCTTTGTGCCCACATCCGCCGAGCCCCTCATTGCCATGCAGCCTCTGTTGCCGAGACAGCCATTGAGGCCTTGTTATTAGGCAGCGGGTCAAAACCTTCTGCTTTGTAACAGGGCCGAGGCGCCCCTCGCGGGACAAAGTTTGTAACAAAGATGGGTTTTTGCGACAAGGCTGGCGCGACAAGTTCCATCATATAATAATGCCGCGCGACAAAGGTTTGTAACAAAGCCGGCGCGACAAGGGTTTGTAACAGAGGGGGGGAGTGGGGCCCCGCGACAACACGGGGTATTGAGCCATCCCCTGTTATGGTTCCACCAAATTTGAGAGCTTTTTTCTCTGTTGTACTGTGGTGGCGCTGGCCATGTTTCCCTGCAATGTTCCGCCTCAGGAATTCACAAGAAGAATTGTATAAGGGTGTTTTTCAGGAGCGGCTTCCCGGGAATATTAGCGGTCTCCATATGCCATAATTATAAGCGGTTTCCAGAACACTACGTGCACTGGCAGCCAAAACACTCGCAGCATTCAGAGACAAGCACGCATGAAATAGCCTGTTGTGGCATCTACGCTGTTTCCCAAGCTTACCCGAAACCGTCTGCAGCTTGCCCAGCGTCAGCTTCAAGACAGTCTCCACAGGCACGGCGGTGCCCGCTCCAATCTGGCATCACCGACTGTCGTGCACTTTGTCGGAACTGCACGTCGGCTCCGTGGATGTGAACAGCGGGATGGAAAACATCGGATCAAGATAAATGCACGATACATGCAGATGCTGTGGAGAGGCCAATTAGGGACCCCAATAGGACATAAGTTACATAAGCATAAGCATTGTCCCAATATCCGACGCAGACTCTGCTAAGGGTTGAGTTGAAATCAGCGTAGATGCAAGAAAAGGCTATTTCATGCCTTGTCTCTGAGATTGAATGGAGTGGCTCGGCGCTCCTGCAGGCCTGGCGTCGTTTGAGAAGAGAGGCCGCGCCAGAGTCACATGACGAACCAACCTCTCACACAAACCTGCATGCTTCAGAAATGCTGGTGCAACAGAAATGTGTCGTGCATGCATCTTAACGTGGCATCATGTACAGCCAAGTCGGCACTGGACTTAAGAAGCGTTCGGACGAAGTGTGGTTGCAGTCCAAAGAAGTTGTGAGTTTTAGGGTTTTCGAGGTTAGTTTCGGTGATGAGTTTCGAGGAGGAGTTTCGGAACATGGTCCGGGACAGTTTCGGATCAGGACATGGTAAGTTTCGGTCTTACCCTATTGTCAGTTTCACGCCCAGGCCTGTAAGAATCGGGCTGAAACTGCCCACGTCCCTGATCCGAAACCACCGGCAGCCGATCCGAAACTAGAACCCCGAAACTATGGGCACCCTGCAGTCCAAGCGCAGTTTTCATGCCTCTTAGGGAGCGCGCCTTTTGCCCGCACGTCCGTCAGCCCCCCCCTCACAGCCATGCAGCCTACGCGGCCCAGACTGCCGTTGAGGTCAGAGCATTGCGCAGTGTGTTGTGGGAGCAAACGCGCCGTTCCGCCAAACCAGTGCACGTCAGTCGCCCAGCAATCGAGCATGTGTTGAGAGTGCACGTGGCAGGGAGACGCCGAGATCAGAGCCGATTGCAGAATCTTGCCGAAGGCTTTCCATGCTTTCTTTTCTTGTGAGCTCCTGGGGCGCAACATTGCGGCGAAACATTGCAATCTTGGAGTGTATCAGTCCAAGCACGGATTCACCGATGTAGATGAGTGTGCCGTTTGTGCTAAAGTCCGTCGAGTCATTGCCTTGCATCCTGCAATCCAGGGCCTGCCGCGGACCTCGTGTCGGCTGAACCAGAGCGATCAGGAGGGTCAGCTGAATCCAAGTTTCGAAAAGCCCTGGGCAACACCACATAGTACGTTTCAGGCCGCAGTACTTGTAGCAGCCTAGCAGCCTTTGCCGTGGAGCATGGTCGTGTTAAGCCACGTCGGCATACTGGAGGTCACAGCCATGCGTTGTTCAAGAGGCATGTGCTGTGCGTGTGCGAGCATCGTCGTCACTCTTCGATGCTCCCGCTCCCGCTCCCGCTCCCGCTCATCCCGCTTGCTCGCTTGGGGCTGGGGCGACTTGCAGCGACTAGCTGACTAGCAGCCATGGGAGCAGCGCAGCGCCTCAGGCGCTAGTGAAGGTAAGTTCCGAGCTCGGAAGCTTCCGGGCGGCCCCCGCCCGCCGGGAGGCCGGGAGACGGCCGGCTTTCCCGTTCGGTCCTGTGGGGAGGATCGTTCCGATCGTTGGACCCAGGGCTTTCTCTTTCTCGCTCTCTACTGAGACTGGTGCAGACTGTGCGGCTGGTGCTGGTTCTGGTTACAGCCCAGACTGTGCCGTCGTCGTGCCGTGCACAGCCCGCACGCCCGATCGCATGCTCCCAGCGATTGGCACGTTACGCAAGGAAGACACCAGAGCGAGCGAGCACAAGCCCCTGGCGCCATCACTTGCTGCAGGCCTGATACCATTGAAATGTCCTGCGCCGTCGAGCATACATCGTGGAGCGTCATCAGGTGCAGCCAACTGGACAGGAGGTGATTGACCTGTCTTGTTGTACCAGCATGTGTCATGTGAGCATTCTCCTCCGGCGAAGCTTGCCGTCGGAGTCGAGGTGCATTCCAGGCACAATCTTGACCCATGTCCGTCCAGCTCCTTCTGGCTTTGCAGCCTGCACACCTTGCAACCTGCAATCCACGCCCGATCACGCTCCTACTGAGTTTCACGAACGCGAAAGCACTGCGCATTGTAGGAAGCACGCTCACCACCTGAGCGCACTTGCTGTTGGCCTCAGTACTTGCTCGTCGACCTGCCAGCACGTTCCACGCACTGGGCTACTCCAGAGAGGGAGTAGGCAGAAAGTCGGGCCCAATCGTTTGCGTTTCACAGCTGCGATGCCGCAGTGTAAATCCGGCCACCGAGCCGTCAGGAAGATCACATGAACCAAACTTCCGCGAAGCCCTGATTGGGCCCCAGTGTCTCTGGCAAAATCACAAGACGGTGAGTGCAACGATACTGTCTCGCTGTTCGGAAGTTGTCAGAAGCAGTGCATGCTGTGAGCGTGACAGTTCAACGAGACTGCAAGCAGTGGACAAGAGTGAAATTGCTGGTGGTCTATTTGGCATAGGTTCGCTGTCCTCACTGCAATGAGACTGCTCTAATGGTTCTTGAGAGCTGTTGATGGTTCCAGATCCTTTGTTAGGGTTTGCAGGCAGGCAAATCAGGAGGCATTCCAAGGCAAGACTGTTCCTGGATCGAAGGCGGCTGCATCCAACGGCACCAACCAGAGGCAGAGCTTCGTCTTTTGATGTGGGACTTGAAACACTTGCAAAATAGGAACAGGAAGCGATTGGGACGGGGACGTAAGTATCGTCGGTGATTGGGACGTGATCTTCAAAGCTCTGCAGTGTCCCTGCAGCCTGTGCCTCGAGAGATTCTGCCTCCTCAACATGCGAGCGCGAAGTTCCCGCTAATTGAGGTCACAACCCTGCGTCGGCACTTTACGGGTTCCTCCTGCTGGGTATGCCCGGTTTGTTAAAGATTGGGTGTCTGCCCTGGCTAGAGTTGCTTTCGTGAGCACTCCTGATCTGAAGCGATCAGTCTTGATCCTCAAGAGCTGCAAGTTTCACCTCAAGAACCGGCGGCAAGCAAGGGGCATCCCGCTCGCACTGTGCCCTGAAGCTAATTGCTTTTCGCCGAAACCACATAGAAATTTCCCGTGCCTCGTACCCGAGGATTCTTGCCTGTGCCTCGTGCTCGGAGCACCTTCGGCCAGCAGGGGAGAGCCCTAAACCCTAAACTTTAAACCCCAAAAGAGCGGTGAGTCTCAGAGTGCTTGGAAGAAGATTCAAAAGGAGCGTTTCCCGTCCCGGGCACGCGCCCAGGTTTCGGGAGCGGTTGCGGGAAGCTGCGAGGCTAGCGACTAGCGAGGCCAGGCATTACTAATTACTATGTGTGCTTGGGCCTCCATGGAGGTCGGATTTTGCAGCGTCTTTTTGTGGGTGGGGCACGAACTTCTGCCTTCTTTGAGCCCCCAGCCAGCCTGTGAAAGCCTGACATCTGCCACAGTTTGTGAAAGTCAATGTCTGAGCTCCCATGGGCATCACGGGCTGCACCCCCGGCCTGTGTTTCGTTCCTGTGCCGGCGGAAGGCTTTATGCCCCCTTACCCAAGCGGACGCAGCGAATCCGCAGAGGCGGACGGGGACCTCCGTGTTGGCGGTTTGGAGGCTCGCTCCCCAAACCTTGCTTCGGCGCTCAGTCGCCTTCTGCCGGCATTTCGGGTTTGGACGCGCTGCCCTGAGCCTCTGAGCCCCCAAGAAATGCAGAGCCTTGAAGATGCGTCTGCACTGTGCATGCCGAGGCTGTACCCCCGGCATCCTTCACCGATGCTGGATGTTTGCCGCGGAGACAGAGGGGCGACAGCTGCTCGCACTGCTCGCACAATCGTCAGTGGCAGGCTGAACGGGGTCATTTGCAGATCAAAGTGTGATGCAGCTCTGACGGGCACAACGGTGCTGGTGCTTGCAGCTTACCTTGTTTGGGAGTTCACCTGACAGAATACCAGCATGGCACTTAGCCGCACATGTGCGAAAAAGAAGCTGTGCCTGCTGGAGCCGATTCTGGCTGTGAGCTGCTGGACCTGCCGCGCAGGCTTGGCACAAACACAGGACGTTGGTTCGCCTCTTCTGCAAGGAGTGGGCACGGGCAGCCTTAGGGCACACTAAAAAAGGAGAGCCTCTCAGAAGATCTCGTGGGCCAAGGCAGCTGCGCAATCGACGACGAGCCCTTGCTCATGAGATCTCTCTCTTTAGCCCTTGCTTTGCAAGATTTAAAAAAAAAATACTCTGCCGAGGAGGCCTCGCACCTGCTGCCGTTGGAACCTGCAGAGCTAGTTGAACTGGAGAGTTCAATTGATTTGACCACGCTTTTATCGGTGGTCTTAGTAGTCATGCTCTGACTTCTGCGATGCTGTGCTGCTCTACGGTCACGTTTGCTGCTGTCCAGCAGCTCAAGGCGGCACCAGCGTCAGCAGCCGGGGCAGCCATGCAGGTGCTCATGGGCTCAGTAGGTTTAAAGCCAAGTGCTGAGAGGGGCGGCTCTGTAGCTGGCCCACGCCCACGCTGCCTGGTGCACACGGAGACGCGCTGAGCCAGCTTCTCCAGCTCTGAGCAGGCGCACCCAGTGAAGTGAGGGCCACACTCAGAAGGCAAATCTGCAGCGGAAACCGAGCAGCCGTCAGAGTCAGCTCTGTCTGCGCTTCCGGCTCGTGGTTGGCGCTGGTTGCAGCATGACTCGCTGGCGTGCTCCTCAACCAAGGCTTTGCGCAGGTCAAGTCGTCCAGACCGCAGAAAACGGAAGACTGCAGCGTGAGCTGCAGTCCCTGCGTGTGGCTGGAACGGCTGTGAGATTGGCGAATGCACTGCGCGAGGCCCGCGCAATTGCTCTCCGGGTTACGGCGAGCGAACTTTGCGAGCTTTGCGTCACCCTTCAATTGCTGGGGTCGGCAGACACCCGCCGCACCTCGCGGTCTCGCATGTCTGTTGCTTCGGATTTCCTTGTTCGAGTCGCCATGCAGCCCGGCTGTAGGTTTGCGTTTGGACGCTTGCCGTACTTTTTGGGCCCTGACACCAGTGACCAGAAATGGTTGTCGGTAGGTGGACTGTGCTTTGAAGCTGCAGCTTTGCGTCGCCCATCAGCTGCTGTCAGCGTCCATTTTCTCACAGGCTGCCGAGAGTCCTGAAATTGCACCGTAAGGCAGGCGGCAGCAAATGGTTGATGGCCCTCCGGCATAGGGCGCTCGGAGCTTACTTCCCAGATGTCTACTGACTACCCGACCGAAGACTCCAGAAGGTCAACGGCGAGACCTGCGGTTTCAAGTTTCAAGCATCATTGGCTTTGGAACACAAGGACGCTGATGAAATCGCGCTTAGACGGTCAAGCTTTCGTCCTTTGCACTGCCGGCTTGTCGTGGCTCCTTGCCATTGTAGCTCCCAAAACTGTCATGAATGATGGCGCAGTCAGCCGAAGACCAGTGAGGCAGCTGCATAAGACTGTCCTGTATGGCACTCAACTCAGGGCCCAGGCGGCAAGACTTAGCCTTGTCCGGCTTCGGCAGCGTGGATTTCCAAGCCTGAAGACAGAAAGACAGCGTCCACAAAATGGTTTCCTGTCGTGTGGATGTGTCAAGGCAAAAAGGACGGCATCTAGGGTGATTCTTTTAACAAGTGGAGGGCGGCCGGACCGCGAAGGCAACAAAGGTAGTATTAGAGGTTCTGTCTAAACTTTCGCATGTTTAAAGCCACAGATTCATCATTGTAGACTTCATGGCCCGGGCCCGACGGCCACGGAATCCGCACGTTTAAAAATCGTCACCGTGCAAGTCGCGACATAAAACTCCAGCGGCGTCAGGGTAGCGCCTCTGCCGTGGCAGCCGTGATATCTCACATGGATGCAGGACGGAGCATGTGCTTCGCTCATCTCTTTGGTCCTGAAGCCAGCAGTGGCTTGTGCCATGAATAGCTATGCTTCGCCGCCTGGCTTTTGATTGTTTGGCGGAGGTGCGAACACGCCCATTTTACTTATCCATGTACCGGTGAGAGGCGCATGCTCACCTTCTCTCACTTTAACTGGTACACTGCATCGGGAAAACTCATGGTCTTCTAACACAAAGTACAGCCGGACTAGCAAGGCACACGAGCGCTCGCCGCCATTGCGCCTCTCCTGTCAGTGTTCCTGCCATAGCCACCATGTATAGCGAGTGAAAGTTGCAGTTGCTCAACTGCTTGTTAGACTAGAGTACTTCAAAGAGGACTGGGACATCGGCGATCGGTCTTGCAGCGGCAGTGCTTGAATGGTAGCAACTGCAACGCCGCTTTCGCCGAGCTGAGCATCATGCAGGGGCCGTCCTGCTTGCTTTCCGGGGCTTCGTCGTAGTTCCAGCTGAGCATGCCGGCCTTGGCCGCTGCCAGCCGAGCACGACCAGCGGCAGGGCATGACCGCTCCGGGCAGAAGGTCACATGTGGTTTGCACAACCTGGCAAGATCTACTCGCAACGCCTTCTTGCTGCTTTGACACTGCAGCGCCAGCTGTACTTCTCGCAGTTCCGCTCGGCGTTAAAGATTCGCATGTGCAACACAGGCAGGAGGCTCGACTGTCAGTGCTGAGCAGCTGCCGGATACAGCTTGGCATTTAAACCTGGGGTGCACACCGACTCGGAAAAAGCTTTCACAGTGCCCAGGAGTGTACCTCGCTCCATGGGCACCGAGAGCGAACACACCAGAGAGCTGGGCAGCCACCCTCCGTGTGTGTCCTGGTTTCAGTGTGCGAACTTTGCATCGACCGGCAGTGTTGAGTTTTGGGCCTCATCGCCCGCATCGCAACAACCAGCTGCACATGGTCTTGGTATGAAGCGAGACGACTGGGGCAGCCAATTCGGCAGCCCCTCGGCCTTTCTTGAGCCACCATGGCACGAACGTCCGCATCCAGGGTGAACAGCTTGCAGCTGCAGGTACCACCAAGTANGTATGAAGCGAGACGACTGGGGCAGCCAATTCGGCAGCCCCTCGGCCTTTCTTGAGCCACCATGGCACGAACGTCCGCATCCAGGGTGAACAGCTTGCAGCTGCAGGTACCACCAAGTAAGCCTTGTGCAGAACTATCGACCATCAGTGGATCGGCAGGCTGTTCTGTCATCCATAGCCTAGTCTAGGGATCCTTCTTGAAACCCATGTGCCTGCTTGCAGGGCTATTTAGCAGCTCTTGACAGCAGACGCCAGCAATGTTTGCACAGGTCATGACACACTGGCCTTTCGCAGAGGCGCGCATCCTGCAATGCGACGACTCTTCTGGGACNCTGCTTGCAGGGCTATTTAGCAGCTCTTGACAGCAGACGCCAGCAATGTTTGCACAGGTCATGACACACTGGCCTTTCGCAGAGGCGCGCATCCTGCAATGCGACGACTCTTCTGGGACATTTAGGCTGCAGTGCCTTTATACACCGTGATCATGCCGGACTGTACAAGTAGGAGCTATGAGGCTATGAGATCGGTGAGTGTGAAGCGCGGGGACCACGCACTTGCTGCCCCTGCAGCACACGAGCTTTGCAAGCTTTGTGATCTCGTAGACTCGCAGGTCTTTTGCTTCGGATCCGTGGTGCCATGGGCGTTCGATGAACTCGCTGCAAGCTTGCATTCGGACGCAGGTTCTATTCGTGCCATGCCATGCTCAACTCGGAAGTTGCAGCTGATCTCCCGCCCCAACCCGTGATCTGAACACTCAGTGCTGAGGCTTCGGATGGCGGGGCGAACAGCCATGACCGCTATTATGTGGCGGATGCATAGACTCCTGGCCATCACTAGCATGCGGCGGAATCACAGTAGGCAGGGCCGGCAGGGCCAGGGGCACAGCATGACAAAGCAGGGTCCTTCTTCCACGGCCGGCCGAGGCCGAGCCGCGTCAATTCTGTGCACCACGCCCTAGCGGGGAGGGGCCATGGCCATGGGTTTCTGTTTGGGAGCAGGGGTGTAGCTGAATGCTCTTGAGGTCTGTGCCTGACACACGCCGGGCCTGATCTTTCAGGCTTTGTTTCCGCCACTCGATCTTCTTCTCGATCTTCGAATTCTGGCGAGAAGCATATAAAGATGCTGTTTTCGGAGGCCTCCGCCTGCTCTGCCTGCTCCTGCCGCTCTGCCTGCTCTGCCTGCTCATGTGTTCACGGAGCTGCAAGCTGCTTCCGCTTCCTGCCTTCGAATCTCCGTTGTGACGCTACGCAATCTCTGCTGCCCTGAGGCCCTGGGGAGATTTAGAGGTGCTTGACATCGAAATTTAAGTGCGACCCCTGCGACCTCTGCAGAGGTGCTTTGGAGCGAAGCGCCTCGGCCTCGGGAAGCTCGGCCGGGAGCTATGGTGGCAGCTGCTGCGAGCTAAGGCAGGTAAGGCTGGGCCAGTGCTCGCAGTAGCGGCCACGGCGGCCACGGTTACGGCGAGGCTCCCTGCATCTTTCTCGCAAAGTTCTGGCAGTTACAACGTGAGCACCGAAACAGAAGACATACATCTAAGCTCATCGTCACGAGGATGATCAACAGCCTTCTGCCTTGTCTCGCTTTTCAGGACCTTCCTTCGCATTTCCAATCACTTCTTGCAGTGCAGGAGCTCCATATTCTCGTCCCGTCTGCGCCTCGCCCTTTTTCCTCTCCTCTGCCTCTGCCTGTATGTGAAGGGGATCACGTGGTACGTGTGCCCCAATTGCCCCAAGCCAGCAACTTTCTGCTGGCATCAGTTGCCGCGTTGGCCTTTCTGCCTGAGGCGGCACTACTTTCTCATGCCAAAAGCCCCTTGGCATGGCCCAAAGGCAGCCTTTGTTCTTTGACCTCGAACGTACCTGAAAGCGCTGCTTCAAGAGGCGCCCCTCCTATAGGTCCTGGGTCGTCTCCTGAATTTCAAGGGCCCCCAAAGTGCTAACTCTGCATCCTTTATAACATAACCCATTCCTCCATTCCCTTGCTCCTGCATGCACGCAAGAATGCGCAAGGGTGGGTGCAAGAGTGCGGAAGCATCTCAGCATAACTTCTCGGCAAACTTCATCTAGATCTTTAAAAGAAACACGCAAAAACGGGGGTGTGCTAACCCGCTATGAAATCCTCATTCAGGGTCAAGCGGGCGCGGAGGCATTCATCGCAGGATCGCACGTGTTGGGCCCACGTCCCGCACGTGCCACGGAGGTCTCAGATAGATTCTGTTCGCAAGATCACACAGAGCGTGAATGGGACACAGCTAGTGATGCTGATCCCACGCAACCTGGCTGCGACTGCATCCGATCCTGTTGACCGTTTCCACAGCCAAATTAGTGGCCTCGAAGTGAAAAACTTCCGAAGATGGATTCGGCACTGACTGGGAGGGCCATCCCGATCTGAACTTAGGCCTTTCATCCCTGTCAATCAGGATTTCGTAGTGAAGGAACTTCGGATCCAGCCTGCCAGGCCTGCCAGAGCTCCCGTTTCTGCGACGCTGCGCTGGCCCGCTAGGCCCGCTAGGCCCGCTAGGCTGCAGGTATTGCCCCAGTTCCAGGCCAGCTGATTCGATTCGTGCAAACCGTTCTGGGTGTGCATAGAACACGCCCGACGTGCTACTGCTACCGTATAGGAAGTAGAAGGTTCGTCGCGAAGTTACCTCTGCGATGTCAGCAACGAGGACCTGCAACAGACTGTAGTGGTCTTTCCGCTCAGGATGCCTTCCTTCGTGCTGCATCCCTTTGCTGCAGGCCACGACATATTCACAATGTTGACGGACCAATAGCGGCGCGATCACGCATGCGTGGGACGCTCCGAGCAAAGTTGGCTGTGCTCCACACAAGACGTCCAGCTCAAGAGATTCGACGCCGTCGTGCTCCGGAGCCACACAGCAAGATGAAAGCAGTGTAGGAAGTTCGGGCTTCCCTGCATCTAGCAAACGGAACGCCTCAGAGATCGTGCTGAAGCCTTCTGTCGGTGTCCTCCATTCGAAGCCTCTAAGCAAATGACGGGGGGGGGGGGCCTTTAAAGGGAGGATCCGATAGTCGGCGACTAGGCGACTCTGAGACTCCTCTCCTCTCACGGCACTGTGACGGCGGCACGTTCCCGCCTGCCGCCTGCTGCGGGCCCTTGGAGCAGAGCTGCTTCCGCTGCTTCCGCTGAGCGCTCGCTTGAAGCTTTGGAAGCGAGAAGCCCCCTCTGCCTCTGTTTCTGCTGCCTTTTCCTTTGGAAAAGATCGTTTCCAGTGTCGTTTCCGGTGTCTCCGTTGACTCGGCTCAAGGCCGTTTCGGCTCTTGCGCCCATATTCAGGCTGCTCTGGCTTCTCCATTCCTTCTAAGCACCCGTGCGCAGCCTGCACGGCTTCCTTCTAGCACTCTTTCTCTACAGCACCAGCTGCCCCAGGTGAAGGCAGAAGGCACTCTTCAGCTGGGCTCTGTCGGCAACGAACCTGCCGTCCGCCCCAGGGCGATGAAACGGGCCTGCCTGAGAGTGCCTCGGCACCTACGCCAGCGGCGTAGGCTATGACAGCTGCAGGGCTGTAAAACGCTCTCCTCCGCATGAAGTGTGAAGTTTATGTGCCCGCTTCGACCGCCGAGAAGGAGACTTCATGCCCGGTGATTGCTGCATCCGCGGCCTGTCCGGATCCAGCAGAGGACAGCTGCTTTGACGTCGTCAGCTTTCTGCATGGAAACAAAGATGCAGCCTGATAGAAAGCCGAAGGAGTTGGGCGTCTGGGTCCTGTGGGTCCTGAAGGCTTAAAGTCTTGCAGTCCTCCCTTAAAAACGGGACCCCGGCCCCGGTCCGAGTCCCGGCCTCGCTCGCAATGAGCCTCGCGACCTGCCTTCGCGGCTCTCCTTCCGGGGAGAGCGGCTGTGACGTGCCATGAGTGGCCCCCGGGGCGTTCTTGGCCCGAACTTACCCTTACCACTCCCGAAGGCCTCAAGCGGAGCGTTTAGCATAGCTTGCCTGAAGCGGACTGGCCGGATAGGCCAAGCAAGAGGGACGAGTTAGGGCTGCAACCATTGCAGCCTTGTTCGTGCTTCCTGCTCGCTTTGCACCCTTGCATCCTTTGCTCTAAGCTACCGACGCTGCCAGCAACTTCGTTCTTGGGCGCTTCCTGTAGAGCTCGCGGTGGTGCGCTGTCGGGGTCTTCGCCGGCCTTGACACTCCCGGTGCGGCGCCGGACGGAAACAAGTTAAGGCGCAGTCTTAGTCTATGCACTGCTCAGGCAGGTGGACCACCTTTCAGACGACCTGCCTGCCAGTACAGCACGGGCGTGCAGCCTGTTATGCTCCTGGCTGTTTTAAGGGCATGTCGCCTATGGTTGCATCCGCGCATGTGCCCAAACAGCTGACTCGGGCCCTGACCCCAGGTGCTAGCCTGCATGTGCATGTGGTACAGCTGGAGTGACTGGCGCACAGCCTTCTTCGCAGCTGTCCGTTTGTCGAGAATTTGCTGTTGCGGTGGCACCGGCTGATTCGTCCGTGCTGGATGCATTCGGCCAATCTCGGCTTCGACCCAGCTCCACGCGCATAGTCTCGTCACATCTTTCAGCCTACAGGAGTCAAGGCTGGAAGTCGAGCTTTTTGCTTCAAGCCCTGAACCAAAGTTCGAATCCAGACAGCCCAGAGTCTGTCGCTTGCTAGCACCATTAGCACCATTACACCGTAGAAATATAACGAGCTCTGACAATGACCATTCCGTCGAGTTTGACTGCTCCCCTTCGCGCCTCAGTATGTTGTCGTTGTGAAGGGACTCCCCACTCTCTGAAGTAATGCTGCAGCTGGGTGGGCGACACGGGCAATCCCAGTCTCGGCAGCACGTGCCCGGCCGAAACAGCGGCTGCGCTCCGCCTTTAGAACTGGTGACACCTGTTGCGAAGGTGCGGGTGCAGTTACACAGAGGCGCGAGAGTTGTCTCGACTATTCCTGCCTGTTAGCCGAAGCCTCACACTTACGTTCACGGTGTGTGCCCGGCCCTGTCGCGTGGGCGGTCATGCGCAGAGCCTGTGAAGGCTTCAGTTGGGGCTTACGAGGGGTACACCGAAAAGGCATCGGAATCGGCACACGCTTCGGGCCACGGAAGTGACACCAGTAAAATAGCACGGTAAGATGCCAGTGCACCAGTAGCGAATGCGGTGACGGTACAAAGCTACATCAGCTTAAGGGGTGCTGCTTGGAATGTCTGCTCGAATGTCTGCACAGGAGATTCCAGGCTATGTCGTACATCTGTCGCTCCGACAGTCACCGTGACCTGAAAACCGAGGGCTTAGTAAGATGCAAGGCCACCAGTGACACCTGCTTTGAAGCTACAAAGGTACATATGGACACAGAGGTTGTCATGGATGTCTGGGCTCACTTCTGCAGCTCCGAAACAGACGACGCGGATTTCTCAGGCTGATAGCTGGAGCCTCGTATTATCGTGGCAGCCACACGGCATGAGGCTTCAGCTGGGCGCTAC
>BGNK01000796.1:0-32989 GCA_003297005.1 Symbiodinium sp. clade A Y106 | reverse complement strand
TGGATGTCTGGGCTCACTTCTGCAGCTCCGAAACAGACGACGCGGATTTCTCAGGCTGATAGCTGGAGCCTCGTATTATCGTGGCAGCCACACGGCATGAGGCTTCAGCTGGGCGCTACGACGTTACGGCGGGAGGGAAGAGCATGCATTATGTGGCGGATCCCCGTGCTGAGGGCCTCTGAAGTGGCACCAGTGCAGTAACATGCCAGTGCACCAGTGACAAATGTTGTGAAGGTACAAAGGTACATATGGACACAGAGGTTGTCGTGGATGTCTGGGCTCACTTCTGCAGCTCCGAAACAGACGACGCGGATTTCTCAGGCTGATAGCTGGAGCCTCGNAAATGTTGTGAAGGTACAAAGGTACATATGGACACAGAGGTTGTCGTGGATGTCTGGGCTCACTTCTGCAGCTCCGAAACAGACGACGCGGATTTCTCAGGCTGATAGCTGGAGCCTCGCGTTTTCGTGGCCCGAAGCCGTCGTATCAAGCTCATCTCCGGGCTGCAAGAGTACGCATTGACTCGGGCTCACTGGCTCGTGCAGAAGCCTAGTCGCAGATCATGCAAGCGGTCTGAAGCCAACTTGAGGGCTCATCATGCAAGTCGTGTGTGGCACCAGCCTGCTGGAAGCAGACGAGGCTGCCAGGACGCTGAGAGCCAAGGCATCTGCCACAAGGCCGGTGTCTCTGCCACAAGGCCGGTGTCCCACACCGGCTTCCGGGAAAAAAGCATCGACGAATGAATTTGGTATTTGTGGTCACGTCGGACACTTTTACCGGGTCAGCGACGCACTTGGTCGTCCGCCGGGTGTACTACATGAATGTAGAGCATGTTTTCCTACAGTTACCGATTTGTTCCTACTAAGCACTGCCTTGGTAGCCGCACGGCATGAGGCTTCAGCTGGGCGCTATGAGAGTACACGACAGGGAATCGGCGGGAAGAGCGTTTTCACTTGTCATCCAGTTGCCTTTGCACCTGCATTGTTCGCATGGTCGCATCCATTTTTCCTCAACGCCATGGGCGGAGATCGTCAAGTTAGCTGGGGTACCAACCGCGCCTGGGGGCATAGTTGCGGGCCTGCCATCCATGGCAACAAGTCATCCATGTACACTGGCCAATACACAAACGTCCAGCAAGTCTGCAAGCGGATGCCAAACTGCGGGCAGCTGAAGCGGCACCAGTACAACAAGATGCCACAGCTGCTGTAGGGCTCTTTCTCTTTGAGAAAGTCTTAGCCCATGGAGTTGAAGCCTCGAAGGCGGTCGTCTCCACTCCGTGGCCTGCAACGTCCAAGTCCAGGCGACGTCAAATTCTGTGACGTCGTCGGGAGAGGCGAACCATCAAGCCAAGTGGATTCAGAGGTGGATTCAGGGGGATGGTTTCTGAAAGGATGCTGGGTGCCGCGACGCATTTGCGTTTCTAGCAAATGCCTTGAGCCGATGGGTGCATGCGGTGCCACTGCATAGCCGTGCAAGCGCACAGAGTTGTGTCCGTGCTGGACTGCTCCTTGTTTGGCTTCCCAAGAAGTTCTGCGAAAGGTTCCGCGTTCTCGCCAGTACGGCGAGGACTTCACAGGCCACGGGTTTTGTCACTGGGCCAGCACAACTGCACCAGTTCAAAGACGAATCACGCTGCTCTGCTTAAGCGAACATTGGATGCTGCGAGGAGTCCTACGCTTGCCGATGTTAAGGCTTCCTGTTCCCGAACTGGGGTCTGTGAAGCTATATAGAGCTGTGACTGGCCGGTAGCCTTGCCTGCACGTTCCTGCCGGTGGGCCCATGACGGCCGCGGCAGTATTCAGTATTCCTATCCCGGGCCCCCTGTGCGTGCACAGGGGTTCCCCTTGCCCGTCGATCGTGTACATAGGCTAGTCATGTCGAAAGTTTCGAGGGTTCTAAGCAGCTTCTCTGACCCTCTGTTCCCGAACATTGTCGGGTCTAGGTCCGTGAAACCTTGAGTTGTGGAAACTCCGGATCCTGTGACGATCCCGTGATTTACCCGTGACCTGGTCATGGGTCGTGCAAGCCGCAGGCTTCGTAGCAAAACCCTGGGTCTGAAAACCACGCCTGCTTTTGTGGTTTTGAATCCCTGGGCAGGGTGTCCGTGCCGAGCTCCTGTAGTGCGCCTTCTGAGTGCGCCTCACAGGATCCGGTTGCGCAAACCGAGGTCACCTAGTAAAACTGTGGTCTGAACGCGCCTTCTGAGTGCGCCTCACAGGATCCGGTTGCGCAAACCGAGGTCACCTAGTAAAACTGTGGTCTGAACGTTCCGCCTGCTTTTGTGGTTTTGGTTGCCTGAGGTGTCTGTGCCGAGCTCCCGTGGGGCACTGTGTCACTTCTCGATAAGCGGCGCCTTTCTCCAAATCCACATGCAGGCAGCGACAGAGGCACAGGTAAGCTAAGAAGCACTGTGCACGACAAAATTGGAGCCTTCCACATGCCGAGACAAAGCGCCATCGTAGTGACAGGAATTCTAGAGCTCCTCTTCTTGACTGGATCTCTTTATGGTCGTGGCGCGAGGCCATAGACTTCTTGTAGAGGCTGGCTCCTTCGTTTCCAGAACAGACACACGCTGCTCTCGCTCAGTCCATGCATGCCGAACAACTCGGCAGCAGTGCGATGGAGTGCATCCGCTCTTGTCGTAGAGGCGCTGAGACTGTGCCACACGCTCTTCCTTGGAGCGATGCGTTGAAACTTTCTGCCTGTGTGAGTATGAGCTGCAGCGAGCATGTGCTTATGCCCCCACACTAACCAAGTTTGCAAATTGTCAGTGTTGACGCGCCAGCGTCACATTCCATCGGATTCGGAGATCCGTGAGATGCCTCTGTGACAGGGCCTTTCCTTTCTTAGTGCATGCATGGCTTCTTGTATTGTCTATTTTTGCTGCAATCTTGCCATCCTCTCCTGGTGCATGTTAGCTTCGAGGAAACTCTTCAAGGGTAGCAGTGGCTTCGATGCCATGCTCCTGCTACAGCGGGTGCCTTGTGCCGAGCAGGGACACTTCTTAAAGCAGATTTTGCCCCGAAGCCTCGGTACGGCTGGCTGCCAACTTGTCGGGGAGCGCCAGCCTCCACTTTTCCACTGAACCAAGAAAGCTCGCAATGGAGCAAGCACCTGCAGTTCGGGCTGAGCAGGAAGCTTCGATGAAAAAAACGGGTCTGACGGGCCGCCCCACAGTTCTGGACCTTCGCCAACCCCGGAAGGCATCGTGCTGCATCGTCGTAAAGGAGGCAAGCGGGCCCCGGCCAACTCCTGTCGTGCAAAGCGTCCCGAATATATGGGTCTATGTGACGAGGAGGAATTGTTGTTGGCAGTGTCTGTAGCGTGGGTTGTTACGCTTCCTAGAAGGTTGTTGACAATTTTCCCGTGCAGGCTTATTTACGTCCATCATGTACAGTCCCAGTGGATGCAAAGAAACGAATGTCATTTCTCGGCAATCACAGCCAAAGTTCCTGAACTCGGCTTCGAAACCCCTCGGCCAAACGCAGACGCAGGGTCTGTGACATCTGCCACCAGCACACGACGTCATGTCATGTCATGAAGTTGGTTGGCCAACACCCGACCTTCGACACGCCGTAGTGCGCGAAGATGAGGCGTTTCGGCAAAAATGGCCTCGAGCAGATGTTCCCCACCCAGAGCATCTAGCGATCTGCAGTCTTTGAAACTCCCGATTCTCCATCTTGCACACGGTTTTGCACAGTCATTCACTTGCAGGACCTCGCTGACACGGCATTTTGCCTTTGCTCACGTCTTCTTTCTCGCTGTCTTAGCAGTAGCCGGGTCTATCAGTTTCGCTGCTTCGTGGGAACGTCGCCATCAGCCCGGCAACGAATCCTGGCGGGAAGGCAGACAAAGTGTTGCCGCAACCGAAAGGCCAAGAACATGGGTGAGTGAGTTTCTTCAGATTCCTTAAGATAGCAGTATAGTTCCTACTAGACCATGTGCTGACGGGGGACCGCATGCACATGGAATCGTCTGCGGTGTTGTTTTCCATGCTTTCCGCATCCTGTACTTCCTGTCTGCAGAGAGGCGATATCGAAGTTTCATGTCCTGGCCGCTCCGGCTCTTTAATGTCTGCATTCCCCGCTACATCTCCGACCTTTTGCAGAAGCGGTCCCGGTTGCGGCCCTCGTGTCAACGAGATCGCTTCTTTTTTGGGGCGTCCCACACTAACTCTGGCGCAGAGGAGGTAGGTTCCCCCTTTTTGACTCGTGCACCCAGTGATCCATCCATGCTTGCGTCGCCTGGCATTCAGGTGTCTTTCATCACCGAGGCAATTGAGGGGCAACTTGATTATGCTCTCTGTAATCTGTTTCACCTTGGCTTCTCTTGGTGTGATGCGCCGAATGGCCCTGCGGGGCCCTGCCTGCCGTGGTGCGAGCAAGTGTGAACGGCTTGCCAGTGATCGGGGCCCCGGCCGGGGCACCTGAACAGGGTCTTTGCACGTCCCAGAATTGCCATGCACTTCGCCGCGTGACTGTGCCACACCCTCTCTGGGAGTTGGCGCCTGATGGGCTTACTCGAGAACACTTGCAAAGCGATGGTGAGTGTTGCTCTTGAACTAGCAGCACGACAGACAGCTAAGCTGAGTTGCAGGCCTGAAGGATCTCAAGGGCTTTGTGGGCCGAGTTAAGCATACGTAGTGTGACCGCTGTGTGAGAAGTGATCGGACAAAGGTGGCTTGAGGCGGCAAGGTTGTTATACACAATTGAACAGCGATCTCGGACCAGTCATCATGGCGGCTCCCAAAATCTTGTGACGTAGACGCTGAAGCCGTGGCTGGTCGATGGGACACTCAAGACTGTGAGCTGGAGATGAGTTAGACGATCTCTTTCGCTCTCTCCTTCTGATGCGTGGCGGTTCAGTGCATCTGACTCCTGCATGCCCACAGGTGACGCTGGTCGTCCGGTCAAGGTGTCGCCTCTGATGGCGTGGCCAACTCGGAAGCTGTGCAGCAGATGAGAACAGTTGCATTGCCGGCAATGAGGCAAGCGTCGGGTGCATTGTGGCCGTCAGAACCTTTCATGCTTGTCTCGCAAGCCGGCTGGCCGTCGTGATTCGCATTGTCAGATCAGCGCGAAGTGCTTGGCCTAGGCCCTGATTTTTTCGCAACGCGTTGCTCGTCTTTGTGGCTTTGGCTTTCAATGATGATCGCGAGTCCGTTGTCCTGATACCTCCGCTGCATGCTGCGAGTCCGCTCTTGGCCTTCACCCGCGAGCGGATGCGAGCGTCAAGGCTTCAAGGCGTGGAGTTGGTGTCGTTGCAGTCCGCTGGCCACGTCCTTAGGCACGAGGCTCGAAAGATTCGGGAGAGCCTGTCGGCCTTGTGGCGCTGGCAAGAGCGCCCTCTAGTGATGGCTACCTTCCGGAGGCTCTTGCGTTCGCTTCCACGAGTGTCGCGAAGCAGCAGGTGAAGAAAACAACCGCAGTGGGACATCCTTGCATCAGCGTCTCCGCTGGCACTGAGGGCAAATGTCAAGTGCGAGGCTCCACGAATACTACAAGTAGAGGTGAACTAGCAAACTATAAGAATCTGCATCAGCCAGCTTGTGCCAAGTCAATCCTATAGACACTGAATGACAGGCGAAGGCAGCACGTGAGGAAAAATCTCATCCCTCGTCCTCGTGCTCTATGACTCTGTGACTCTGCCTCGGACACTTGGAGAGGTCGTAACCGCATTGGCCCTGAACCCAGATCCTAGTTGGGAGCTTTGCACTTAGCTCCCTGGAGGCTGCAACCAGACCGGGGCAGGGCCAGCATGTGCGGAAGAGCTTGCGGCGTGACATTCTGTTGCTGTGTTCCCCCACGACCCCTTCGTTACAGACGTCTGTCTTGCCGTTTGGGTTGCAAGACTCGTCGGGAGCCATTCTGCACAAGATTTCGCCGGTTTCCTCCTACTGTTTCCTGTAAAATTATTCCGCACATGGCTTTAGCTAGTTGTGTTAGTATGGCCAAAAGGGCGCAAAGGGCGCTGGTCGAGAGGTGATCCGCCCCTCAAGTCTCTGCCTGAATATGCTTGGGTTCTTACGATACTATAACCTCTCAGGTCTGTTAAAACTATTAGTGTACCATGGCTCCAAGGAATCTTCAGAACTCGCACGGCAGTGGTTGAGGAAGGCAGGAGCCCGAACACGAGGGCAGCCGGCTGTCGATTTTGTCCTTTTTTGCAGCACCTCGAGCGGTTGCCTCCAACACGTATAGACGGCCACCGTACTCCAAGATGTAGAGTGAATGTAGAGCAGGAGAACGGCAGATGCTCCCGCTTCGAGTCTTTGGCATCTTGACAAGGCGGTGGGAAGTGGAGGAGATACTCTGCGTCCATGTTCTGGCAGGAGTTGCCGGCAGCTCAAGTGGTTTGCCTGTGATGTCCTTGAGGAAGTTGTCACTCTGGGAGCAGCGTTCTAAGCCAGCAGGAGCAGGGGCGCCAGGCTGAGATGCAAAACCTTACTGTTCCGCAGGACAGAGGGTGGAGCTTTGCGCTTTTTGGAGGTGCTTTGCACCTTGCCGCGTTTGCTCTTCGTCATCCGCTGAAGCTCGTCGACGCCAGGCTCGGGCTCGTCGGGCTCGCGTCTCGAGGGAGCTCGCGAAACTTGCCGCTCCGGAGCCTGCGCAGCCTGGGGAGCCTGCTCAGTTCACTCCTCTGTTTCGTGCCGATTCTTCCAAGCGTGGCATTTCGAGCAGCCACATGCTTCCCAGTCCTGGGGCCCTCTCCTGCCCGCATCGAATCCAAGTAGATCCAGATCATGTATTTGGAGGAGTCCCAAGCACAAACATCTCCGTGATTGATGGAAGCGCGAAAGTCGTCTTCTAACATGCCGTTGAAGAAGTCGGTGATGAAGCACTCTGTGCAGCGGTGTTTTGGTCGGCATTTACGAGTAACTCCGGCTTGCTCGTGCCAGCCACGACCCTGTTGGGGAATTCGTTGTGCTCCTGTCGAAATCGTACCTGCGCAAGGAGCTCGTCACACACTGCTTGCTAGGACTGTCAGGGGCGAGAGCATGGAATGAGGATCTCGGTCACCTATTGGTGGAAGCAGAAAAAATCGCCGTTGAAGAAGTCGATGAAGCGCCAGCTGCATCCGTGCTGTACTCCGCATCATATCGTGCGGAGTTCGCGATTGTTGCATCCGAGGACCCGCCGCCCTCGAAGCCTTCCACTGCACTCTTCCGGGTACCTGCAAAGAGTCCCGTCGGAGTTGCGGTATCAGAACTGACTTGAACCGTTCGTTAGAAAGCCCTTGGGGGCGCTGCTTCCATGAGATTGCCCTGCAAGCGTGAAGGATGTTTGGCCTGATGTCGGCAACCTCTCATAAGGGAGTGACTTCTGCTTGCGCATAGAGGTAGAGGATGCTGGATTACAGGTCTCATGTGGCCGAGGTGTTGTGTTTTTCCCTGCCGGGGTGTCAAGGTCCACGGTGTCGAGCAGAGCGCTGAGCTCAGCGCCTGCCGCGACCGAGCGGGGAAGGCGCCAAGGGCGAAGGGAACTTCCTCAGAGAGCTCAGCTGCTCAGCTGCTCAACTCTCCTCTCCCAGGCTTTTCGCGGTTTCGCTCAGCGGCGTGATCCGCGCTCGGAGCAGAGCACTGAAAGGTTCGTGCAGGCCTCCTGCAGAACACTTCCCATCTTAGCGCCCCCAGCCGCAGCCCGAGTGCCATGTTGCCCGGCCTGCCTTTGCCTTGCAGTGCGAAGGCAGTGCTGGAGCCGCGCCTGTGCAGCCAGGAGCTGCGGTAGCGGTAGGGGAGGCCAGTTCACTGCGGTTGTGCGGTGGCCCCAGACAGTGAGCCAGTGATTAGGTCCATGAGAGAGAAGGCCTACAGCTTTCATCATGAGCACTCCAGGTCTTGTGTAAGTTAGTTCTGCATGTTTGGCGACTGACCTGATGCGCCTTTTGTTAGCCAGATGTGCCAGGCAGGATTTGATGCGACTGCAGGGTTATCGAGAAACCCGGCGGGTGCTTTTTCTGCACGCCCAGAATTCCTTAACGTGGCCCAAGGAGGTCCAACGAAGTGGGAGCAAGTCCGGCTTTCGGGTCCAGGTTGTGCCCGCTTGCAGGTTCTGCTGTGACTTAGATGCCAGTGTACTGTGCCGCATGCAACCTCAGGCAGGACGAGGGCCAAGCAATCACGATTTTGCTTGTTCTGCCTTTGCCGCCTTGCGCCGCGACATCGCTTTCACGCTGCGGCATCACTGCAGTCGCACCTGTGCAGGCCATTTCGCTGCGGTGACCGTCGAGAGAAAGCGAGTCATGGGGTCAATGGGACAGCTTGCATCGTGAGCACAATCTAATTAATTGCCCGTGTGTGGCGGCTGTCCTGATGCGCCTTTTGTTAACCAGATGTGCCAGGCAGGCTTTGATACGACTGGTTGTCGAGAAACCCGGCGGATGCTTTCTGCACGCCCAGAATTGCTCAACAATACCCAACGATTTCCAGCAAATGTGTGGTGCCAGCAAATTTGGGCACTTTGTGGACGGTGGTTGTTGCTCACACTTCCACCTGAATTCTGACGGCCAGCTCGTAGGTTCTCTACACTCTAGGCATCTAGTTCCAATGTACCGGCAGATCTTGAAGGAGTGATAAGAACGTCTAATTGTCAGAGAGTCACATTCGTCTACACCAGCATGGCTGTGGCACTTGAGAAACCAGGTACATTGCATTCTGTGCGCCCGGAAACCCACGACGGCGTGTCCTCTCCGCCTAGGCCTGAGATGTTGAGTGCGCGTGTGGAGACAGCGCCAGATGAGAGCCGCTGCAGGCCCTGTCCGTGATCATGGGGACATGGTCACGCACCTTCCATGTGCTGGATGGGGCGTGCCTTGCCCAGCTGGCCGTTGTCCATGTCGGAACACTACAGGGAGGACTCTTCTGTCGGAGATCGGCGTGACCCAATCCTTGTTTGCACCGCAGTGCAGGCATCACCCTGCGAGTGTGCTGCATTCAGAATCATTCATGCGCCGTCCAGCTTGGTTACTTCCGTTGTTTTGTAGCTCCTCCGGCCGTGCAATCCCGGCCGTGGCGCCAAGCACGGCCGGCTACGTCATATCACCGTTTTTGCCGGAAGGNGCTGGCTGTTGTCCGTGTCCGAGCACTACAGCGAGGACTGTTCTATCGGAGATCGGTGTGACCCAATCCTTTTTTGCACCGCAGTGCAGGCATCACCCTGCGAGTGTGCTGCATTCAGACTCATTCATGCGCCGTCCAGCTTGGTTACTTCCGTTGTTTTGTAGCTCCTCCGGCCGTGCAATCCCGGCCGTGGCGCCAAGCACGGCCGGCTACGTCATATCACCGTTTTTGCCGGAAGGNTCATTCATGCGCCGTCCAGCTTGGTTACTTCCGTTGTTTTGTAGCTCCTCCGGCCGTGCAATCCCGGCCGTGGCGCCAAGCACGGCCGGCTACGTCATATCACCGTTTTTGCCGGAAGGTCACACTCGCTTCGCGCAAGCTGGCCAGGGGCCGCGCCCCACATGCGCTCGTGCTTAGCAGCTTAGCATTTCATTTGCTCGCCACGGCTTTCAGCTGCTCAGACACTCGATCGCCAATGGTCCTTCCTGTCTTTCTGTCAGTCCCACTCGACGCTACAGATTCGCATGTGAGCCAGCGGCCATAGTGCTGTGGGGCGCAGAACTGCCCGTCGCACGAGTTCGGTGAAATGTTTGTTGTGCCAACCCTTGTCGTAAGACTAGGCTAGCAGGCTTCCCAGCTCTTCCCATGGGTTTAGCGCTTAATGCCAGATACAAGCCGTGTGCGCTTTGCAGACACGCACCTTCCATGTGCTGGATGGGGCGTCCCTTGCCCAGCTGGCTGTTGTCCGTGTCCGAGCACTACAGCGAGGACTGTTCTATCGGAGATCGGTGTGACCCAATCCTTTTTTGCACCGCAGTGCAGGCATCACCCTGCGAGTGTGCTGCATTCAGANGCTGGCTGTTGTCCGTGTCCGAGCACTACAGCGAGGACTGTTCTATCGGAGATCGGTGTGACCCAATCCTTTTTTGCACCGCAGTGCAGGCATCACCCTGCGAGTGTGCTGCATTCAGAATCATTCATGCGCCGTCCAGCTTGGTTACTTCCGTTGTTTTGTAGCTCCTTCATCTCGGCCGTGGCGGCCGAAAGCCAAGCACGGCCGGCTACGTTACATTGCCGCTGCTGCCAGATTTGCGCAAGCTGGCAAGGGGCGCGGCTCCACATGGGCTCGTGCTACGAATTTCATCTGCTCATGAGTCTTTTGCTGTTCCTACTTGGCATTCGCGGTGCCGATTGGTCGCTTTAGGCTACGCAGAGATCCGCATGCAAGGTCTTGACATCGACTTCAGAAGAAGAGTCCTGGCCTCTGTCTCTTGAGCGCATTGAGACTCCTAAGGCAGCCCAGGTCAAGACGCTCTTGAGCCCTCCCGTGCGGGCCCCACAAAGTGAGTCAGAAGCGCATGCAGGAAGCTCAATTCATGATTGGAGCATGAACAGGAGTCGCAGAATGTCCAGCACATGCCAGGGGTGAGACAACGGACAGCGCTAAGGCCGGTATCACCAGCTGTCGGAAACATTAACAAGTGCACGGCTCTTCGAAGTAAGAAGGTCCCAATTTGCTAAACATTCTGAAGGCCCCTTGTCCGGAAGAGCATAAAGGCCGGCATCCCAACTGTGCATGCTGTGAATTGCATGGGAAGACTCAACGTTGTGTCTACCCAGGTAGGACACAAGCGTCACATCCTACCATGTGGCAACGCATTCCGCCGGGCTGCTGTTTGGCATTCTTTCTGCCCAGTCAGGGAACCAGTCCTGCTGGCCAGTCGTGCTTGTCGCAGCTCGTTTCGGTCTGACCCTGCCTGTCGGTGCTTCCCGGAAATTCGCTGTGCCGCCGAAAAACTGCATGACTGTTTGAAGCGGCCCATCCGGCATTTTGCACACCGAGTGCGGCATCGCACCTGGCTTTCTGAAGCTTCCCGAGCTCGGGGCATCAGGCGCGTCGTCGTCTGTACGCAGCCCGAAGCTTCTACCTCCGTGCAGAGCGCTTGAATCTCGCTGTGCGCGTATGGGAAGACTCACCGTTGTGTGTACCGAGACAGGACGCAAAGTGGAAGTGTCACATCCTACCATGTGGCAACGTGTTCCGCCGGGCTGCTGTTTGGCATTCTTTCTGTCCAGTCAAGGAACCAGTCCTGCTGGGCAGTCGTGCTTGTCGCAGTTCGTTTCGGTCTGACCTTGGCTGTTGGTGCCTCCCGGAAATTCGCCGTGCCTCCGCCAAAAAACTTTATGACTGTTTGAAGCGGCCCGTCCGGCATTTTGCACGCCGAGTGCGGCATCGCACCTGGCTTTCTGAAGCTTCCCGAGCTCACCACAGCCTTGTATGCACACAGAGGGTTCCACTTCCATGGGACACATCTCGCCGTGGTGGTATGGGAAGACTCGATGTTGCGTGTAGCCGGAAAGGACGCAAAGTGGAGGCATCACATCCTGCCATGTGGCAACGCAGTATGCCGGCGGTGCCTCTCGGAATTTCGCTGCGCTTTCGCCAAAAAGCTGTGTGACTTTTTGAAGGGACCAGTCCAGCATTCTGCACGCCGAGTGCGGCATCGCACCTGGCTTTTTGAAGCTTCCCGAGCTCGGGGCATCAGGCGCATCGTCGTTTGTACGCATTCAGAAGCTTCTACCTCCGTGCAGAGCGCTTGAATCCCGCTGTGCGCGTATGGGAAGACTCACCGTTGTGTCTACCCAGCAGGGAAGTCTGCTTGTCCGGAAGAGCATAAAGGCCAGCAGCTCAACTTTGCATGCTGTGAATTGCATGGGAAGACTCAACGTTGCGTCTACCCAGGTAGGACGCAAGCGTCACATCCTACCATGTGGCAACGCGTTCCGCCGGGCTGCTGTTTGGCATGCTTTCTGCCCAGTCAAGGAACCAGTCCTGCTGGCCAGTCGTGCTTGTCGCAGCTCATTTCGGTCTGACCCTGCCTGTCGGTGCCTCCCGGGAATTCGCCGTGCCTCCGCCAAACAACTGTATGGCTGTTTGAAGCGGCCCGTCCGGCATTTTGCACGCCGAGTGCGGCATCGCACCTGGCTTTTTGAAGCTTCCCGATCTCACAGCCCTGTATGCACACAGTGGGTTCCACTTCCACGCGACGCATCTCGCCGTGGTGGTATGGGAAGGATGAATGTTGCGTGTAGCCAGACAGGACTCAAAATGGAAGCATCACATCCTACCACGTGGCAATGCGGTCAATGCGGTCCGCTGGCCTGCTGTTTGGCATGCTTTGCACCCAGACTGAAAACCAGTCGTGTGGCTGTCGATGCCTCTAAGAAGTTCGCTGCTCGTGTCGTTCTTTCTGGATGCGGTTGCTCCCGACATATAGGTTTGCATGACTTCTTGAAGCGACCCGCTTTCTGTCATTCTGCGAGTGCAGCATCGCGCATCTGCTGGTATCCGGTGTGCATGCACAAAGGCAGATTGTCGACAACAGCAAGCATGACAACTTGCGGCGTGCAAGCCAGTCAACCGTATGTCCCAACGCGGACCAGCAGCCTGCCCTTCCGGATGCGCAGGCGGCCATGCGCAACACTGCTCTCCGATTGGAGTGTGCAAAAAAGCCTAAGTATCTTGATAGGCCAGCTCTGTAACTAGCTCTGGGGCGAGTTCGGGAAGCTTTCAAGCATGAAACGCAAACTTCTGCCTCCCGGCACGCGGGACGCGGGAATCGGAAGCTACGGGCTTTGGAGACGGCATGCCTGGATCAATGTGCTAGTTAGCATGCTTTTCCGAAGTGGCACGGCTCAGGTGTTTTGCAAGCCTTGGCACTTCAAGACGCTCTGGCACAAGCTGAAAGCTTGAACTGATGAGTCTAGGTTGTGATTGCTCATGACCCGCCTTACAGGCGAAGATACATCACTCTGATCCCGATATTTTGCCCACAAGTTTTGCAGCTTGATGTTGCACACCGAAATCCAGCCTTGCGGCACTTTCGCAGACCCCACTCGTAGCATGCTTCGCGGACGCCGCCTGCGGTACCACGGCCGAGTCACTGGCACCTGCATCAAGGCATGGTTGGCGAGGGTGCCACGGCATGTTGACTGCATGTTGACTGCATGTTGTGCATCAGCGGTGCTGACGGTGTTCAGAAGGCTCTAGCAAGTGCCGCTGCACCAATGTCTTGCCTAGCATGTGTGCGACGGTCCAAACACAAAGCAGTGGGGTACCTCCCGATTCGCCATCTTGCCGTGCAGTCTGCATGGTCTGCGGCGTCATGATCACACAGCTGCAGAATCCTTCACGCCTGCGGCCAGCTAGCACAGGCACTACCGCATGCTGTGTATCAGCGATACTCATGGTGTTGATAAGACCCTAGTAGCTGCAGCTTCACCTCCATGAGGACTGTCATGGCCTATCATGCAAGTGTGTGCGACAGCCCAAACACCCGGAGTGTTTTTCTTCGCAGTCTTTTCCACAAGAAGGTAACAGGCCTTTGGGCTCTTTTGTGCGTGACTGCGTGCTGGGTTCCCAGCACCTTCGGGTCAGCGAAGATGAAGAACGCATGCTTGTTGGTTGCCTGGGTGTTCTCGGCATCCGGCGCATCCGATAATGAGGTCCTACATGGCTCACATGTAACAAGCTGCCAGGCGGGGGACGCTACGTATCAGCAGTATCTTGCGCACACGCTGCCCTGCCAAGAAGCGCAGGTGTCACGAGCGTGATTTTGGCAGCCGCCTTTCCCTCCCTCTGCCGGCGCACTTCCATCCTCGTGGGGTTGCCGCCTTGCTGCAGTGCTGACTGGCCTTTCCCAGTCGCCGCCCAGTCCACCAGCCGAGCCCGGCGGTGCGAGACGGGCAGCACCATGACGCGGTAGGAGATATGCGCGGATCGCAGTGAGCCGTCGGAAGCGCCGTCGCAGAAGGCCGCGGGCGTCGCAGCCGCTGAAAGCACAAGGAGGCACTAGATGCACTAGTCACTCCGTCGTTTGCGTTTCAAAGCAGACGGATTCCTTAAAGATGAGTTGGTGCGTCCATACCATTCCGGCTCCGGCACTTACCGGATCAGGCTTGAGCGCGAAAGATTAGCGTTGTCCTGGGGGCCTGGGGGTTGGGGCCGTTGGGGATTGTGGTTTCTCAGACCGTGTGACTTGGGAGTGCATCACGACACTTGCAACATCTCGTAGTACGCTATTCAAAGGTACTGAGAACTTGCTGATGCAAATAAAGAGCTCGCTTAAAGTCGCAAAGCTGAAGCAGCCGCTGCGGCAGGGTACAGCGTCGAATCAGCAGAAGTCTAGGTTGCCGTAGCCTTCAGCCCTACATTAGCAGAGTGCACCCGGAGTTCATGTCCAATAATTGGGGGCATCGAATACTTAGGGATCAGCTGTCTTAGTGTTTTGCTGCAGGAGACTTTCTTGCCATTCCACTGAGAGCCCAATGCCCCCAAGTTACGCACCGGAAATCGTGTGTGTTTGAACGGAGAAGCAACAGCCCAGGCAAGACGTGAAGCATCTGCAGGCGAACAGGATCTCAAGTATCACCTATCCCAACAAACGAAACCTTTGCTGAACAGTGCAGACAATCACGAACTCCACTACCCAAGGACCATCGTGCCAAACCCCTCTGGCGAGGCAAAGCCCTCAACAGTGGAACCTAAGCTTAGGTTTTCTCTTGGTTTTTACGGGGTATTGGGTTTTGTTTTGTTCGTTTGGGGACTCTTAAGGTGGTTCAGTTTGAGATTCAGTTTCGGGAGGCTGAGAAGCACGGGTGCGACCTGGCCATTCTCTCCCATACCCAGAAAAATGCAGCAAGCATGCTCTGCTCTGCATCGCAGCATCCCGAAGCATCGTGGCACATAAAACCCGAAGCACGCAAAGGTCAAAGGCCACGTGAAAACATGCTACCAGACCGCTAAAGATAACCACGAAGCCCCGTGGAAGCCCCAGAGACCTCCAAACCCTCAAACATGTTAGCAACCAGGACCCTCCTTGTGCCCTCAAATAGGGGTATATGGCCCCAAATAATGGGCCTTTAGGGTCTAATAGAGGGTTTATGGAGGGTCTAGGAATGCTAAGCTCCGTGACCCAAGAGCCCATCAAGCCCGAAAGCCTAAACCCTGAACGCCCCGAAGCCAGAGCCCTCGACCTCTAAATGCAGTACCCCAAATAGTAGGATCCTTTTTGTAAGGACCCCAAAGGAAGGGACCCCGAACTTTCGACTTAGACCCCGATGGTTTGCCTCCTGGCTTTCTGCCTTTCGCTGCCAACCATCTCGCCGTCCGTGACCCATCTCTCGCTGATCTACTCGAGCTGCTCCGGCTCCTCAGCTCTTCAGCTTTCAGCTTTCTGCTTGCTGGGTTTTGGTGTTCTTTGGGGGTGTAGGATGGTGGAGATGTAGGGCTTCGGGCCGAGGGTAGGGCGAGGGGGGCAGCTTTGACGAACTGCTTGCGATGGCTTGGGTGGGATGTGCGGGGGAAGGTGGCAGGGCTGTGCACGGCTGGGGATGCTTGGAGTGCTCCCGAGGAGCACAAAGCAGTGTGGATGACGGCTCCTAAGATGTCCCTTAGTAGGGGATCCTATGCTCCTATCAGAGTTACGGTATATTCCTTAACAAAGGGTTTTTTTGGGCTTCTGGGCCCCGATATCGGCTCCTAGCCTCCCGGGAGCTCGGCCGAGGCCCCGAAGCCGCGACCCGAAAGACCTGGAGGCCTGGAGCCTCGCACGAAGGACTCAGGAGGCACAATGAGTTTCTGGTGTGTTCCTTCTTCTTTCTGGCAACTCTCTTTCTGTGGTGCTATAATGTCCTTTCTATCGTAGAACAGGAGAGTATAGTATAGCAGCATAGCACACTGTAGTGTAGCATCGTACAGTCGAGTAGGTGTTGTGTTACAATACACGGTGCACGGCGACGAAGTAAACGGGTGATGCATAACGTGATCATGATCTTCGTTAGTTGGTGCACATCGTCATCGTCCTCCTCCTTCTCCTTCTCACCATCATCGAATCATTTACGTCGCCGCGATGATTGCTGCCGGTTCTATGGTGTTTTGCATGACCGTTAAGGGGATATGCAGGTACTGGCATGCCGAGGCTGTCCTGCTGTCCTGCCCTTTCTTATTTGGCTTTGGCTCCAGCAGTAAATCAACAGAATGTTGGGTTTATGCCGGATAAGGCTGCACCCTCTCTGCACTCGCACTGAACTTAGATGGCTCCTGTCCGAACTTGCAAGTAAATGCCAAGCGGCCTACTCAGCCCCCAGCTGCAGACACCCCGAACACTTTGTTTTTCAGGATGTGGCTCTCATACTATGGCGGCGGAGGGGTGAACGGTACCCAACTTGCAGCTGCCCAATACGATGAGAGGGCGCTGGAGCTGGAGAACTCGAGAGCGTTTGCCTGGAACGCACTGGGATTCCACGGTGGCGGCCGGGTCCAAGGTATTTTCTACAGCCAGAAGAGCTGCTTTGAAAAGGCTTTGGAGTTGAATCCCAAGGATGCGAATGCCTGGTGCAACTTGGGGAACTTGGGGGGAAATGCGAGCCACTTGGAGATGGCCTGCTACCTAAAGGCCCTGGCCGTGGACCCAAAAAACGCCTTTGCTTGGTACAACCTGGGCCTCAAGGGAGGACTTCAAGGGAAGACAGAAGGCCAGTGCTTTCGGAAGGCCAAGAGGGAGTTCCAGAGAAAGTTGCAAGCCGACGCTGCGAGCTTGAGTCTCTCCGTGACGGAAGAGACATTCCGAAGTTTGGCCCAGGAGCCCCAAATCCGACTCCTCAGACTTCGGCCCGCAATCCGACGCCGATCCCAAGAGTGACAAAAGCCTGAACCTTAAACCGCTTAAACCTGCCATGGGCCATGCCCCCAAAAAAAAGCCCTAAAGGAGCTCTAAAGTTTTGCACAGGAGCTGCTTAGGCAAAGCTTTGAGGAGGCCACGCGCCGGCTCTTTCGTGCCATCCGCCCTCCAAGGGGTGCCTGGAAGAGGTGCCTCTTTGGGGACTGTCTCCAACCATTCGGGTTTAGGGGGTGATTTTTTCAGGGGAAACGGCCCGTTGCGAGCTTGGGCGACCTCAGGGTTTCATTGTCTCTTGCGCCAGAATGCCTTAGCCGCCTTAGCCTTAAACCCAAAGTTTTCAGGAAGGCCCTGACTGAGCCCGAGCGCTCGAGGGTCCCTGAACTCTGCGGAGCTACCCGAACCAATCCGGATAGGTCTCGAGGCTTCTCAAATCCCGAGGCACTGGGCCTAACCCCGACCCGGTCGAAGCCCGGAGTGTCGCAGCCCCTCCCATGGTTCCGAAGCTTTCCATTGAGGTGCAGTCTCTGTCCCTTTCCTGGCGGCGCCAGCTGACACGGAGGCTTCCGGAGATTCCGGAAAAGGCTCCAGGGAACTGTTCTATAATATACACACGTACATACATAGATACCTGACATAGATACATAGATACATATACATGGATACACACATGTAGCAGCTGTGACTGGGAAGCCGTTATCAATCAAGAACTCCGTATGACTAAGAGGCGTCTCGCTGGCCACACAGCTATAAATGCCTGTCACGCACCTTACAATGCAATTCAGGGTTTAGGGTTTTCAAAGCCGTTGTACAACAGTTTCTCAAGCTCATGCACAGATTCGGTGAGTGTTTTGGGCTTCGTAGCTTGGGTTTCAGGCCGTTTGGGCTTTAGGGTTCAGGCTTTGGGGTCTCTGTTTTGCAGAAGCCCGTAATTCAACGTCAACAGGACTCTAGAAGCTTTCAAAGACTGGGCCCACAGACTTCAAACTCCATAATTGAGGGAAAATCCCTTATGCGTAGGGTCTCATAAAATCTGGGAGAGGTTTCCGAGATGGTGGTGGAGGGTGCGGCGGTGGCGATCATGAAGCCCGCTGCTTCTTCTGCAGTCTTCAGTCGCTCTGTCGTGAAGGTCTGAGCTTGCCCGAGGGGTGGAGCAGCTGGAAGGGGGAGAATTAATCGCTATTGTCAGTGCTTGTTTGATTTCGTGTGTCTCTTCGCATTGTGCCGCAGGATGCGGTGTGCACGGCCAAGAACAACTGGCGGCTCGAGAGGCAGCAAAGCTACCTTTACAAGGCCGGCTTGTCCCCGAACTCTGGAACCCTCAGCGAATTCAAACTCTTCCATGCCATTACGCGTTACCGCGCTCGCTGACCTCAGGGCAGCACCGCTTGAAGCAGGAATTCACCATAAATACCAAATCCAAAGCTGCCGAGACCTTGAAGGACGTTTCTCACGACACCTCACAATGCCCGATAGACGTCTCCTCACGACAAATCTCCCCTCACCCTTCCGACTTCACAACCCCCCACCCCTTCCTGCTTACGCCCCAGCAAACGATGCTAAACCCTAAACCCTAAACCCCAAAGCAAAAGCTCCGATGCTTCTCCCCAGGCCCGTCGGCTCCTGGACGATCCCTGCGAGGAATCCGTGGCGAAGCTCTGGAGCCTGGCGCCCCCGGGGGTGATGCCAGGAGCGATGCAAAGAGGGGTGCCGGGCCCGGGGGGGCTCGGGGGGTGTTAGGGTTTTGGGGTTTTAGGGCTTTAGGGTTTTGGGCTTTAGGGTTTTAGGGCTTTAGGGTTTAGGGTGTTAGGGTTTAGGGTTTTAGGGCTTTAGGGTTTTAGGGTTGGTGTTTTGTGAAGTCTTTTTCTGTGGCATTGCCTTGTTGCAGGCTCTGGCGGGCTCGCAGAGTCTCAAAAAGGTCCCGTGGGATTCTGTAAGGGGGGCAAGGGTTCATCGAGGCTGGAAGAGTCCACGGCTTTCGGGCTTCAGGTTTCTTTGAATTACGGTTTGGGTCGAAATAAGTCGGAAAACTTAGCGGGAATCTTCATCCTGCAATTACAGCTGACTCCAATGTCCTTGACTTTAGAAGTACTGCGAAAGACATGGTGGGATCCCTCACGACGGATCCTTCAATAGTATTCAGAAGTCTTATACGGCCTTTTTCTTGCTGGTAGTGTGCATCTGGCTCTGCATAGGTTCGCCTTTCTACAGCGACCCTCCTAAACACTAAACTTTAACCGACCCTAGTAAGCCCTAATGAACCCAAACAAACCCCATCAATACCACACAATAAACCCTGGACTCTAGACCTTACAGTGCCATGGCAGTACCTCAGACGTCGGCCGAGCCCGGAAGAGCTCCAAAAACGCTTCTGGATGATCTTGTCTTCCACCGAAACCTCAAACCGTAGAGTCAACAAGCACAAGCCGTGCCTAACACCTAGGAAGTAGATCCCTAAACCCTGTTATCTTCGAAACCTTAACCCCGAAGCATGCCTGGAGGACACAGGCTCGGTCTCATCCTTGCTTCGTGCACGGCGGCGGCCGCATTCTTGTCTCTGTCCCTCTCCGTTCTCCTCCTGTGCAGGTGCCCCGCCGGACACAGAAAGGACACGAGCTTAAGCTTTTGACGGGGATATACCTTCTATTGTCGGGCGAATTAGAAGTAAGTTCAATGTAGAATACCCTAATCGGAGTTTTGCTGGCTAGAACCTGCTCTTAGAATGAAAGATGCAAGATTTTGTTCCTTACACATCATAGATGTGACAGCCAAGCCTCCAGTTGGAGACATATCATTTGTTACAAATACTCCACTTGGACCCTTGAGGCTTCAAAAAACAAACACACACACACACACATCATGGTAGTAATGAGAAGAGGAAACAACCAACAAGTCCAAATAACGACGGCCCTAAACCCAGGACGGCGCAGGAAACTTTAACCCTTGATCTATCTAGCTCCCTTATATAGAGCAAGAGGCGTCGGGCCAACCCCTACCTGGCCCTGCCGCAATCGGACGCGGAGATGGAGACTGAGGGTGGGACAAGTTATCTAGTAAACCCTAAACCTTAAACCCTAAACCCTAAACTCTAAACCCCTAAACCCTAAACCCTAAACCAAACGGCTTTTTGCGGTGCAGGTATCAGGGACTGTTTCAAGCCTCCAGGTTTGGTTTCGGACTTGTGTAACTTGGGTTGGCCCAAAGGGATCTGCAACCTCACGTGGAGGGTAGCCTTTACCATGTATCTATCTATTTATCTACCTATCTACCTGTCTACTCATTTATCTATCTGTCTATCTGTCTATCTCTCTCTGTTGTCTGTATGTGCGTTTGTCTGTTTATCCATCGGTCGGCCCATCTATCTGTTTGCTGTTCACTTTTATCTTTCTGTATATCACCAAGTATACATGCGTGCGTGTGTGGAGAAAAATATACATACACATATATGTGCATCTATCTACATGCATGTGCAACACATACGTATACATTCCGTATCCATGCATGTACAGATGTGTGTTTGTGCGATTTGTGGTGTCCATCTGTGTGTATATACTGATATATGTATACTTCACGCACGATATTGCTAGGAAAAAAGAAATGAATCATTGAAGTATCAAGCCGTTTCACTCATGACGACTATGCAAAAAGTACTGCCACACAGATAGTATCACATGTAATTCAACGTGATGCAAAGTTGCCCCTTGTGTCCAAAGCAAAAAGTGCACACTTGTGACCTATGCATGAGCCAGCTTACCAAGTCGTAGTACAAGGCACAGGGGGCTTCGTAGCAGGGCTACGAGTTCATGACCGGTTCAGGGTTTGGTAATTTAGAGAAAGTCGAGTCCCATGTAACCAGCAGTATTCGGCTCTACCTGTATCCCAATGAATGCCGTCATGACCCTCTGGCTAAGTCCCCTGAACCTCTAGGCAAGTTTTGATTCATCCAGTTATATAGGGTTTCGCTCCAAGTAGCAGCTCTGGGGATGCAATCTGAAACGCGAAACCGACGTGCTGGGGGTTGGCAATTTTGCAAGACAGCGTAAGAGTTGACACGCCTCAGTGGGATTTTGCACGGAGACTCTAAAGATCCTAACCTCTGGACCTCTAGAAACCTTAGATCTTAAATCTCTGAAGGCAGACAGGACGGAGTACTCCCGGTGCATCTCTTGGCGGCGCCGCGCTGCGTTCGTTCTTTTCAATTCTTCCCACTTGGGGAGGCTTTGCCGTGACAGGTCTCGTCCAAGACGGATGCCTTCTCGCGGATTATAGTACGCCTGCATCCTTTTCTGATCCTTTGCCGTTTGGCAAGGTTAGTATTCCAGGATGAGGAGGAACCCACCTGAATTGCCAGAGGTCGTAGTTTGAACACATGGCCTTGTTGTTTTTCTGAAGTGCCACGGCTCAAAGCAGGCATCGACAAAGTTTAATAGCAACTATTCAGAGTGAGGCAAATGTGCGTAACAGTGATAATTGTGTGCTTCTTGCGTAATGTGTCCCTTGCCGGAAGACCTGTCTTCAGTTTAGCCTTGCATTGCATGCACGTGTATGTGTGTATGTACAGAGATATATGTATATACTATAATTGTATAATATATATATATATATATATGTATATAGATAGATAGGAAGGTTGTTTTGTCGGAGCAGTTTGGAGCGCATCCCAAGTTGCTCTTTGGCATCTCGGCGAGGCGGTTTTCCCTTGCTCTGTTTGGGACGCTTCGCACACTCCAGGCTCAAGGAGGCCTCTCCTTCCTTCTCTTTGATGCAAGTCCGCAAGAGCTCAGAGCCCAGAACATCCGAAGTTGCGTTCGGAAAACACGAAGGAGCAAAGTAGCTGGTAATGTAGGATCCTGATTAAGAAACCCTGGCCCTATAACCCCCAAAATAGGCCCAAGGTTTCTTAATCAGGTTCCTACATTATTCTTATGCGAAGCTTGTGGCTTCCTTGGCCACGACCACTGCTTCCCACGCTGGCGGATGCGAAGGCTCTGAATCATTCCATCGCGGATCCTTTTGATGTGGGAGTTTCCGAAAAAGGGGTACCTTATTTTGGGGTCCTTATAAAAGGATCCTACTATTTAGGGTACTATAGAGGCAGTTCCTACATTTTGCTTGTTCATACTGCGCAAGTCGCAGCCGTGTGTTAGTGGGGTTGAGATGCACGTGCTGAACTCCAACTTCGAAGCAACAACTCCAAGCAACTCCCGACAGCAGGTGAAGCTTCGCCACATGCTCGATGCCGCTTGGGGCTTAGGCGACATATTTGGGGCCAAGAATGTGCAGGAATGAAGGCGAAGGAAGTATGGCCAGGTCGAGTGACACAAACTTCTGCTGGGAGGCTCTGTTGGATGCTGATGAGCTTCAGCAGGATGCGGCAAGAGGTACATACACGTTTGTGTCAAGCTGGTGTGAAGTTCAGGGCTTTTCCTAGAAAGTCCTCTTCTTCAGGGTATGAGACGGGCTTCGAGGTTCTCGTCCTATCTCCTGCTCCTTGGTCACACAGTCACAGAGAAAACATTCCAAAATTGCATGTGTGTGTATTTTTCCATGTATGCAGAATCTCCCTCTCGCTATGTAACACTGTTCTTCATCTGTATATAGATACAAGCATACACAAGCATATTCAAGTATACATACAAGTAAGTAAATGAACAAATAAACAACTTACAGTAATTAATATATGTATATACCCCTAAACCCTATAAACCCTAAACCCTAAACCCTAAACCGGTGCATACATACATACACGCGGCACTGGACTCGCCCTCGCCATGGGGAACCCGGAGGAGGGCAATGCCGGGGAGGAGGCCGCAGAGGAGCGGATGGGGTTTGCTAAAACTAAGTCCTTAAGCTAAAACTATAGTCTCCTTAGGAATTATTTTTTTTAATTTTTGTTCATATAAAGCCCAAGAGAATGTTAAAAGTATTGTTTTTACTATGGTTCTAAGGGGGGGTATAGTAAACACAAATGTTAAATGGGCTCAGGTCTAGGATAGCTTTTCGAAATTGGGGCTTTAGGCTTTGGGAGTCGTTTCCGAGACAAAGGCCTTGGTGCTTCAAAAGATCTAGGGCTTGGGACTTCGAGCCTTCGATTGTACATTTTTTCACGACCTTCAGGTGTCGTCGCCTGACTTTGCAGGCTCAGGTTATTTGTTAGTCTAGGCTTGACTGCATGTAGCCACCAGACAATAGAACATCCCGTTGTGGTCCCTCCAAACATGTTTAGATCTACAGCTGTAGATACATACATACATACATACATACATGCCACAATATACCACTCCCCCGCCCCCCCTTCCCACCGGCCCAAAAAATGTTACTCTACTCTACATACGATCATATACGAAGGCCCCAACGTTCGGGCAGATCGCACTTTAGCCCCCCAGGATCGGCTGACGCGGCTTCAGGGTATTCTGGACACTTTCGAGGTGACGATCGCGGAAGCGACGCTTGATCTGTTTTCTGCGGGGGGTGGGGGGCGGTGGGGGATATTTTGGGTCGTGTCGGAAGATCCAATAGCCATGGTATCATAGGCTCCCATCCCCTTTCGTGCTTCAAGGCGGCGGTGTCTCGGACGTCAGGACATAGGCTGCGGGTTTTGGCGCGCAAGTACTTGCCAATCCCAAAACCGCTGGAGGTTTAGGTGCAGGCTTGTGCATTGGTATGCGTACATCATTTTTGACAATATGCATTCGTTCAAACTGCTTTCGTGGGCAGCTTTCAACCTATGCTTGCGATATAGGGACACCTGATGCACGAACCCCAAGCCGAAACCCTTGAAGGCTTCTGCACCACAAAGCCGTAAGCCGAGGAATGACTTGGTCGTCTTGGAAGACTATGAGATCGTTCTCATTCTAGACGATTCTGGCAGCGTCTGCGAAGCATTTACCTAAGCTCGTTGCTTCACAATGCTCTTTAGACTCCGATTATCAGCAAAGGGCCAACTGTGACTTTCACCCGAAGACATTGGATCAGCCGATAAGAAGCATACACTGAATTTCAACAGGATTGAACTCTACCCGCATCCTGCCCTAAAAAGCAATCATCACCAGCATCGTCGTTTTTTCGTTGCCGTCACAATCATCATGCGAAGGATAGTAGCGGTGCCTGAAACTCACAAGCCTGGAGGCTAGCTGTATGCTTTCTGTTGTGGGCGGGGTGGGTGGACAGAGGTCGAAGTCGAACATTCTTCGGAGAATCCTACACCCCTGCTCGGACACTCGGCCCTCCGATCTCCGATCGAGGATGAAGCGAAGCACCTAGGGACCTAGAAACACGTTCGACTCTTGGCTCCGCGGTTGCTCCAGGTGAAGAGGACGGCTACCTTAGAGCACCAGCGCACCAACCAGGAGCTCAAGAACACCACGCCCCTAATAACGTAGAAGCCTGAATAGTAGAACCCCAATATCATAAGGTCTTCGATAAGGGACCCCTGATTTTCAGAACCCCACCCCAACAAGACGTTCAAGCACCTTTAAGAACATCCTCAGTACAAAGGCCTTCTTATAAGACTTGGCAGATCCATTTAAGAAATCTCCCTAACTAACTCTTGAAGCAAACCCTAAACCCTAGACCCTAAACCCTAAAGCCGTTTTGCAGCACCCTAGGCATGAACATGTCGGCTCTGCCGGCTGGGCAACGCTCTCTGCTAGATGCCAAGATCTCACGCGGCCCAGCTCACATGAAGCAGGGTTTTGCACGCTGCGAATGTGTATATGTTGGGTTTTGTTATGGTGATATTTGTGGTGAAAGCCCTACATCGCGTAGTAAGCATCGTTTACTTAGAAGGCTTTAGGGCTTGAGGATTTGGGGCTGTGGGGTTTTCCGGCCTAAGGCTTCGGGGTTTTGTTGTTTGAGTGAAAGGGGGTTGAGGCTCTGGGGCAGCGGCTTGATGGGTCCAGGGCTTTAGTGCTTGAGGCCAGGGAGCTCAGGAAACCTTTGGAACCCTTTGCAAAGGGACAAATCAAATCGGCCCAAACCGGAGCCGAACACAACGCGCTCTAGCGAATGAAAACTACGTAAAAGGAATCGAGGGGTTCGTAACAATGCAGCCAAAAGTCTAATGCTGAGTTCGGAGCTTGTGGCCTGAAGAACTTAGGATGGGACGAGCTCCGGCAGACCGTGATGCTGCTGGTGGACCTGGCTTGCTGCTTTGACAAGTCGGGCTTGGACGCCTGGAAGCACCTCATGCCTCAAAACCTAAAAGGTAGCACGTACTGACAGCCAAACCCTAGCCTAACGCTTGAGGAGCGCCTGATGCCCAGTTCTCACCGTGAGCCCTGAATTTCGACACGTCAAAAGCGGCTCCCTCTGGGGTCCTAGGGTTGTCGGGTAAAGCGGACCTCGACTTGTTGGCAGCCCCCGGTTTCGAAGTCCCAATCCTGCATGCTCAGAAACAGTGTCAGGGCGGCCAGCCGACAAACTACAAGCAGAACACAAAACTTATGACGCCACAAATCCGTCAGAAAGGACATCTTCTTCTTGAACCGTGGAAAGCTTGAGGGCGTGACCGGCTCGACTGATCAACGGCTTGCTGCTAGACTTTGTTACAGTTTCGGGTTGAGGGTCTATATGTGGGTCCTAGTTCCTTGTGGCATGGCGCTATGTGAGTACAATGCAAGATACCCCAACGTTGTTTTCTTAGGCAGTCTTTGAAGGGCTCGACGAGGACTTCAATAGATGTAGATAGTTTGCTGGGTTTAAGCACAGGGGCCGGACAGTGGGGCTCAAACGTTCCGAGTGCTGCGAGACTCTTGTTGGGATGGTCTCCAGGTGGCGTCAGGGCCATGCCTCCTGTTCCGAGCTGACAAACTCTTGCACCAGGAAATGAAGCAGCACCTATGTACGACATGACAAGATGAGGAACAGACCATGACGCCCAACGGTGCCACAGAAATATCAACAGCGACAAATACAAGAATATGACGAACACACCAAAAAGCAAGACCGGACGACAATAGAACTAGTTCAAAGTCACCCTAAACCCTGAGCCATCAAACCCAAAGCCCCATTAATCCCAAAGCCCCAAAGCTAGCCGTACAACCCTAACCCCCCTCAGACCTAAAGCCCTCGGACCCAAACCCCAACCCGAACCCGAGCCCTCTCAGGTGGCGTCCTTCGAAGCCAAGGCTGCAGGCACCACGCCCTTGACGGAGACGCTGAGCCTGGTGGCCAAGGAGGTTGCAGGAGGGGGCCCGGGAGTCGGAGCTTGAGACAGGTGTGACCCAGGTTTCCGGTCTTGCAGCCCAGCAGTTTCCAGTTTGGGCTATTCCGATCCCAGGAGCTCGCGCAGCAGTAGCGGCGCGACAGCAATGAAGAGACCTGTATTGGCACGCAAGACTTGGGCAGATGATCTCGAAGCAGCCCTGCCTTACACTGAACCCAGAAGCCTTGCTCTCCTGCCAGGAGAGCGGCCTGTCTTGCTCATGATCTTCACGGATGGGGAGCCCAACGGTGGCTCCAAGCTCTTCGAGGCGGAGTTGACCAAGCTGGTGACCAAGAAGAGCGCCTTGCCGGCAGTGGATTTCTGCCTGTGTTTTTTACGGGTTGCAGGGGGCTCCGGGCTTCCGGGAGTTGAAACGATCAAGAGCAGAAAAAGCGCAGGCACACAGGGCAACTTCAAGGTGCAGATTATGGCTTGCACCGATGACGAGGACCCAGATTGGGCTGTCTGGGGTGCGCAAAACACGGGTTTGGACTTTTAGCATCAGGTTTCAGCTTCCTTCCAAAGGCTGTACTCTCAGGATGTTCCATCTCAAAACGGAATCTCATCAACTTCATCAACACTGCCTCTGCGCATACACAGAATTAGTAAGGTCTGATCGAAGAAATCTCCAAGAGACTTGCAGAAAGACCCCCAAAGAACCCAGAGAGCCCAATACCCCTTAATGAAGCAATATACCGTAAATTATAAGGGGCTTCATATTATGATTTGAGCTATATTCCTTAATTAAGGGGTATTGGGTTCCCGGTTTCGACCCCAAGCAACAGCTCCATGCCCTGGCCGGGCCCCTGGTGTTTCAGGATGCAGTGGGCTACTTGAACCGAATCGACAAGAACTTCGAGTCTGTGGATGTCACGGACGACTACTACAGTCTCCTGGCCAGGGCAAGGAGGGCTTGTCGGGCTTGTGACATATTTGGCCCTTTGTAGGTTCAGATTCAGGAGGGACGGGCAAAAAGCCCACTTTCCCAGCATGCAAACGCAAACGCCGAGGTGAGAAGCAGGAGGTCTTATTGAAGGCCAAGAAGCGAGAGGCCTTCACTCGGGGTGACTGGCTCCTCAAAGCCATGCTCGGTCCTATCTCCACGAAGTTTGACGGATGGGACGAAGGGAAAAAGATTCCTGGCATAATTTCTTCGTGACTGCATGACACGGTCCAAGTGCCTGTCCGAGTATCCGAGTAACAGTAGCGCCGTCGTAGTATTGGTGGTCGTGCTCGTCGTCGTCGCATTGGTAGCATGAGGAGGAGGAGCCGGTTGGCAGGAATGTTCTAGGTTGGCATGAAGGTGTCCAGGTAGCTCAACAAGGAGAAGCAGAACCGAAGTCGGAGGAGAAGGAGGTCTTGATGACGGTGGCGCTGCTGGTGGTGATGATGATGGTGATGAGTATTGATGTTAGTGAACCTGACTATCATGAGGAGAGGGCCATCGCCATCGTCGTTGTCATCATATCATCATATCATCATATCATCATCATCATCATCGTCATCGGAAGCCGCGCCGTCGCCATCGCCATCGTCATCGTCATCATCAACCTTATCATCATCAACATGATCATCGTCGTCATCAACATTATCGTCATCATCAATATGAACATCATCATCATCCGCATCGTGGTCATCATCATCATGATCAGCAGCAGCACCGTCGTCATAGTCATCGCCATCCTCATCGTCGTCGTCATCGTCGTCGTCATCGTCATCGTCATCATCATGAGCATCCACCTCAGCCTTCATGGTAACACGTATGGTCTAGCAGTATTACCTCCGCCAGATCTTACACAGTAAAAATCTCAAAGTCCACTGTGTTTTCCTCCTGAGATTGTGGAAATGTTGAAAGTTGAAAGAATCTTAAGTGCATTAGGTTCTGCATTTCCACTCAATCCCTCTCAAGGTCGGCTCAAGCTTCAGGCTTCGGGATTTAGGTTGAGGGCTTTATGGAAGCTGGGGTTTACGAGTCAAAAGGCGTAATCGTGAAAGCCTAGCATTTGCCATTGAGTCCTGTTGTATGTGGGAACTCACTTTGCAAATTGAAGAAACGAACGTGAAGCCGAGGAAGACCTCGGACGTCTCAAGCAGCCAGGTCGGTCGGAATTCAGGAGTTAAGGATGTCAGCTTCGGGTTGTTTTGGCTGTGCTTCAAGAGTCTAGTTAAAGTTCGGGGCGGAAGTGCTCTTGGCATTTTGTCCATGAGAGGCCATGGCAAACCCACAAGTTTGCACGGCTTTCTGCTCAATGCTGCATCCGCGTCTTCCCGACCATTTTCCCGAATTTGTGGAAGTGAAGGTGCTCTTCAAAGGCTCTTCAGGATCCAGTAGGAAGCAACCACGCGATGCTCGTCTTAAGCAAACGGCTGGCAGGCATCTGTCAGAACTTTGCGACCTTTCGCGTTCTTGTCTGGAGACTCCAATACCTCTCTATTCAGGAATACTGTCTTGAGTTTCAAAGGGTTTCTGGATGGAGTTGTCCGGCTCTCTGTATCTGTATGGTGCTACGATGTTTACTCTGAAAATCTACGAAGTCTCGCCTTGAGAGTTGTACGTAGTATGAATACATTGGGACTGTAGGGGGATGAGGGTTTAGGGTTTCGGGTTTAGGGTTACTAAGCATTCGCATCGTTGGCTGCAGTATGAGCTGCACTGCAGTGTGGACTGGGCCGCCACTTTCAGTATCCTTGGCAGCGCTCTAACGGAGCAGAACCTTGAAGAGAAGCTTTCGAAGGGCCCTAATACGTTGTAATGTGTGGGTTTGGGATATGTGATTGTCTATAGTTACTTCAGACTATTATAAAAGAGATACCAGTTGAATTTATTCAGAACCCTACGTATACGCTTTCAGAGTCTCCTGCGCAGACGCCTCGGACCTTCTAAGCACTTTGCGCCGAATCCACAACGCTCACTCCCAAATGCCTGGGTTTAGGGGAGGTTTAGTTTCTGATGTAAGGTTTGAAAAATCGGGGTATTCCTTAAGGAAAGTGTATTGGGCTCTCTGCCGAATTCTGGGCGTCAAGCTGACCTTTTATGCTTCGGGATTGAGGTGAGGGAGGCACGATTGCAGTGGTTTCTACGTGCTTCAAACCCTGAGCCCTAAATCTTTGACCCTCGGCCGAGGTTAAGCTTTAAAACGTGTCCAGGTCTGTGCGATCCTCTAATGTCTACTGAGAGCACGGCGACTGTACTTGGGCTTGCAAAGTCTCCCTTGAGTTTTAGGGGCTATCCGATCTGACCCGAGCATCCCTTAAAAAGGGATTTCGGGGTTTTTCACCCGTCGAACTGCGAAGCGCCGTTTCGGAGCTCAGGGGACCTGGGAGGGCTTTTGGGCTTTGAGGTTTAGCATCTGATTGGAGCCCAGTCCTTGCGTTGCTAGTGGTTGTGGGTCTAACCCAGGCCTGTTTGTGGCTCCGTTGTCAAGGGTTGCGTGACCGCAGTGGCTTTATCAACTTCTCGCCACTCTGGTGGTGGTGCGTTCTGTTCCGAGCGAACCCTGTCTCTGTGTTTCTACACCCTTATACCGTAGATCGCGCGATCGTTTCCCTCCGGAGTGCTCTTTTCGGATCCAGTGCCCCGCACGTTCATCACCTGCAGCCTTCAGCAGCCATGCCCCAGGCGGCGCTCTCAGTGCTCAGGGTATTCAGGGCAGCGGGGGGAAGAAGAGTTTGAAGGGGCCTCAGGTCGTCAGGGGTTTACGGCGAGCAGGCCGAGGGACCCTGAGAACTTGAAGTCTCCCTGGCATGATGTCTAAAGTCTAAACGGCCCTAAACCCTAAAGCCTTCTGAAGTCTAAACCTTTCCGTACAGCTACGAAACTATCCGAGCCCTGAACCACCAAAGCCTCAGTTTTCAAGACCTCGAAGCCCCACCGTCTCCCAAAAAAGAGGCACCCAGAGCCCAAGACCCCTAAACCCTATATAAACTATGACGACTCCGTCACGCAACCCTTACTTCTATTCCTAATCCTAATGAAATTGTGCCTTCTTTTTTGGACCTGTAGTTTGCGGCGGAAGCCGAGGCCGTCATGACCTACGATCCCGTCCTGGACGAGGAGTCCCGCACCCTAAGCCTGGAGCAGGAGCTCTTTGGGGCGGGGGGGGTACGGTTGTGGAGATGTTAGAGCCCTTGTCCATTTAGCAGTACTACCAGTAGCTTCCTGGGGTGTACCCCCAAGAGTCCAATGTCCCCTGCCTGAAGAGCATTCTTTGAATCATGGCAGGAGACTGACTACAGACGGGAAGCTTGAGCCGCCACCCTCACACCCAGTGTCGTTGTCCCGTCCAAGCCCTTTAACCGAAACCCAAAGTCGTCTTTTTATTCAAAGCAACACTCGAAGTCCAAGTCCACGAAGGAGGAACTCCTGAGGGAGCGCCACGAGGAAGGTTCCCGCAACAAGGCTCTTGGGGAGTACGCAGACGTCTGAGTATTCAGATCTGGTATCACCTTGAAGTCCCCAGTGTAGTTATAAAGGCAGCAACCTATTCTTATTTGGAGGGCCCCTACATGAAGATGATTCGGGGCATCAGGCTTCTCGGTCCTGGGAAGTTGAGTCTCAGATTGGGTTTGAGGGCGTTGCGGGTGTCCGGTGTCCAGGGCCTCAGGGGCAGCTTTGGAGTGTAGCCCGACGCAGAGGGAGCTCTTGGGTAGGAGCTTGAAGGGTTCCCAGCTAAGGAGAGACCAAGTAGTCCAAAAGATCCAGGAGCTTCCTTAGCCAACTTTCGACCTCTTGGTGACTTCGCTCTGCCGCTACATACACACTAGTGTATGGACACTCTGTATGTGCAGAGAGACACATGCACTCGCTCTCTCTGCGACTGGTTCTCTGTCTGTTCTTGTTCTCTCTCTGCATATCCCTCTCTCTCACTCTCTGTCTCCTGCCCCTATTGTCTCTGTGCATGTACATGTATTTAACGCTACAGACAGAGAGAGAGAGAGAGGAAGAGAGGAAGAGAGAGAGAGAGAGAGCTAGAGAGCTAGAGAGAGCTAGAGCGAGAGAGAGAGAGAGAGAGACAACAAACAATGTGCGGGTGGGCATGATTCCCGTGGGTCTTGACCGACCCTATGCCCAGGAGAGAGTGAGAGAGAACGAGAGAGCGTGTGCTAAAGAAGAGGCGTTGTTGTAGCAGCGGATTCCCAGCCAACCACACAAGCAGCCTGAAGCCCTGGACCCTTTTTTGCAAGCCCTCCAAGCCCAAAGCCCCCCCAAAAAGCAGCAAAAAAGCCTTCCAAGCCCCAGCCAAAAGCCACAAAAAGCGCTGGGCCTTTGAAGGTCGTGTACCGTGCCCTCGCCGCCCTCGCAGCCGTCGCCGCCATCGCAGCGGTACGCGGCCCCAAAGATTTGAAGCAGTAGGTCAAACAGGATTTGGGTCAAATGGGTTCCAAAACCCGAAATCCCTTCTTCCTTGCCAGGGGACGAGGGGAAAGGAAGGCTCCCTCGCTCGGCTCTCGCCTCTCTCGGCTCCTTTTTGGAGGTCTTCCAGCTGGGCAGTGGGCTGGGCAGCGCCCTCCGTGGCACGGAGACGAAGATGCATTCCCCGAGCCTTAGAGTCAAACGAAAACTTGGTGTGCTAGGTTTGTTTTTGGTGAGGAGGGGGGGGGGCTTTCAGGGCTTTAGGGTTGCTTCGGGTTTGTCGGGGGCTCCGAGGGCTTCGAGATGTTATCATGCGTGGCCGTTCTTGTTGGAGCCTGAGCCCACCTGGGCGCGTGCTTCTCTTTATGGCAAGAAGTGAAGGTGTTCCCTAGCAGAAAAGCTTCACGGTCCAGCAAGAAAGTTCCGAGATGATATGCCATAATCCCGTAGGGATTACTGCTATACCCTGCTCCCTGCTCAAAGTATACCATACCTTCACGTCCGGACCCTCCTCGAATTGTAAAGGCCACTAGATTAACTATTTAGGCAATCGAAGCGGGGGGCGGAGGGGGCGAGGGATGGGGATGGGGGGACCTACAGCAGTCAATCGGGCTATAGATACCGATAGGCCCTAGAAACAGTTAGTTGCGCAGGTCATAGCCCCACTTGTACGGTCTCTTGATGAATTCAAAGCCGTCGAGCCGCAAGCTGCAAGGATCCAGCTTGAGGAAAGTTGCGGACGCTCCGCAGACAAAGTGAAGCTTCAGGACCCCGTGACGGAAAAGAGAGCATCTTCGCTGTCACGAGCTAGGCAGGCAGGAAGCTCGACATAGCACGATGCTTATTGATGTTGTTGTCGTGACTGTTGTGGTGCCTTGTCTGATCATGCATGCAGTTGCTTTGAGGGCTGCTGCAGCAGGTTTGGACATTGCCGGTGGGCAATGTCCCCTCCCAGCCCCAACTTGAATCATACATGGAGGCATATCTGACACGCATGACACGCCGTTGGGTCAAGCAAAATAGCCCTTCTCTGTGACGTACCTAGCCTGACTGGTTCTTTAAACCCCTGAAACCCCCGAGCGCTTGAGCCTGCAGGACGTGATTGAGGAAAAGGGCTTCCCCTTGTGCGTCTCCGTGAACGATGCGCCTGGGATCCTCAGAGGTTCAGCTCAGGTGCAGGCTTTCAGGTTTCACTAAGTCTCTAAGTATAGTCGAGGATGTAGTTTGAGGGCTTGGTGCAGCGTTCAGGGCACCTGATGGTCGTAGCTCGATCGTTGTCAACGTTGTTAGTTGAGGTCAGGGATGACGAGTGGCTTGAGCAATTGTGTCGAAGCTTGTGAACCTCTCGCTTCAGGGAGCTGAACCTTGCCCCCGCCCTAAGTGTAAACCCTTCAACTGCGAACCCCGGCACTCCATATCAAGTCATGGAAGCCTGAGCAAGGAAATCCTAAACCCGCCTAAACCGCTTCAAGGCCAAGATGGACGGTGAGTCTCTCAACATCTTGAAGCATGGCTGGGGCTACACCTGCCCGGTCTCCACGGTCGGCATCTTCAACAAGTGCTACGAAGCGACTCGCCAGAACACTTCCGCCTCTGTCTTTCAGAGTCAACCTCCCCCCCCCCACCCCATGGTATCCCCCCTCCCCCCTGTGGTTCCCTGTGGTGTGGGTTCCCCCCTGCCCCTCCCCACTGTG
>BGNK01000795.1:186586-199538 GCA_003297005.1 Symbiodinium sp. clade A Y106 | reverse complement strand
CAGGGCAGGGCAGGGGCAGGGGCAGGGGCAGGGCAGGGCAGGGCAGGCAAAAAGACGCCAATGGATAACGGACTGACGTCCGCATAGGGCAGGGCAGGGCAGGGCAGGCAAAAAGACGGCAATGGTAGTGGGTTTGGGTTAAACCCCAAACCCCAAACCCAAAATATCAATTCCCACTTCTGCCTTGGCCAGGAGGGGCCAGGCGCCCTGGCCCAGCAACGTGCAGAGGAGTCCAGGGGCCAGGCCGGGGGTTCAGGGGGGGCCAGGGGGGGCTAGGAGGGGCCAGGAGGGGCCAGGGGGCCCATGAAGGGGAACCAACAGCAAAAATTGGGCGGGTGCCGCCCTTGTTTAGGGTATTCTAATCTCTTCCTCCGCCGCGTGACGGCGGCTAGGGACATTGGCCTGATCACGCTTTTGGTAGTTCTCTTCGCGTGGCCTGACACCGCTCTTCCCTTTGCTCTCATCGCAGGCATGCCGGCAGTTGGGTTTGCACCGTGTTACGGTGTATTCCCTCAGATTCCGGTGGAGCAGATCTCTTTTCAAGAAGTCATGGGCGATTGGAGGGCACACAACGCGCGCACCTTGGAGCGNCTTGGAGCGCCTCGGCCCATCTAAGGACGACGAGTTCCTCTTGCAACAATCGACCAAGGATTTCGAGTCGGGTTTCTGCTCCCCTCCCTTGACGAAAGATGCTCTGCTGAAGCAACTCAGTGGCAGACCTTATCGACTTATTCCGAGGTGCGTCATTACCCAGTCTTCGGGCAAACAGAGAATCATAGACAACGCAGACGCTGGCGGCCAATCCGAAACTTCTCGTGATTCCAACAAGCNTTGGAGCGCCTCGGCCCATCTAAGGACGACGAGTTCCTCTTGCAACAATCGACCAAGGATTTCGAGTCGGGTTTCTGCTCCCCTCCCTTGACGAAAGATGCTCTGCTGAAGCAACTCAATGGCAGACCTTATCGACTTATTCCGAGGTGCGTCATTACCCAGTCTTCGGGCAAACAGAGAATCATAGACAACGCAGACGCTGGCGGCCAATCCGAAACTTCTCGTGATTCCAACAAGCNTGGCAGACCTTATCGACTTATTCCGAGGTGCGTCATTACCCAGTCTTCGGGCAAACAGAGAATCATAGACAACGCAGACGCTGGCGGCCAATCCGAAACTTCTCGTGATTCCAACAAGCTGGTTCTCTGCAGCGCCTTGCGCCCAGGGCAGCACGCGCAGGCCATTGTCTCTCGTATTCCGCCGGAGGACCTTGGCGCGGCCAAGGAGAGTGACTCCTTGGAATCTGGTGGTGAAGACTGGCCGGATGCGTATCGTCACTGCCCTATGCACGAGGACGAGTCACTAGCATGTCTTGTAGTTTGGTGGCATCATGAATGGAACGCCCCGGCCTTCCAAATCTATGCCGGCTTGCTGTTTGGTCTACCTCTAGCTGTTACTTCTTTCAACCGCTACAGCCGTTTCGCCGAAGCATCCTCCAGGCGGATCGCGCTGACAGTCGCATCATCGTATTTTGATGACTTCAATGTTGTCGATTGGGCCTCNAGCATCCTCCAGGCGGATCGCGCTGACAGTCGCATCATCGTATTTTGATGACTTCAATGTTGTCGATTGGGCCTCGTCGAAAGGCTCGGGGCAATGGGCAGTCGGTGCGATCAACGGACCTGCTGGGCACAGCCTTTGCGGATGAGAAGAGGCAACCAATGTCGCTGCAAGGTACCTTCTTAGGCCTGGACCATGACCTCTTGTGCCCTGTCTGAGGGGTATGTTACCTTCTGGGCCAGAGATAGGCTGTTCTGCAAGATGGAGGACCTTATTCGCCAAGCTGAGGGATNTGTCTGAGGGGTATGTTACCTTCTGGGCCAGAGATAGGCTGTTCTGCAAGATGGAGGACCTTATTCGCCAAGCTGAGGGATCCAACACCCTTCGGTCGGGCCTTGCCTCCAAAATGTTCAGGTTGATGAACTTCTTGGAGCAGGGCATGTACGGACGTGTCGGGTGTGGCGGCCTGGCTGCCTTGTGTGATAGACAAGGATCTAGGGACACCGCCATCACGGAAGAGCTTCGTGATTGTNGCATGTACGGACGTGTCGGGTGTGGCGGCCTGGCTGCCTTGTGTGATAGACAAGGATCTAGGGACACCGCCATCACGGAAGAGCTTCGTGATTGTTTTCACCTCATTCGAGCTATCCTGCAGCTTCGTCCCGTGAGGCGATACTGGATCTGCCAGCCCCCAGTTCTCCGCTTCATAGCGGCGAGTGACGCTGCTGAAGAAGCACCGGTGGGACGGGCGGTTTCTTGCTGGTCTGGCAGCATCCACAAGGACAGCTACGAGAGGGATTCGTAGCGGCTGACCCTGGGAGTCTGTACTCCCTCTGGGGCCCTGGTGAGAAGAAGATAGCACAGCTCGAACTGAGCATGGTCTTGTTTGCACTTGTCTCGAGACCAAACTCTTTCAGATCCAGACGTGGCGTCTGGTATATTGATAATACCGCCGCCCTTATGTGTCTTATCCGCGGTCGTTCGGATAACCCGGATTTGTCACGGCTTGCCCAGTTGATCCACCTGTGCCTCTGTTCTTTTCAAGCATGGGTGTACTGGGAGTGGATACCGTCCAAATCCAACTGGAGCGACGCCATCAGCCGGGAAGGCGCGGCTGACGATTGGCATCAATCGCACATGTTCNGTTCTCCACTTTTACTGCTCATTTCCCGCATGAGCTTTGGGCTCTGCCGCTGGAGGCGGCCGTGTCCGTGTTCGAGTATCTCTAGTGTAGTGCATTGGGGAGTGCTTTGGGAACGGTTGAGTCCGATTCGTGCACATCTCTGATGTTGTTCGAATTTGGGCTAACGTTTCTGTTGTGGACCCGGGTGTTTCCCGGTTTAGGTTACGTGTTGGGAGACCCAAAGTCTCCGAAGTGAATCTTCACTCAGGACGGAGCCCGCGAGCGAGAAGGGAAAACTGAGCGCGATGTCTTAACACCAGTGTACGGTCATCTGAAATGTATACATGCATTGAGTTTGGCAGGCTAGGGTGTGCATGCATCATCTTTGAGGAACCTTGTACCTGCTTGCAAAATTTGGCTTAAGCTGCAGCTAGAGCCAAACCGGCAAGCTGGTACTTTCGTTTCTCCCACCCACCGATCTCCGGTGGAGTCATCCGTGTCTGNCCAATGCACAACCCTCTGGGTTTCAGAGGCTTCACTTAGATCACTCAGGACGGAGCCCGCGAGCGAGAAGGGAAAACTGAGCGCGATGTCTTAACACCAGTGTACGGTCATCTGAAATGAAATTATATTCGTATATAATAAAATAGAATAGTATAATACCATATATATATATATGACAGTATTATACAGTATATACTATTTCATAACATATAAGCTTGCTTCAGCTGAGGCCCCGATGATCCGCCCTCTTCCCGAGGTGACGCGAGAGGCAGTGGCCAGACTCGACATACGCCTTCGACTGGTGATCGAAGCTGGCTGCCCAGCCAGTGACAGCCGGCACGGACGTGCAGATCTGACACTTGGACACTGCAAGGTAATGCTGGCTCCTCGATCGCCGATCGCTTGGCCGAGTGTGACTCGAGGCCACGTGAGGCGGACCGTTTCCAGATGTTTCCAGTATCCAATGAGCTTGCGAGAAAACAGCTGTGAAAGGAAACCCGAAAAGCTTGAACCAGACGACGTGGCCCCTACCTACTACTTTTGTGCGGCTTTCAGCCAGTGAGTGTGCGCATGTGCGTCTGCCCCCTCGAAGTCACCGCATCCGAAAGCTTATGGCCTTGCTTGCTGTTGAATGATCATGCATGACCCTAACTTGCTGCAGACCTTGTTTGAATCCGTGGAACCGTGGAAGTATGCGAGCGCTGCTCAACGCTTGGATTTTATCACCAACCAAGCATCCCCCGCGGTACTTCGCAAAATAGTCCTCGCAACATGCCTTGCCTTTAAAACCGCTAAAGCAGGGTCTGCTTGAAAGATTTTGCACAAAGTTTTTCCATGGCCTTTACAAAGGGCTGTTAGAGTTCATTGGCTCGCATGCTGGTACAGGCTCCCCGCAGCCACGGCAACGCAGCCTCTCGCTGGCGGGGATCGCTGCTTGACGCGGCTATTGGTTTTGCTTGACATCACCTGACTAATTGCTGAAGCTGTCCCAGCACACGACAAAACTTGAGGACTCGGAGATAATGAATATTCTCGACATGGACATCTTCGCGCTCGATCTGTTCGACACGCACGTCTGGAAAGACGACAGTGTGCTTGCGTGGTGGACGGCATCATCATGACATAGCCGCGATAATCAGCACGCGGAATCGTTGTGCGAGCCACGAAAAGCGGGACCGTCCTTCAAGAGACCGGAAGCATGGCAGGACCAGCTTTGCAATCATGCAGCTCTCGCGACCCTGGATTTGGCTTCACCTAGCAATGTGCTGTCGCATGCAACCATTGCACTTTCCCCAACCGTGCTCAGCGAGCTTGCCACGAGGGGATGCAACCAGCTGTCCATCATCTCGATTCAAGAGCCATGTTGCACTGCCGGGCCTTGATGTAACGCGGTTGCTTGATGAGGCTCAGGTCCAGGCAGCTCGGTTCAAATCAGATGTTGCTTTAGTGCAAGTGGGCCGTGTTCTGTCCTGAGGATGCCACGGGCTCTGTGGTCTTCTCACCAGCGGAGCAAAACCAGGCCTTTGGAGGTAAGCTTCAACTGTGCGAGCTACGAGCACACGGCCTTGCCTGTGCTGGGTCACTTGCTTTCTGGAGGGCGCGAGGTTGCAGCTGCTCCGGCTTTGACTTATGCTTGGCGCACTGTCGCCTGCACTTACCCAGGACTTGCTTTCAGCAGCTGTGCAATCACTAGTCACTAGTCTGCATGTGACAAGTCATGGCTTGGAGAGGCAGGACTGGCCGTGGATTTGACCCTCGTGGACGTCTGCCAGAGCCTACGATTCTAAGAATGCATCAGATTCGCCGTTGCTCTACTTCTTGATGAGGCAATGGCTCGTCTGTGGCCCTGTGGGAGCATTGCGCGGAGCCTTCGTGCGGACATTGCCAGCATCTAGAATCTAGTCTTCGCCTTGCAGTGGCCAAGGCCCAGCCCATTGCCCTGTGCACATGCACGTGCATGGCAAGGGTGACCCAGCATGCAATGATTCGCGTAACTACAGACTTGCAGCACTCGGAAAGCATGATGTGGTGTTCCGATCCATTGCTTGGAACCTGAGTTTGCCAATTCACCTGCGTTGACGGTTCGTCTGGCAGCTGCACAAATCCAGCCAGCACCTAAGACGGCCTCGTGTACTCGAAGAACTTCTCCATGACAGAACTGCAGGCCATGGTTGTGGTGGACAATTCCACGAAGCGATGTGGGCTGCTTTGCATGTGGAGACGGGACGAACGAGAGGCGGTCTCGAAAATGCAAGTTAACCTTACGAAAAATGCCGAGAGAAATACCTTGGATGAGCGGATACAACAAGTGCTTGTGCCTTGCTGTAACTGACAGAGGATCCGATTCAGGTTGCTACCTGTAGGCAGCGGACGACAGAGTCGTGATCAGCAGACTTCAGTCGTTTCGACTGAAGTCGAGGATGTAAACCACAACTTGGACGATCAAAAGCACGAAGGCGGCTCACAGTTCAGAGTCTCTCGTTTCGGCTGCCCACCCTCCACTGCCTGCTTAAGTCATGAGTCGTTATTGGAATATATGTTTTGGGGGGAATTGGGGCGATGATTGGGGGAAGTCAGCAGTTGAGGGGCCTCAGGTTCAATGCGGCATGTCCAAGCGTCTGAGAAGCAGAGGAGCAATGAAGAACCCGGGGGGGGGGGGGGGNGGGGGGGGGGGGGGCAATGTAGTGTAGTCTTGTGCGGCTGGGACTTGCGCGACCTCGCGGTGTGACACTGGCTCGATGCTCTCTATGTTTGGCAGTAGGTCACACAGGTCCGTAGACAAGCAAAAATGTTGAAATTGAGGACAACTTGCCGTACATGATGCGCTCAAGCGAGGTCGCAGCTGTGGAATCCCAGGCTGCCGGGTTTGCAGCCGGGCACTGATGTCGGTATGGTTGAAAACGATTATAGACAAGTCATCGGTTGTAGCCGGTGGAATTGCACAATCCAGGCCCCGAGGACTACTGTGCAAGCCTTGGCTTCGTTGTCCAAGCTGATGACTGAAGCACCTGACATCGAGATGGCAATCCTTGGTGAGATCAGGCTTCCGGTGCGCGACTGGCTTCTATCTCACGGAGGACGCTGATGTGATGAATTAGCTGCTCGACGGACGCCTGTCGTACCAGCCCATTCCTTCGCGGAGGAACGGGATGTGTGCATCAGCAAGTTTGGCTTCCTGATCCCTTGTGGCATGCTCAGTGTGGGCGCATGTGTTCGTTTCTGGTAGAGCTGTGTGCCGCAAGTCTATTCAACTCATGGACCAGTGGCTGTGAAGCCTCGAATTCTCATCTTTCATGTTGCGGTGGTATTATTCTCCTCCGCCGAAATGCCACTTAGAAACAGCAGGTGTTTGTGGCTTGCTTGGAGGAGCCTTCGTGGTCTTGGCTTCGCCGCGGTCCTGGCAGTTTTGCAGTAGGAGCCTCCCAGAACTTGTTCGAATGCCCAGGTGGTACATCTGGCTTCGCAGCCAGCAGGGGCCTCCGAGCAGCCGGCAGAGATTTCGTCGTGCTGTGGCACCGGCTCAGGCCTGTGATCAATTCACGGGTCCTGAAGCGAGCCATCATGCGGAGACACCATCTCAACCTGAGAGCCCGGGTCCCAAGCAGAGTAGAGCAAGGCTTCCAGTTTTTCTGTTGAGCGACATCCAGACGGTAACAGGCTGAGAGCGGGTCGAGGGTTTTGAGCTAAGGACCACACCAGCGAGCGCCACGACTGGCCCGCTTCTTGCAGTGCATCTCTGGACAAGTGGTGACGGACCACCACCACAACCACAACCACCACCACCACCACCACTACCACCACCACTACCAACAACGACGACGACAACAAAAACAAATTGCTACTAACTACTACTAACTACAAACTACTAGCTGCTAGCTACTAAGTACTAGCTACTAATTTGAAAATGCAAATTTGCTAATTACTAATTACTAACTACTGATTACTAAATAACTTTAAATAACTACTATTAACTACTAGCTACTAACCACCAACTACTAACTATTAACTATTGACTACTAACTAAGTTTAACTACTAACTACTAAAATTTGCTTGTCAATTCTGCAGTTGGATGTCGAAGGTGGCTAACGCGTGCTGGATTCCTGAGTCTGACTTCACGAATGAAGAGCGCAAAGTCTCCGTGAGGGAGAAGTGCTAGCATTTTGCTGCCATGCATGGGGGTAACATGCCAGTCCAAGGGCTTTGACGTACTGTGACGAGCTGCTGTGACCTTAATGGCTTGTGGCTCTGAAGGCTTGCTGACCTTTTCAACCCGAAAGCTAATTCACCATACAATTGTACCTAACTCCCTGCTGCTTCGTGCACTCAGCCATGCAGGAGGCAACAACTATGTACGAACTACTAGCTACTAACGACTAGCGACTAACTACTACTAACGACTACGACCTACGACTAACGACTAACGACTAACTGCTACTACTACTAACAACAGCAACAACAGCAACAACAACAACTACTACTACGACTACTGCGACGACGACGACGACTACTACTACTGCTACTGCTACTGCTACGACTACGACGACGGCTACTGCTACTTACTGCCCACTGCCCACCGCCCACCGCCTACTGCCTGCATACTATCTACTACCCATCGCTTAGTGCTTACTGCCTACTGCTTCCGACGACGACGACTACTGCTACTGCTACTCCTGCTGCCACTACCACTACCACTACCTCTATCACTATCTCACTATCACTAGCACTACCACCACCACCACCACCACGACGACGACTACTACTACTGCAACCACTACTACTATGCAGGAGGTGAAAAAACTACTACTACTACTACTACTACTAATCCTACTACTAATTCTACTCCTACTCCTACTCCTACTCCTACTACTACTACTACTACTACTACTACTACTACTACTGCTACTACTACGACGACTACTACGCGACGGCTACTACTACTGGATCCTACAATGAATTCAGCGTCCTGCGGGCAGGGCCTACCCAAGTTGATTATCACCTCGCTCCTTTTACTCTACTTGCAATGCAAGATCCTCATAGATCACACTGTTCGGAGTATCATGCATTATGAGTGTTTTTTTGCTAGGACGAAAGAAAGAGGTACCCCTTGATGACCAACCTTTGCCGTCCTCGCGAAGATGGGCATGTTGTTGGGGGCCGGGCCAGGCTCCCAGAGCTCGTGCAGGGGAGACGCTGTAGCCGTCGTAGTGTAGAAATATCAGCAGTTCAGCTGGTGGTAGTGGTAGTTTGGTCGAGGAAAATAAGCATCAAAAGTGATGCTTCGCATGGTCACGGTGGTGGTGGTAGTAGTAGTATGTAGGTTGATGAAAGAAGCATTACAGAAGCGGTGGTGGTGGTGGTGGTGGGGTCGTGGTATCTGGTGGCAGTAGTAGTAGTAGTAGTAGTCGTAGTAGTAGTAGGAGTAGGAGTAGGAGTAGGAGTAGTAGTAGCAGTAGCAGTAGCAGTCGCAGTCGCAGTCGCAGTCGCAGTCGGAGTCGGAGTCGGAGTCGGAGTAGGTGGTGGTGGTCGTAGCAGCAGCAGCAGGAGTAGTAGTACTAGTAGTAGTAGAGTAGTAGTAGTAGTCGTCGTCGTCGTAGTAGTCGTAGTAGTAGTAGATTCAGTAGTGGTAGCAGTAGCAGCAGTAGCAGTAGCAGTGGGAGTAATAGTAGCATTAGGAGTAGGAGTAGGAGGAGGAGGAGTAGTAGTAGTAGTAGCCGCAGCAGAAGAAGACGTAGTAGTAGTAGTGGTAGTAGTAGTAGTAGTAGTAGTAGTAGTAGTAGTAGTAGTCGCAGTAGCAGCAGTAGCAGCAGCTTGTAGTAGTCGTAGCAGCAGTAGTGTAGTTGTTGTGCTCGTTGTATTTCAGTGCTTCTGAATTAGACGGAGAAAAGCCCCAGGCCTTGCTGATGTTCTTCAACTTCCAAGCCTTCATCCTCCTGTGGTGTGTCCGGTCCTTCCGCGAGAGTAATCCAGTGGCAAAGATCCATTTTATCAATTTTGCGAAGGCCTGCTCCATATCTGCATGGGTGGTGTGTGCCACGGCTGCCCCCGCTTTTTTGCTGCGAAGCCAGCCACGCTCCACAAGTCAATCGGAAGTTTCACTGTCCCAAGCAGTGGCAGGTGTACGGCAGCCGTATGTTTGTGGAAGGCTTTCGTGCTGCGTTGGCACCGAACTGACTTTTCGAAGCGACACATGTCCTGCCGTTCAGGCAATGAGACTGGGAAAGCAGACGTGTACTCAATTTGTGGAGCAGCACACTCTGCCGTCCGTACTCTTACGAGATCCCAAGAGTCAGACCCCCAGTTGTCAGAATCGAGGGCCGTTCGGTCTCGCGTGTCTCGTAAAGTAGGGGCTGCTGTCAGGCTGTTGGTTGCAGAAGGCAAGCTGGCATTCACAATTTTCCTGTGCCCACAAGTTCCAGCCAATACAGATGGAGTTGCAGCCGCGAGCGGGACAAAGCAGGTACTTCTTCACTGCAGTGTCTGCGCTGTCCTACGTGCGAACCTGTGTGGAGAAGCGAGACGGTGCAGAAGGATTGCAATATGTCGGAAGCGGTGTCAACTGAAATCGAAGCCCAGGCAGTTTGTCAGCGACGTCGTCGGGTGGAGCTTGACACGCGAGGCAGTCACTGGCTTTTGTCGGAGGGGGGAATATTGAAATGCGGATGCCAGGCCACAATGAAGGACTTCTCACTGATTCTCACAGGCTTTCCGGCCGAGGAGGGAAACGAGGCGCCTGCCTCCAGCTTGCACGTGATGAGGTGCCGGCAAAACAGCAAGACGCACGAGTCGGATGCCTTTCTGCTACATGTTAGCGCTGACAGCGGTCTAAGGTGGAAAAGAACCGGGCCAACTTTGTTCGCAGGGCCACCGGGTGCCTCACCCAGGGAGCCTTGGATTGTGCATCACCTGCAGCTTTCGTCCCGACTTTTCTTCCAGTGCATTATGGTTGACTAATTCCTACGACTGCTACTTCTACTAATTACTACTGCTACTACTACGACCAGCACCGCNCACCACCCCCACCCCCACCACCACCACCACCACCAACACTCCTGCTGCTGCTGCTGCTGCTGCTGCAACAACAACAACTACTGCTACACTACTTTTGTGTTGAGATCCTTCTCCCAGGTGCCAGCCTGTCGGAGTTTCCGTTTGCTGGACGTACAACCACTCCGAGGCGACGGTTCCTGGGTTTCGCATGGGCCCCCGATGGATGAGAGTATAGTAGTATATGTAGTGTAGTAGTATCCGAGTATAGTACCAGAGAAATGCCAGGTTCAGGAATTGATCGCACGGGAGACATGGCTATGGGGCAAGGCTGGGTCAAGACCTTCAGTCCTCGCTGCTGACTGGCATTTTGTAGCTCGTGCTGCGGAGGGCCGGGACAGTTGTGGTCCCATGAAATCCACCAGCACAATGCCCGAACCCAAGTTGCCACAGTCAGCGACTGTCAGTGTCGCGCGACCACCCCGCCCCCGGTGGTGATGATTGCCACCCCCGTCTCAGAATTTGTTGTGAGGATGGATGAGGGAAACTCCTCAGGCCGGCCGTTGCGCAAGCAGGGCAACTTGCGACGGTACCTTCCGTACAGCATCACAGCATGATGTCACAGGGCATAGCAGTTTCCGCTGCATCTTCGAAAAGTTGAACCAACTGTTGGCTGCTGCCTCAGTCTTGACGCTTGACACCAACTCTGTCCCCTTTTCACCACGCGCGTGCTTGCAGGCTCCACCATTGCAACTCGAGGCAAAGGTTGTCTGAAGAAAGAATCTAAGTTTGGACGCCATATGTTGAAGCACATCCGGTCATGAGGATGCGGAGCTCGGCAAGGCGAGGCGGCATGAAGAACGTGCCAGCGCCCAAGCAAGACAGGCATGCATGTTGGATGTGGCTGATCCTCTTGCAGTGCAGGCTGCTGCTGTTGCCAGGGATGCCGTGTCCACGAGCCGGACCCTTGTGGCTAAATGTCGCGATGCGCAGCAGGCACAAGATGTCCGTGGCGATGGGTCCGATTGGTGAAAGGTTTTATGTACGCCATCTTCGCCACAGAGCACTTCCTGCGGCTTGTTTCGTCCCTCAGAGAGAAGCCCTGTCGTGTCCGGTCCTGCCAGGCTCGATCGGGCCGGGCTCCGAGAACTTTTGCCCACGGCCTCCTCTGGACTTCTAACAATTCTGTATCGGTTCGAGGACCATGCCAAGAAGGTCTTCTCCAGTGACTCCGAAGTGCCGCTTTACATGGGGATCCTGTCTCAGACTTTGATGTCTCGCTGGCTTGACGCTGCTGGCCCTCCGGCATCTCGCCGGGAGTGCGAGGCGACACCCCATCCGCCAGGACCCTGCCGGTGGAGGCTCAGAGCCAGAAAGCGTGCTGTCCTAAGTCCTGCCAAAGAGGAGAGATTCTGGGGCCCGCCCCGGTCTCTAAGGGTTTTCCGGTTCCCAGATCTGGGCAGGTTCTTTGGAAGAATTTCCAGTGCGACATCAAAGCCCGGGCCTCGGGAACCCTGCTCGAGGCCGCGGTTCCACAGCGAGCACCGCAGCACCGCATGAGGTTGTTCCATACAAAGTGATGGCTTCGATCGCGGGTATAGCCGTTTCAATATTGTTTTGGGGCAGCGGCCTCAGAGATTCTCAGAGTTGGCATTGCTGGCGAAAGTGATGGATCGTTGATGCGCGCAAGGCGTCTTCTTCTATTTTCCCTTCGCGGTGTACGAGGCAGTTGTCTCATATCCTTCAGTTGCCCCGCCGCCTGGGGTCGGTGGCACTGCGAGGCATGGTCTTACTCTGCACTGGGCCAGGTACTTTTAGAGGGTCCTGGAAAGCACCTTGTTCGCCGTGTCACCCCGAGGCCACTCGACCGACTTTGCATCTGAGACGACTTTCAGTCTGCTGGTAGTGGCCGCAGCCTTGCACAGTTCCTCGCGGGTGCATCAGTCTGCTTGGTGGGTTGACCATGAGGCCGTAATGGTAGGACCTTCACTCGGAACTGCACTTTCCGTGTCTGTGGTTTAAGGTTGGCAACCAGCTCCTGTACTTGCTTTGTGACAAAGCCTCCAAGCACATCGGCTTTCGCTTCGCCTCGCGCTCAGACAGGGAGCCCTGGCGGCATCTCTTGTGTCCGAGAATCAGATCTGCCGGAAGGTTTCCGTCAAGACTCGTTGTTACTTGTATTTGAAGCTTGTTCCGGAGCGGTTTGGAGAAAGTCACTTATTAGAGCTGCAGGGATGCCTGGTTGGTCTCTTGCCTGGAGGGTCCCAGTGCGAGCACTGACTGGGTTTCTTGCAGCAGCTGCACGCAGAAGTCTGGTCACAGCTTGCTCCTCGTCCACGGGGATAGCACGGATAGCACCGATTTCGTTTCAACCACCTTCAAGTTGCTATTCGAGCCACAGGCTGGGGTGGGCATGCAAGTGTTGATTGTTCACCTAGGCGGAAGAAGCTTTAACGGCTCAAAGACTAGGCACATGCGCAACTATGACTATGAACGCAGATTCTGTTTCCGAGACTCAGCTTCTCGTTGATCCTGGCCCATCCTGTGAACAGTTGCTGGCAACCCCTCTTCCATCCCAGTGGAACCGTGTAAGATACATCTGGGGGTTTCCGAAAATAGAGGACCCTAATATACTACCCTAAATCGTAAGATTCCGTAAGATGCTTACTATGAGGACCCCCAAATATGGTACCCCTAATTTCTCGCTAACGCGAGGCCGCCTCGGCAACGCTATTCGAGGCTAGGAGCGGGAGCGAAGCCGCGCCGCGGTCAAGCGAACCCCCCTTGAA
>BGNK01000795.1:147975-186571 GCA_003297005.1 Symbiodinium sp. clade A Y106 | reverse complement strand
GGTAGGGGGTGGGTTACTCTCCTATTAACCAGCCAAACTCCTCGAACCCACGGATCAAAACGCCTGGGGCCTCCGGCCTCGGATTTTCCGAAACTCCCATTTGCAATCATCCGGACTTCTGGCCGCACGAGGCCAGTCAAGAGCTGGCTGCCTACACGGGCCTTTACACGCAGCAGCCCCGGAAGCATGTGGGATGTGGTGCTCTGCCTGGCACCTCCGGATGATCTTGAGTTTACCGGCATAACCACATCTCTTCCGGCCGTGATGGGCAGGGCCGGAAGAATTCAGATCAAGTGTCACAGTAAGCTTTGGTTTCTCGCATCGTAGTAACATGCCAAGTGCTCGGCTACACGTACTTGCGCCATCGCAATCCCAAAGCCGCAGCACTTCCACCCATGAAGCCCCAAGGATGGCTTTGCTGTCGAACATGTTCATCGACATGTGGATCCTGTGGTACACGACGACCACAGCGACGGAGAATCTAGGTCCTATGATCTTAAGCTTAAGTTGGTACGCCCTGCAGGGTGACACCAGGAATTTTTGAGATGCCAGCCAGGCCTCGAAGTAACATGGCGCTCGTTCCTCCTAAATCAGGAAGAGCGGGGTGCTCAAAAGATAAACTTCGTGTTCATCGATTCAGCTGACCTGTCAATGTGCCTGCAGGCGAGTGAGTTTTCCACTTCGGGATGTGACCTTAGCCGGCATTCTTGTTAGCAGGCCTGAGTGAAGTGACTGATTGCTGAGGCCAAGCTGGGCGAACGCCTTTATGCCTACAACTTTCCCTCTTGCTTCTTGCTGCCCTTCCTGCCAGGATCTCTGAGAGAACGCGTTGTGCTCACATGGTCCTAAGTTGCAGTGACTCTGAGGTGTGAAGCTTTGTTGGCGCCCTGGCGTGTGCATTCGAGGGACATGGTCACGACTGATGCTACCACGTGTTACCACTGGAGTCACTGGAGTGTCACTACTACCATGGGGTCTGCAAGCAAGCTTCCCTCACTCCCTCCAGCTCGGTCGGAAGAAGGCAAGAGAGCCGACGATGTCGATCAAATATTTGTAGACTGCAATATGTGTGCAGTCTATATGTGTGCAGCCTTGAATCGAACATGAGTATTTGCTCGATCTTTGCTCTGATTCAGTTTGCATCGGCTTGCTGATGCACACGGCCTCACAGCGAATTGGCGGCTCATACCAGCTCTCTAGCTCTTGCTTGGATACTTTTCGCAACCGGCATGACAACGGAAGCCCCTGCCTGTGAGCGGGAGGCCTTTCAGTGACAGATGTCGAAGCACTCCTTTGTTGCTGGCTTGCTTTGAAGTTAGAACGGATTTCAATTTTCGTTTTGGCCAGCGGGATGTTTGCAAGTCACAAAACACAAGCTTCGTCGTCTCGTTCTTGCTGTTGGGCTGTGTTTCCTACTGCTGAAGCCCAGGAAACTCTGTCGCTTCCCGGCATGTGTACTTGGCACGGAAGGGACGCGTAGTTGTCAAAAACATGCCACATTGGCCAATGACGACAGTCTCATGAGCCTTAAGCCTTAAGAGCTACGCAAGCCAAGGTTCACTGTAATCCTTCCCTACCACGTGTACAGTAAGCTGGTGGGATCGCAGCCGATCAGCGTGCACCCAAGATCCACAGCGACCACTTGTATGTCACACGAGATATACTCGTCACTGACAACAGCACAACACCGCTAGAGTCCTCAGGTCAAAGAGGCGCAGATGCTTGCCTCCTGCGACAAGCTCAGCTTGTGGCCGGACTGCATGCCTGCAAGATGCCATTCCCAGAAGCCGGATGTTCGTTTGTCTGTATATGTGCGCTGTTTGCATCGTAGTGCGTGCAAGAGTCGTTTGAGGCCGATTACTTTCGACATGGCCCGCTATGCAGACGTGGTCCGAACCTTGGCTTGGGTCATTGTGGCCTCCTGGACCCGGTCATGCTGGGATTTGCTGTGCGTTGCAGGTCCTCAACATGACCCAAGCTACGGTGTCGCTTTTCTTCTCTCCAGGCTCTGACTATAGCTAGTTGCCGGAAGACGCGGTGATTGGATTGACGGCAGGGTTCTAGGCCTCACAGTAGACGTTTTGTTGTAGCTCCTCGTGGCTGACAGCGAGGAACCGAGAGTTGCTATGTGGGTTAAGGACGGGTGCTTGCGAGCATGCAGCATAGTGTGGTTTTCAATTTTGGGCTGAATGCGCCCATGCCCAGTAACTCGACGTAATTCCGTCCCCTCCAATGAAGGCTATGTGTGGCCTACATTCATCTTCCTGTTCTTGAGCCACCTCTTCGTCTATGCTTCGCACTCTGATCTCGTGCATGTCACGCATGTCTCCACAGATCAGCACCGAGGCATGGGATCATTACCGGGTGCTACGGCATGTTGCTGCCTCTGCTTCTCTGAAGCTCTCTTGCTGACGGCTGCATCTTCCCCAATCAGTCAGGTGCGCCAATTCCGTTTTTCCTCGTACCGAACGGAGAAGGTCGGCCGTGGGCTGGTTTCAAGATGTGGAAGGCATAGCAGAGTGCAGATGCTGCATTTTGCACCACCTGCTGTGTGCCCTCGTGCAGCCCAAGACGGAAATAGTGTGGTCTAGCAGCTCAGGAAAAGCATGTCTTGTGGTTGAGCTCATGCGAGTTCGAGTGTAGAGGAATCTGTGGGGCAGACGAATGACATATGTCCAAGCGTTTTGTTCGTGTTGTCAGTGAATTACAGTAGAGGGCGGCCGGTAGAGTCAAAGGGAGACAGCTATGCCGAGCATCGCTATCGGGGCACGCGAGGAGGAGGAGGAGGACCCTGAGAATGAACAGGACCAGGATTTGCCGCCGTCTCCGCCCAAAAATCCACCACACCTTCGAGTGCTCTTCGTGGACATTGAGGGCGTTCTGGCTCCTAGGCCAGACCCGCGGCTGCTCACCGTACAGGCGTCTCAGAGCGTCTTTCTGCGCCGCCTTCTTCAGCGCACAGGTGCCCATCTCGTACTCACTACTGTTTGGAGAAAGCATCGGGCGTATGTCGTCGAAGTCCTGAGCAACTTTGGGGTCTTCGACGGCGGCAATTCCAGACCGGATGTTGACTGCACCCCTTTCAATGCAGATGCATCGCGGAGGGATCTGGAAATCCTACAGTGGCTTAACAGTCATCGCGGAGAAGTCGCTTCGTGGGCAGTGCTGGACACTCGTGACTTGCTGGGGTTTGCTTCAGCCCCACGACTCCAAGGCCATGTAGTCCAGGTTGATGGCGAGAAGGGCCTTCAGCCAGAGCATGTTGATGCAGCGGCAGCGATCCTTGGGGAGCTACCGGACGGCGGTTGTCTTCCACCAGCAGTTCCGCCAGCACCCGCAGCACCCTCTTCAACCCCGTCCACCTCGGCTTCGGCATCTTCACCATTTTCACACATTCCCATGGATGAAGGGCTCGTTTCAAAGATGCAGGGTGCGTTGGCCTTGCTTTCGACGCTGCCCGAAGAGGGATCAGCCTTTCGGCCGCCGCAAAGGTCCAAGGAGCTCCGATGTGCTCCGGACACGGAGTTTGATGCAATCTCCTTGCAAGCCAAGCATACGTTCTCTTAGTTGGCCAGCAGCTCCATGAAGAATCCGGTGAAAGGGAGCTGAGAGCTAGCAGGTTTCAACTCTTTGCATCTCTTAGCCGCGTGCCGCGGCGCATCGCAGCGCACTGAGCAACTTCTGGCGAAGAGGTCGCGCAGCGGCTGCTGGCACTGCCCGGGGCAAGCCTGGAGCTTGGAGCCTCCACGAGCTGAGGGCTGTGCGGCTACAGGTACAGGTAGCTGTGCAAACTTTGCACGCAACATCGCACACCGTCTGAGGTCTAGCGACCTGCGTCATGTTCCAGCTCTACCAGGCACCTCGCGAGCCAACTTCCTCTTAAGTCTTATGCAGAAACGGAGGGCATATCGGCATATCAGAAGTGTTTTGTGAATGACACTTGATTTGCTCATGTGCAGTCCATGATCGTGACATGTATATGTTCTTTATCCGCTGCCGTAGGGCCCTTGAGTCTAGAGAGTCTACAGCGTGGCTTCGCAGTTTCGGGGAAAAGTCCGACCAATCTCAAATTGGTAGCGGAGCAGGTACCCCTGGCGGACCTGCCACGTGGGACCCCGGGCGAGCCTTACTTCGACCCACTGTGCACCCTCCATTTTTCCTCTGCCATCACCATGTCTGTTGCGGGACTTCGGTTTTCTCGATCGCGGCAGTTACACATACGACATCGCGCCCAGTACGTACCACGACTGGGAATTTAGGACCTCTATAACGCTTAAGCTATATGAAGACGCCATCCGCTCCAAGAGCAAGAAGGCGAAGGGCGACCCTAAAAGCATCGACCCAGACGACAGCGACGACGACAGCCGCGCTGAAGCCCCGCTCGGGCTGCTACTGCACCTGTACCCTCAGAGGACAGGCCCGACATGGATGCAACCACTGCACCAGCAGACGGCAGCGGATCTCCAGCGAGACCGCGCGTTAGCACACCGAAGTCAGATGACTCGGGTTCTGCCAAAAGCGTCACAGTTGCATTGCCGATGGACCAATCGACGCCCTACGCTGTCAAGGCGAGGACGGAGATGGTCCACAGAGTTTGGAAGGACTTCGCGACGAAGCCTTCGAACTTGCGAGAGATATCGGCAACGAATCTTTCACTGCACCCGGTGGTTTATAAGGAACTTCATTACCCAGTTGCGGAATGTTGTTTTTCCCCGCGCTGCGGAAGAACCTCGTGAGCTCTTCCGTGCGGCCAACGGCACGGTGTTCTCGCACGCCAAGGCGGCGAGTCAATGCTGTCGTACGTCATCCGCCGACGACGTTGGTGGAAGTTGCTAAAGTCCTTAGACTCTAGCATCGAGCTCTCGGAGCCGATGCGCGTGGAACTTCTGCTCGAACTGTCCGGCCTTAGCCGACAAGAATGTCTGGTCATCAAAGCATGCACCTCGGACTCCCGCCGTTTCGAGGCTGTCGGTGCTACCCTAGTGGAGCACTATAGTGGTGTGCACCTAAAGGAAGGTCGGTCCTTAGGTGGCGGTACCTTTCCGGACCGCCGTCACGCTAGACACGGTGCTCGGGCTAGGAGCAACTCCACGAAGGCTAAGTCGAAATGCCTCAGGTGCGGCGCGATAGGCCATTGGGCCGGCGACCCAGAGTGCAAGTTCCCTACCGCTAAAGGAGGGAAACCCCAAGGCAAGGGTCGCGCCCACATTGCCATTGTTGCCCCGAGACAATGCCGAGTTGCGCGATGTCAAATTGGCATTCTGGAAGAGGTATCGGCTAGTCCTGAAGGGGCGTAGCTTGAAGCTAAGGTACCGTAATGGACCTTTCGACTTCGAGAGTCTCGGCGTACTGACTTCCGCGAATCAGTTAAGAGATCCTAATTGCAGTGAGTATGATGTAATGGTTGTTTCATTCTCATCTACAACTATTAAACGCGTGTGCCGTGCGACGCTCCAAGCGGAGACGTACGCTTTACAAAACGCACAGGAATCCGGCGATAGGATCCGTGCAGCGTTGGCCGAAATCTACGGATTGGGAAGCTCAGGCACAGATTGGGAAAACCGTGCGAGGACGAAGGTTCCGCATATCTGTCTAACCGATTGCCGAAGTCTCGCAGACCACCTGAACACTGAAGCACCCACAAGAGTTCAGGACAAGAGGCTGCAGATCGAACTCAGCGCGTTACGCCAGTCTATCTTCAATGAAGACGGTGTTAGAACTGTTGAAGCCTACCCGCTCGGGGGAGACCGAGTCGACTGGGTCGACACAGCTACACAAGCTGCCGACTGTTTGACCATGTCGATGAAGCTTGATTTCATAATCAAGGTAATCGACTCAGGTGTATATAATGTGAGCCGTGCTAAGCTGTAAGGCGGTAGCTTGCAGGCGCTACACATATGGACACACCCTGTGTGTACCATCGTAGCTGAGAGTCAGTGCAAAGTAGCTTGCAGATGCCACTTTCTTTAGGACAATATGCTTGTTGTACCTCTTGTGGCTAATTAACTTGTTTTCCGATTTGCGTCACGACATGAGAACAGGTTGAGTGTGAGTGACACTTGATTTGCTCATGTGCAGTCCATGATCGTGACTTGTATATGTTCTTTAACCGCTGCTGTAGGGCCCTTGAGTCTACAGCGTAGCTTCGAATTTCGGGGAAAAGTCCGACCAATCTCAAATGTTTCTTAGCTCAAAGTTCACTCAGTCGAGTGTCTTTCGCTACCTGCATGTTCTGGGTAGAGATGCTGTCAGATTGACGGCTCGAAATCGGAAGCCCCAGCTCAGGTACAAGCTGTCATAGCCCCAGATGCACCACAGCGACGGCTGGCCTATTGCTTGTTTTATTGTGAGACCAGATGTGTTGGCAGTGTTGCAATTAGGGTACCCAATTAGGCACCACAATTTTGACAACGACCCGAAGATTTCAGTCACCGATACACCCTGCGGGCGTCAGGTTCGACCCACGACAACGTTTGCAGCCGTGGTCACCCTCTCGGCCCCGGCCCTGCTTCACATCGCTTTCTACATGCTCCAAGCTTAGGCTTCCGGGCTTCCGCCTATGCCTTTCGAAAGAATGGGACGAATGAATGAAAAGCTACCAGCAAGCTATGAGGCTAGTCCTGGAGTATGCAGTGCCGTGGCTGGGTCGCACGGCGCACGTGCCTGCAATGCAGCGTTACAGCGAGGCTCGCTCACTCTGCATAGCCGGAGCAAGCGTTGTTTCACATTTGAGCAGGTGGCAAAGATCTTCCCCGGGAATTTCTTCAACATGAATCCTGTTCACTGTTTGCGGTCGAGGCCGCTCGGGCACTGCCGGTGCCTGCGATTGCTTGCGTTTGCAGCCGTTTGCACATGGTATTCTTCGGTGCAGCATTGCAGACGGAGAGCGGGCTCCCAGTCGAGACCAGAGGTACCTTCACAATCATCAACCCCCATGCATCTTCTACCAGATCGGCAAGGATTGCTTGTGCTGCTGGTGCTTTTCTTTGTGCTGCTAGCAGGCATGTGTCCGCAACAATCGGTGCAGTGTGATTTCAGATGGGCATGTATCCACAGAGCATGCTTGAAACACGTTTGAAAACCCTGCAAGGGCACAGAAAGACTGTACGTAGGGAATCTGGCTGGCACTAGAGTCACTAGAAACCATCACAATGAACAGAAGTGTGCAGGAAATTAGCAAAACACTCTGCCCGAAAAAAAACGGCCTAACGTGGCTGGAAGGAACATCTCTTGGAGCCCAATCCCAAGCTGGGATTGTTCTACAGTGCTCCGGAGTGGAACAACGTGTGTACCTCAGTCAGAATGGCATGGAGCATGTGATACGAATACTGATACTAGAATATCAAAACTCATGCTTGGAGTGTTTGTTCTTTGATTTTGGTTCAAAGGAGAAGACCTCCACGTTTGTGGAACTGGCACAGCCGCTTTTCCCAGACCGGCGCGGCATCTGTGCAAATCGGAGACCGCGCAGGGCAGCTTTCAGAGGCAGCGCCCGCTCGCAAAGGTTCGCCCGAAAATCGCTCGCCGAAGCTTTGGTGTGGGACTTCTGACTAAGCACAAAATCGAATGCTGGGCTGCACATGATTACTGAGGCCATGGCACACCCACGATTTGTCGGGGGCCTTGGGTTGAACTTTTGCCGAAAAGACATTTTTGTGGAGGATATCTTGCTGGCCAGGCTGCAGAGCTGCAAGAAAGCCAAGAGGCCCCGGAGAGTTCCTTCGCGATTCGGAGCTCAACACCTGTTGCTTTCATGTGCTGTGAATTATCTTTACCTGTTGCCTCTTGATGCGTGCCGGCTACACTTAGCTCCGTAGCTTGCCGCATGTTCCCCCGATGGTGAGATCATGCCACCTAAGAAGCTCGTCTTGAAGATCGATCGCAGCATCCATCTGAAAATTCTCCATGAGGACGGTCAGGTGCTTGCAGTGGCGAAGCCGTTTGGTGTACTAGCTCACCCCTCACCGGGCTTTTGGGAACGAGGCACCATAGCGCATGCTGTCGTGGACAGAATGCCAGCAGAAATGTTGGAAGAGAGGGGCAACCATAATGAATGGGACAGCTTCATCCCTCGCTGCATCGTGCATCGTCTGGATGCTGGCACGACAGGTGTGATGATCATGGCGAAAAGTATCACATCAGAGTCTCATCTGGCACAACAGTTCAGAGCTGCCGACTTCATGTACCATGCACCCCTGGGGAAGAAGGTCTATGTGTCTCTGCTGCTGGGCCATCCAGGTGGGGCTCTACAAAGGAGTGATATAACAGTGATGCAGAGCATCGGCAGACATCCGAAGAACGGACGGCTCTGGGCAGTTGTTCCAGATGGCAAGCAAGCAAAGACGGTCATCCGCGTGCATGCCTTCAGCAAGAAGCACTCGCTTAGTCTTGTAACTGCTGAACTTTTCACCGGTCGAACCCATCAAATACGAGTCCACTGCTCCCATCTGGAAGCACCCGTTGCAAACGACAGTCTCTATGCACCAGCAAGCAAGAACAAGGCGTTTCAGCAATCGTTGGAGTTAGCATTGCCCAAGGGGCGCCAGTTGCTGCATGCATGGGCGCTTGATCTAGATCACCCAACGCGGGAACGTGGCACCTTGCGTCTTCGAGCACCACTTCCGGAGGACATGGCTGCAGTGGTGAAAAAAGTTTGGCCGAGCCTAGCATTGGAGCCTGCATCTTGGCCTGGGATGCCAGCGAGACTGCAGTCGGATGCTGCGCCGACCGGATGTGCTTCTCCAGAGATCGTTCAATCTGAGCCGCAGACACCCAGCAGCATCTACTGTACCGATTCGACGGGGCGTGCGGACATGATCCGTCAAAGCAGTCCACGAAAGAAATGAGACAAGCCAATCACTGTAAGGACTTTTTTGTTTTGAGACATTTTGAGGCCAGTCCCATAGGATCAATGATTTCCCCAAGCATGCTGCAAATCGGAGGCTGACGCCACTTCAGATGCGCTGGCTGGAGTGGTGGGAGTCGTCGGACGAGGGCCAGAGATGGACGAGTGAACGGGACCTCTGGGAAGAACAGCGGCAGAAGCGACCCAAAAGCCACTCTCGTTGGTTGCAGTCTTCGGTGCCTTGAATGTTTGGTGGATTTTGGTAGTCTAGACGCGAAGTACGACTGGCAGGCCTTGACCGAGGGCAGGGACGACCAAAGATTGCCTTCAGCTGAGAGATTTCTTTTGCTTTCGGGCCGCTTCCGTGAGATGTCATGAAGGATTCCAGGAGTTGGGGCTGATCGAACATGACCCCCATCCTGCAACTAAGGGACTCTCCCCCTCGACGTTCACCTCAGGCCTCAGGCGGTCCTTGAATTTCACCCAAAGCTGTGCACACGGAAGCTGAAACATGCCGAAGCATGTCTGCTCGTAGGCAGCGGAGCCCGTGCAAGTGAAGCCCCGCCGAAGTTCGGCGCTCGGCAACCGAGCCAAAATATGATGCTCACCGAGTTCCAAGGACAGCAGCAAAAGGTTTGGGCATCGTGCTCAGAATGGGACTGTCGTCTGACTTGGCACAAGCTTCTCGTGCCAAGGCGCGGCAAGAAAGACGCGGAAGAGCATGGTCACTTTTGCGGAGCGGAGGGCTCAGCTCAGCCTCTGATCAATCTGAAGCGCTAAAGGCCCACGAACCTTATAAACAGTGCTAAGGGCCCAAGTGGATGATGAGCAAGAATAAGCGGCGCAGTCTGCGCGAGCTCGCAGGCTGTGCCTTGTCCGTTGCATGAGCGCGCTCATTAAGAGCTATGATGTTACCAGTGCATTCTGCAACAAAGAGGCTCAAGCGGGCCAAAGCCTTCAACAGGCTCCTGATGCAAGATGAGTTGGCAGCATTCACGATCGAGGTGTCCTTCCTTGCTGGAGGCGGCGAGAGCATAACGGCCAGAGATTCCGAATTGGTCCGAGATCTGAAAGTTCGACTCTGTGCGCCGCGGAAGATGGAGCTGGAGGGTGTAAAGCTCATTTTCCAGGGCCTCGCCCTTCCAGACGATAGGACTCTGAAGTCCCTGGGAGTGGGCCCCACGGCCAGGGGCAGCCCTGTTCTGTATGTGATTGAGTTGCTTCAAGCTGCAGCCAGTGGCCGGATCAGCGAGAATCACAGAGAGCCTGGCTTGAGGGTTGTCAACTTGGCAGGTGGTGAGCTGATTGTTCCAGCGCAAAGTTTCGACACGGTGCTCAAGCTCAAGCTGGCACTCCAGCCGAAGCTTGAGCTGCTACCTGCACTGATGCGATTACTCCATGGCGGCGTTGAACTTCGTGATGAAGAAACTCTCGACTTCTACCGTATTGCAAGCACGTCCACGGTTTATCTTCTCCCGAACTGTGCCGGTGAAGCGCCGGGGGAGCTCCCGGAACCGGAGCCCAAATCGCCAGTGGAGGGCATCGGCATTGCTGGCATTAACCCAGGCATGCTTATAGAGAGGAGGATCGACAGTTTTTGGTTTCCTGCCAAAGTCCTGAGGGTGACGAAAGACGATATTCTGAAAGTTGACATGCAATACCTGGATGACGGAAATGTTGAGCATGGTGTTGCTTGGGTGGAATGCCGCCATGTGCTAGTATCTGCGTAGTCTGTGCCGCTCAGTCTGAGTCTGAAGATTTGTTTCACTTCGAGCTTAAGCTCTGAGGCTTGCACCCTCACGACTTGCTGCCAAGAAGCTCGGCTCACCTTATGCAGAGGCAGCCAGGCGGCTTATGAATGGTACCGGTAGTAACCAAAGCCCAATGCCCAACGCGGAAAATCAAGCTGCACACCTGTCGTGCAGCCTCCTGAAGCTGTGTGGGCAAGTGTACAGTGTCTTGGACGGCAGCTTCTGATTTTCATCCGGAGGGCATGTCAAGAAACAGCGATGGTGCCACGGGTTCTTCCATGGTTCACGTGCGATTCAACCTTACAGTCTTTGGAGGTTGGGGGCTTTCTATTCAACTCGACTGAGCATGCGTGACCTACCATGACTCCATGACATACCGGGCCCTGGTTGGTTTGTAGCTCTGCTGGCCCCGTGTGGCAATGCAGGTGGTTGCGCTGCTTTGGAGAACCACTGCTCGGCTGGTGTCGCATGTGGAAAAATCTTGTCCCTGCCGAAGCACATGGCCAGAGTTGTCAATTCCAGTGCTTGCAATGACTGAAGAGCACATGTTCTGCTCTGTGTGAAATGCGGTGGGCCAGTCTGTGAGTGCCTTTGTCGTGCTGCGAGAGTTGGCTGTGAGACATGTTGGGAACAAGAGATTCCACGGGATTCACACATTTGGATCTCCTTGTTTCCATCCACCGATCCCTCCCCCTCGCAGTTGTGGCGATGATATTGCCATCCTCGTAGTAGTAGCAGTAGCAGTAGTAGCAACAGGAGTAGTAATAGTAGAAGTAGTAGCAGTAGCAGTAGCAGTAGCAGTAGTAGTAGTAGTAGCAGTAGTAGTAGTAGCAGCAGCAGCAGCAGTAGCAGCAATAGCAGCAGTAGCAGTAGCAGCAGTGGCAGCAGTAGCAGCATAGTAGTAACAGTAGCAGTCGCGGTGGTGGTGGTGGTGAAGAGGAGGATGCGGAGCAGCAGCATTAACCACATCAGCAATGACAGCACTCATGGGTGGGCGGGTGATGCAAGATAGAGCAGGGGTGAAACAAGGTAACAGGATTTCTCACAAGAACAGGCCGCAATGATCTACGCCACATTAAGTCCAACAGCTAGGAAAAGCTAGGTGGCTTGCCTTGGTTAACCTCCTGTGCCTCACGCTCCATCATGTGCAGGTGGCTCAAGACAGAGTAGTACTCTCCGAGCGCATGAGCTGTGGATAGGTCGCTCGTCAGCCGGCGAGATCAGTTTTTTTGGTTCTTTCATCCTTCAAGTTGCTGACACAGTTTTGCCATGTTGCTGTTGCCAGAGCATGCGTACAAGCAAACATGAGATGTGAGCGCCTGAAGCTTGGATGCCTTTAGCAAACTTTTCGTGAACGTGGGGATGGAATCCAACAAAAGACATGCGATGTTCCCTGACGTGATCTACCAGCGGGTCTGTTTGAGTCTGCCGCATTTTGTGCATGTGTTGGTCAGAGACACCGGCCTGCCTGCACAACCAAGCCATACCAAGCCAATATGCAGCCACGAGCTCATCGTAGATTCGCGTGACGGGAAGGGCGCCGGACCGCCTGGCGGATGACAGTTGTGTGGAGCCATGGAGATGCAACTTCCACAGCTGGGAGAAGTCATAGACCATGAGTATGATGAGCAAGAGGATTTCCAGCGGCTTGCCCATTCATCTCGTCAGTATGCCTTCACTGAGCAGGAACTGTGCCCACAGGCTATTTGCAAATGAGTAAAACCAAGCCTGAGGCGGCTTTACAGTTTCTTGCTCTTCATTGCTGCGCTCTGGATCGCTGGAAAGCTGTTCGTGCGGGCAGGCCTTCGGTAGCTTTGACTTGCAGCAGACATCCGATTGCCAGAGTGTCCGTCGTTTCCAATTTCCGTGCAATGCACCCCACAGCTGGCGTGCACAACACTGCGCCAATGCCGAACTAAGCAGTCAATGATGTCACTGCTATCACTGCTCTCGAGCAGTCAATGATGTCACTGCTCTCGAACCCAATGAGTGACGAAAGTACGACTCCGCATTCGCTTCAGCTTTTCGTGCAGATTGAAGGTTGAAGCGGACATCGGAACAAAGACTGTTGTGCAAACTCTAAGCAGAGGCCGATGGGAAGTCTTCGTCTCGAATGTTTGCCATGGTCGTGACAGGTCAAACTGAACGAAGGACCTCGACTGAAAGGTTCCCAACCAAAACGCTGGCAGAGACAGCGAAGCTGGCGAAGTAACCCAAAGCCTGAGACTTCCCAGAAAAATCATGGAATGCCGAAAGCCAGATGCTCCGTGAATACGCACCGGCAGGCATGCCAGCGCTGGTGGGGGAAATCACCATCGGCATCCTTGCGGGACCCCACTTTGGAAATCTGGTTCCGGAATCGGAAGCGCTGATGCTGGAGGGAGAGCTTGCGCTGGTGCCTCGGTGCTTAACATATGTCCTTTTCCGTGTCCGCCTCTCCCTCTCCCTCTCTCGCTCTCTCTCTGTCTCTCTCGCGCGCTCTCTCGCTCTCTCTCTCTCACTTCTCCCTCTCTCCCTCACTCGTCTGTCCCCTGACGGTGGCTTTTGACACAGAAAGACATACAATATGTACATACATGTGCATGTATAAACGTGCACGTGTGGACATGCCTGCATGCCCCCATGCTCACCGGCAAAAACTGTGTACTGGTGCATGAAAGCACCTGTGCAAGTATGCATGCATGCCTACATTCATCCATCCCCACATGCACATGTGCAATCATGTGCATGCCTGCATGCATGCACACCTACACTACCGACATGCCTACATACCTACATACAGACAAACGACAGACATACAGACAGACAGGCATTCCTACACACATGCATGCAATTGTATGTGATTGGTATGTTGTTAACCTACGGGGTATTTCCACTCAGCGCATCATTGAGAAGCTTCAAGAAGGAGGCTACATGGGTTCGCACGTTTTGAATGTTCGGCACCGACATGGGAAGAACATCAAGCGGCAGAGTGCAACTTGGGGTGAGAAATCACCTGATCCTATCCTCGCACGAATTGACAGTTTCCGATGTGTCAGCTTGAGCTGGTGCCGATAATAGCCTATGCAATGGGTAGCCATAAGCCCTGGTCAACTCGACATGTTCTTGGAGCTCGTGGCTGTCGTAGGGTTTCGTCGCCTTCCCTTTCAAGGTACTCCTGATGATCGAAGCTGGGCTTCATGTCGATATGGAGTCTAGGCTGCATGGGGCTGCCATGGCAGTGCGGAGTTTCCATAAGGCCAACATGCACAAAGGCAGATTGAGTAGAGAAAGTACATGGCAGCATGGCATCGTTGGGAGCACCCTCAACAGCATTGTCGCGGTGCTTGTAAATTTCCATCTGCACGAGCAAAGATGCTACCCAACGCCCGCAGCCAAATGCACGGTAACAATTGAACACGAAAGGAGATGATACAGATCGTCGGCTTGCGAGCCCTTGCTGTGGGTCTCATCGGCTCCTTCCTGCCAATGGGCCTAGGCGCGACTAAGTTCCTCCTGCGCAGCTTTACCACAAATTTGAAGAACGTGCGGACATTCCTGACAGGCATGCTAGTGGCTGGGTCCTTACCTTTGCTTCCGAGAGCTTACCTGCGTTTCTCATAAACTGGGATCCGCCCAAAATGTGCTGTGTGTGCGCACAAATCACGGCACTCTTACCAGGATCCCGTTCTAGCACATTTGAGGCGTCATTCGCCCTGGGACTTGACCCGATGGCAGCTTTTGCAATCGGAGCGGCCATGGCTACCATGCTGCTTGCTTGAGACAGCCGAGCTACAACATGCACGTACATGCAGCGTGCCCCGACCACAGCTACAGTGAAAAATGAGAATCCAGGTCGACGGGGATTGCCCTGAATGTCATGAAGGCTGGTGGCATGCTCAACCAGCCAACTGGGCAGCTGGTGCTGGCTGCCGCGACAGTGAACGATGCTTGGCGGCGACGAGCTAGGACAACCGGTCAAGGCCGAGATCCAACTTGCGCCTTAGTTGCTCTGAGGCAGGGATTGCCCAATGGTTTTTCGGCCGGTGGAAGAAACCAAACAGGCAAACTTTCCACATCTACCTGTAATGTACAGAGCTCATCAGCATGAATGGCTTTCGGAGCGCAGTATAAAGAAGCAGAGTTTTCATCGTTATCACACACTGCCACATTTGCCGTATCAGGGTGAGCATCACTTTCTGACACCTAAAGCTGTAGCAAAGCACCCGGCGAGCGAGCTGATCATGCAATGCATGGTGCGAAAGTGGTGGGATCCGGAAACGTGACTGTCTTTCGAGGAGCATTTAAGACAAACTTTCGCCTGCTGCAGTTCTGCTGAGGAGTTGGTTTGTATTGGTTTGATCACAGAAATCGATGCAATTGTGGCCGGTGGGCCCTGGCAGAGCTATGCCCCTTGGAGTTCCAACGGGTCAAGGGGATCCTTCGTCGTCGAAAGATGTGTTGCATCCGCTCTGGCCGCAGACATCACCCGCATGTGATTTCACAATGTGTTGGCGCTGCAAGAAGCAAGATCTGTCCACCTGCTTTGCGAGGTCCTGCCGCTGGTGCACCTTGGCTCATCATCTCTTGGTTTATTGCCGTTTCCTGTGCAATGGGCAGTAAAGAGGTGTAAAAGAGATGACCCAGGGGTGCACAGCTTACAACCTCGGCTTGGGATGGCTTGGGGATAGCGTTCTCGACAGTTCTGACGACCAAAAGTAGGGCGCGGTTCAACTTACCTCAGCAAGCTTCGGCAAAACGTGTAAGAGAGAACATCAGAGCCTGCATGTTAGCCTCCCAGATTCATGGAAACGGAAGCTCCGTGCTTCCGTTGTGGATCCAGAGCAAAATTCAAAAAAGGATGATGTCGGAGACCGGTGGTATGAAGAAAGAACACTTGTAGAGCCAAGAGACCATGCAAGCCGTCTAGGCGATGGTGACCAAAGGCTTGTGTTTTGTGACACTCTTGTGACCACTTCTGTCCCTTTGTCTTCATCCGCCGAGATTCAGGATCATGCTTCTGCTGGTGGGTTTCATGAGCCTTGTTGCCGTGAAACTCGTGCCTTGCTTGCTAGACAAGGCCGGGCCCCGCATGCTTGAAGAGCAGCCTTCCCCAATGATCCACGGGCTTAAGACATAAGGGTTTGGAGTTTGAGCGAGCATAGGCGTAGAGGTTAATGCAGCTAATGCAGCACATGGCTCGTAGATCTGCCAGAGACTTGATAAAGACCTTTGCAGGTGATTTTGCCGCGAATTGCCAAAGGCAATCGTGAGAATTTGGTTTTGGGCATGCTTTTGGTGTGCGACCCAGACCTGGCGAAAGAGACGTTGAAAATGATGTAGAAGAGTTCTTCCAGCTTCCAGTTCAAGGTGGCTACTGCCGTGTACATGCCCTTGCCACTTGGCTGCGTAGCAGTGTGGGAATCGCGCAATGCCGCCTGCTGTGTGACAGAGTGTGGACTTGCAGTGTTGCAGGTGCAAGTACACCGGCTCCTCGGCGCTCCTTGGTGCCTTCTTAGCCGGATTCTGCTTTTGCACAGTGACTTGGCACACCTTGGCCCAAACAGGCTTTGGAAAACAGTCCGCGGCATCAGATGCTCTTACAGTACAGCCCAGGACGAGCACGTGCACCACACCTGGAACCGCCAGGTCAAGCGAATTGCTACGTTTCTGATGCGCTTCTTCTTCGCCTGCAGCATCGGCTTTACGATCCCTGTTGAAGACTTCGGTGACAAAGAAGTTTGGGGGACAGCGCTTGCACTTTTCGGGCGGCTTGTCCAAAATCATGTTCTCAGAACGTGTGTTCAATGTATTCGAGGTTTCTGTTGCTTTAGCCCAGTCCGGGGATGTGTGCCTGCAGCACATGCCCCGTCTTGCGATGTATGGGGCCGAAACATGCCGAAACGCACCCTTGCTTGCTTCATCGAGCCGCACAGAGACGAGTTGTTCACCACACAAATCAGCCGCCAAAAGAAGCGGAGTTGCATGCAAGGAGCCTGTCAAAGCTGTCACCTTCCACAATCTTGCGCTCCGCAGTTCCATGTCTGGGCACCGCGTAGCTTCAGCCTACACCGCCCGGACCATGTAGGGCTGTGGAATTCCGATTGTACAGTGTGGGTGGGCCTGGGCCGGTGCTCAGGTGCATCCTGGGCAAGCTTGCCATGGGCATGTTTGCACTTCCGCTGACCAAGAACGAGTTCCTCACTCTGAGCTTTGCCTGGGGAAGCTGGGGTGAGTTTTCCTTCATCCTTGCGCTGCGAGCTGTTCGAGGAAACCTGCTGGAGGGAGGCTAGGCTGCAAAGATCTTCAAAGCGAGGCGTAGCAGATGTAGAGTTTTGTGGGGGCGTATGGGATGCCAGGTTTCGAGTTCGGGCAATAGCCGAGGAAGGAATTACAGCTCCTTGGTCCTGGCGGCTGCTTGGACGACCGGTTCAGCAGACTTGGACAGACTGATGCTTCGGATTCCGAGGTGTTGATATCCATCATCATTTGTCCAACGGCGCTGCGCTGTGTTCTGACACGGAGTGCCAGGGAAGCGAACGCATGCATTGAGCTTGCAAAGCGACCTGACCGCAATTCCTGATTTTTCGCTGCATGTCAGTAATGTCAGTATGCGTGAACACGAAAACCGAGCCGGACCAGCCAGCCCAAGCTAATGCCGTGTTGCCACGTCGGTTAGCTGATGCTAGCAGCTTTTCACGCGCTCGGGGTTTCCCGCTCAGCACTGTGTTTCCGAGGCATGAGACTGATGCGTGCGAAGCAGGGATGGTTCATAATGCAACTTGGCTCCCAACTGTTCGAGCCCAAGTCAGTCAGCCAAACCAGAAAAAATCCTTTGTGTTGAGGTTTACTATTGCTTGCAGACGCGCTCCTGTGCCCAGTGGGGCCAGCAAGGCAGTGACACGAGACACCGGGGCGGCATGTGCAGGTGTTGCAGACAGCGTTTGCCTCTGCAGGTGCCTTGCTATCAGTGCTGGGTGAGGCCAGGTGATTGGGCGCACCAGGTGAAATGTGCCCGCTTGTGGCATTTTCGCATCAGGTGGACTGCAAGATTGTGGACTTCCGTTCGTTTCATCCATTCCACCATGTGGGAACACAGCATATCGTGAACGAGCTTTACCTGAAAGACATGCGTTTGCAGTTGGCGCTTTGGTTGCGATATTTGCAACGACAGTGCTCGGTGGATCTGGTGGACCCTTTCATGCGACCTAGACTCGACCCAAGGCACTTGCTGATCAGCTTGATCCAACAGACCAACATAAGCTGGACGGCCGTGACAGGGCTGCAGATGTCGGGAACATTCAAACTAGGATGTCACGTGCCCATGCCCAGCAAGGAACTGCCGAGATCCTTTCCGAGATTTTGAGAGCGCTACACGACGCTGATGCTCGGCAGTTTATGCGATCACTGTGGAGTTTATGAGTGTCTACGCGTTGTGCTTGTTGTGCTTGAAGGAAGTCAAGATCTTCAGAGCCTTGGCGCATCACTGCCACACGATCACGAGACAGAAGAGGTGGTCCCTTGTCCTTGTGGTGTTTCGAAGCCAAGGATGGCAGCCGGGAAGTGGCACTATCGATCTGATCCAGGAAGTGCATCATCCAGGAAACGTCCCTTGCATGGCAGGCCAGTCGGATTGCACTGTTTGCATGGTGCCGTTGCAGTGCTGACTGAAGTGGTTACTGTAGCTGAAGAGATCATAATCAGTTGGGAACTGCCTCGGCTTTTGTTTTTCTTTGGATGTGAATGCTAATTTAACCGCACGCATCTCGACTCTGCCTCATGCAGTCCTATTACAGTCAGAGCCTTCAAACTGTAAAAACATCGCCAAGACCACCTTGAGGCGATGGCTCGGGCGAGCCAGGGCCACCAGTGAATTCCATCAGCGTCTTTGCTGAGATACAGAGAAAGCGTACCTAGCGGAGCTACAGTGATGGTTTTTTGCCGTCTTAGAACAGATGGTGCCGTCGTCACCAGCTCGCTGGCAGGAAGAGATGGGAGCTTCCATGAGCAGCTGGCAGCCCAACGGGCCCATGACGCAATGGAACGCTCCATGAGGCCAGGGTTTAAAGAGAAGAAGCCTGCCAATGGGATATTCAAGTAGCTCACGGCAAACTGGGTCACTAGACCACCACAGGACATTCGCGAGTGCGATGGTTTTACTTGTCAACCCTGTGGCCACGAAGTGGACACAGGGTCGGGGCTTTGCCTCTATAGCCTTGCTGCTTGTAGTAGGCGTGGGAACTTAGGTTTAAGCCTTGGCCCCAAGATTCTGAGCCAAGAATTCAGCCATCACATGAGATCGCAGGGCTCCCGCAGAATTAGCCTCGTTGAACAGCCATGCTGTGTCTGAGAAACCTTTGGAGTGCCGGGGGGGGGGGGGGGGNGGGGGGGGGGGGCGGTTGAAATCCCCAGAATCAGACCCTTCGCATTGCAGAATCTGCCCCTGCAGGGCAGCTTACAGGCCTAGGAAACGAAACGAGGAAGGCAAAGAGGAGAAGAAGGCAGGAGTTTTTCACCAAAGACACCATATCACAATTGGCTTCGGCTGTATTGCTTCGACATCGTGTCGTGGAGTAACGCCCAGGTGGCACCAGACTGAAGCGACACGAGCTCTTGACGATTATTGCTACCCAGGTGCGATTCGCTGAAGTTACGTAGTTACATGTATTTGCATACGATGTGCTGGAAGATCACGCCACTTCGCTGTAGGCACCCCCCGAGCTCATCACGAGCTTGATGGCTATGTCCACACGGACGCCCACGATGCTTTCGACTTGTCGCCACTGGGCCAGTGCACATTGGAGTCGAGCCGTCTCGCAGCTTTTCTCAGAGATCGAGTCTCGCGGCTGTGCCTGCTTGGCTTCACGTCATTGCGTTTATTTAGGAGTCCGGGCTCACCAAGGTCTGTCAACGGCTCGGACGGCAGAGGTGCAGACACAGGTGCACCGGCAAAAAGCCGAAGGGGAGTTCACTTTTGAGCCATGCTTGGGTTTGAACGTGGGACTTGGAATGTCCAAGACGTGACTGCCAGTTTCAGAAGGGAAGGGAACTGTGATATGTTGTGAAACATCAGGCTCAGACAGTGCTTCGCGGACTTCGAGCATATCGATGTCCAACAGCGAAGATGAGCCGTCTCAAGTCTGATTGGCCCCATGACTGCCAGTCATTAGCCGAGCAAGGTTCTCGATCTTCCAGTGGGCGCGGATCGACACAATTCGTTGTTGCATCCCACGTACTGAGACCTGCCAGCAGATAGTGAAATAAATTCCATGTCAAGTACAGAGCGGTGGGCCAAAGCAGCCAAAGTGCTGGAGAAGCTGGCTTCTGCTATCAGTGCACACGAGGGTGGTGATTTTCTGTGCCGGATTTCTGCAAGCTCGGTCAGAGCTCACATTATTGTGGTTTTTGTTGTCGGTGCAGGTGCATAAGAATGCGACCTGGCTGCCGAAGCGTATTGTACAGCCACAGCACCCGGAATGTTTGTCAAAAATTCCCGGCTGCAGCTCTGCTGGTGTTGGAGATATGATATGGAGACAGATTGGCATGTCAATGCCAGCTTCGTCATATGACATCGGCAGTACAGATGGTTCTGTTTGGCAGCAGCCGGCGAGCCACCGGAAGCGCAGCGATGCGCGCAACGTGCATGAAGACCCCAGACACCCCGGCAGCATGGGCTGCTTCTGTCCTCCCCGGATTTCGGGTGCAAAAGTCCGTGTGCACTAAGCGTCAATGCCGGGGGTTTGTGGATTCCAAGCTGGTGCTAAGGTTGCGGATTCTGTCAGCGACATTCAGCGACGAGGAGGTGCTCGTGAAAGACCGTGGCTTTGACATGAGTTGTTGGGTTCCGCCCTTCGAGTGGATGACAGGTCCTTGAGTCTTTGAAGTCCTTGGTGATCAGCGTTGCATGCTTCATGGTCGCAGCTACGGCCGCTCGAGTGAACGTTTTAGTGCCGTTTAATGAGCGGAATCTACCGGCCGGGGCAAGTGCGACGACCCCTGACATCAGCTGTCTTGAGACCATGCTCACCTCTTCTTTCAGATTCTGCCTCAAACTGTCTTCAGAGAGCACGATCACAGCCGCTGGCCCTCGGGGCCACCACCGGATCTTTTGATTTCAGGCGGGTTCAGGAGCCCCTGGTCCTACCTTCGCCCAAAAGGGGTCCCGGGCTCTTGAGTCCTCCTTTGTCGCGGCCCAAGAGCCGGAACTCTCCTACGGCCGGTGTCCTGCAGGAGAACAGTCGGGCCGAAAGCTGCGCAGCCGAGTTGGAACGCGCCTTAAGGAATGGAGCGCATGGAGCACCTTCGGAACGCGATGATGCCCAGCTGACAGAGTTTGAGAGGCCGAGTGATCTGGCAGAGGTGATCAGTCTCCGAGACAAGTTCCACCAGGACTGACCCGGAGCCATGAACCATTAGATACAGTACGAGTAGTGAGTGTTACAGTATAGTCTAAAACGAAGTTTAAGCAGACAACCGCTGGCTCACCCCCAGGACGTTGCGAGCATGACTAGCAAGCTGGAATATCTGGCGAAGCACTCTCGCCTGGAGCATTTGTCCGAAAGCAGCAAAAAGGACAAGGAAGCGGAGCGAGCCAAACTCGAAGAGCGACGAATCGAATTGGAGCGCCGAGCCCGACAGCGGGAACGCATGTCGCACGACCCTCGCAAGAATGTTGCCATCAAGGTAGAAAACAGGCGGAAGTTTGGATGGGAGAGCTGGAACCCGATTGCGGAGAGCATTCCCATTTGCGAAGTAGATGCTGGTTGGAAGAGCGGAAAGAAAGTTGGCTTGGTTGATGTTGCGACCCTCACAGCACAATGCAAGCAGCTTCGCCGCGGTGCCGTCTCTCTCAACGATCTTCTGGCGAAGCCGCGCCAGACAAACAGCCACGGAAGCAATGCAACTTGTCCCAATTAGCACTTGCAGGCAACCAGGTGGATCTGCGGTTGGCTTAAGTCACTGCATTTTTTGAAAGGACGACTATCAGCAACAGGAGATGTAGCAATCGACTGCACCTACCACCACAACCGCACATGCTGAGTACATGCTGAGTGCATGAGAATGCATGGATATCTGGGGAAGCAGTTCTCCGGGAATGAGGTGTATACGCGCGATCCTGTACGCATAGCCCATGACTTGCACGAACCTATTCACACCCTCAGGAGCTCGAGTTTGTGTGTTGTCCAGGTTGACTTAGCTTCCAATGCCACACTTTACGCAGTTCAGAAAAACTTGTCTGTAACAGTTCTACATTCGTTGCGTTGAATGCACGGTGGCATCGTTTCGGCTCGAACAAGCACTACAACTCCGCCCGTATGCTCCAGCTGTCGCCTTCCGCCAAGCGGCGCGGCCGACGCGCGGGCGGTGATGCCCGCAGACATCATCTGCACCCGGAGGTTGCAGCGCCTGCCGGATCTGCCGGGGAGTCTTGGACCGCAGTGTCAGGAACTCGTAGCCCGGACCATGGATGGCCCAATTCAAGGTTGGAGTCCGCAGGAACACCGCACTACATATGTAACCTTTGGCCCGTGGACATGCATTATGCATCTTGAATCTGTACGGAGACTAGGGTGAAAAACTGTTGAACCCAGGCAGAAGTGTTGAAGCATGCTCACCCTCACAGATGCTCTTGTCAGGAGTACTACGCTCAGGATGAGGCACTTCGATACCACCGCGTTCCCAAGGCTGCGCGGGTACAGGCCGAGTTGACGCATGCTGCCGCTAGCTTGGGAGACTTGTTGCCAGCCAGTCCTGGGTCCATCGTTCTTGATCTGGGTGCTGGAGGTGGTCTTAGCACGCTGAGTTTTCAGGCTTTGGCTGCAGGCAGAGAACCCGGCACGCCTCCTTTCATTCTCAGCTTTGACACCAGCTTGCACATGCTTGCGACGACAACAGAGATTCACGAGTCTTCTTTGGTCGGAATCCGAGTGCCGAGCATGTCGACAGACGGAGGCATAGAAGCCGGCCATGTCGATATCAGCGAGGGCTTGCAATGGATTTCTAGACGTGGTGATCGAATACTGGCAGACATGTCACATCCACTCCCGCTGCGTGAGGGCGTTGCTGATGCCGTGCTCTCAATCAGCGCAGTACAGTGGTTGCTCCAGCCCCGGTCAGAGGTCGAGTCGCACTCAGACGCGCCGTCCATGCCACAAACGAAGCTCACCAAGCTGTTCACATCTCTTCGCAAGGTGACGGCAGACACTGCCAAACTGGCAATGCAATTCTACCCGCCCAAAGGGGACCACGACTTCGGAGCCAGAGCCTTGCGAGACTCTGCAAGGCAAGCTCAGTGGACCGACGTAGCAATTCTTCTGGATTTCCCTCACCATCCGTCTTCATTGGCTAAGAAGTGGTTTCTGACAGCAAGATGTCGAGAAGGCGATCGACAGACAAGCCAGCTGCAGCCAACGTGGTGTGCTTTGTGCTGGCCAGTTGTGGTCGCTGGGTGTGTCTTGCAGAGCTCATGCAGGCAAAGGCCAAGTGGTAAGGTTCTCTGCGATCGCGCAGAGCAGCAGCATGCCGAACTGGCTTTGCGCTTGGTGAGGTGCGGGCGGCGACTGCAAGCAAGTGACGAGGGCGATGCAGACGATGCGGCGCGGAAGATCCAAGAGCGGTTGCAGCAGCAACTGCACCCCCTACAGTTGGAGCTGGCCCGAGGCCTCTTCCAGGCCCTCGAAGCATGCAGGCAGGTCGAGGCGACGGATGTGACGGTCGAGGAAGTCGAGGAGGCGATGCGGGCGAAGGCGGAAGAGGGTGAAGGCCGAAACCGCCAGGAACGCGATGAGGCAAAGCGCGCCAAGGCCGGTCCTCAGACGAGGACGGAGCTGCGAAGCGCCGTCGTGCGCTGCTTGCCTCAGTTGTTACCTGTGCTCCATTCGGCACCGAGCCAATGCTGGCAGCGACCTCCGCCACCCTTGGCGCAGGCATCGCAGGCGTCGCAGGTCGAGGACCTTGCCCACGGCCTTTAAAATCAACTGTCCGGAGTCGCATGCTTCCTGCTGATGCAATGCCGATGAACGACGTGCCTCAACATCATGGTGCGCAATTGTTGAGACCAAAGTGGCGACAACGAAGCTCTGTGAAGTTATGCGTCCTTGTGCAAAGCGGCTCGGATGCCAGATCTTGGAGTACTTCACGGAGGCGACAGCTGGCTGTTGTGAAGGCCCCGTACACAGAGTACGCTGAGTCTCAGGCACTCGCCGGTGAAGGAGGAAGTGTGAAGTGGTGAAGGAGATGTGCCACCCAGAGATGTTCGAGTGATTGCTGACTGCACCGCGCGTGCTTGCTTAAAACAAGCGCTCCGCTCGTTCTAGATTCTAAAGCCTCTTCACAGCTGGGATCAGCTGGGTAAAAGTTGCACTGCAAGGTAGCTTGGCCCTCCAGCCGCTGATGGTGGTGGCTTCTCAGAATGAGACTTTCTGACTTTCCGGAATAGCACATAATAGCAATTGGTCCCTTGGAGCTTAATCGTCAAGTCTTCAAGGTCTGCCATTCCTCTTGCACCTAGTTGGGCCAGCCTGGAGTTCTGTCCAGGATCAGCCCAGCAAGCAGCCAACAACCGCTGTTTGCTACCTGCCCATATAGCTAGCCATAGAATCATCGAGACCTTCAGTAAATGAATCTGAACTCGTTTTGCTGTTCTTTTCCATTGGCGCATATGTGCCACCGCGGACTGCAACCTTGCCTGATTAGCCACGCCTTAGCTTTCTGCCTTGCCTGCAGCCTCCGTAAATGCGGCTCCGGTTGCAGACAGGCCCGCCCTTGTGATGTCTCAAGGCTTTTGCAGAAAAAGAGAGTATGGTTGTAGACTGTCACGGTAATCCGGTAGTCGTCAGCTCAATTTGTGACCCTCAAGCCTCCACTCTAGGAAGCCACCGAAACTGCGTCCGTGGTGGCAGTCGTTGCAGACTTGAAGCACATGCTTCTGCCTTCGCACATTCTTCGGGCTCCAGGCCTCAACGTGGCTGCAGGCCGCGGAGCCAACATGCCCGTACGGTTGCTGCAGTCGTGCTGCTTCAATGCTGCCGCGTTTAAAGCAGACTTCGTCGTCCAGTGGCCCGAGGTAGTTTCAGCTTAGGCCGTAGCTGGCACTTGGATGCACAGTCAGCTGTGCAGAAGATAGGAGGGGGAATGCTTTTGAATTCCACGATGAAGCTCGGCTACTTGGAGGGCTCTGTGCTGGACGATCTTGGCATACGTGCGGAGTCCCGGCGCCCGACACTGAAACTGGATGAGAAGGGCTTTGAGGTCTCAGGGCCACGGCCCAGCAGAACATCTTTACGGCCAGGCAGCAACCAGAGCCAAAGGGGTTTCCAGAAGGAGACACTGAACTCATTGAGCCGGAGCACTTCAAAAGACAGGCCAGCATCACAAGGACGAGTGTCCCTGAAGGGGACTCGTGACGGCAAGCTGCAGCGATCGCTTTCAAGGGAAGCGTCACTGAACCCTCCGAGCACGCCTGGAGCAGTCGAAGCAGAGCATGGGCCAAGATGGCAGCCTCTGGAGTGGACACGCCCGCCTCAAACGGATGTTCGCAGAGAAGGAGCTTCGCTCTACTCTGTTAGCACACCTGCCACGCAGGGCACCAGAGAGCACCAGCCACACCTTGTGCGCACGACTCGCATAGAGCCAGCGGCCAAAGGATATGCGAACAAGCGTCCGCCTGTGCCTCCAAAGAAGGCTGAGCAGATCGTTGTGACCGAGAAAGACTTGCGTCGCTGCGGCAGTGACCTGCAGAAGCTACGTGAGTGTAGCATTAGCACGCCATCTAAGCCAGTGGAAGTGGTGATGAAACCAGCTCCTGTCGAAGAAACTCAGAAGTTCGAGCTTTCCTTCAAGAGCAACTTCGCGAAAATCTGCCGTGAAAGCGCCGACCCAAGGGACCCTTGGGAGGGCTTGGGCCACCCAGACGAGCTCCGGGAGCTGACTGTGGAAGATCTCGTCCTGAACCAGGCCAGGGTTAATAATCATAACAATAAAAAATATTAGAAATAATAATAATCATATAATAATAATAATAGGAGTTTGGGTTTGCCTCGACAGGTCTACATTCACGCGCTCTCCCCGCGCAAGATCGAGTTCGATGTGAACAACTCCCCAGAGCAGGGGACAAGGAAGCCCAAGCTGTTGCGGAGTGCCAGTGCTTCGACTAGGGCTCCCTGGCTGCTGCATAGCGGCATAGCCCAGACTGCAAGTCTTGAGTTCAGTGTCAGCGGTCCGTGCCGGGTGTGCTTTGCTAAGGCCAGCTCCGCCGATGTTGGGTTGCAGACCTGGCCGAGTGATGATCGTCGCGAGGGCTTCAGCCGACGGGTGCCACGAGTGCGCCTCCGGTCTCCCGGCCGAAGTACTCCGTAGCGCTTCGTTCAGCTACACATAGTGTGTATATGCGCAACGAAGCGAAAGGCAAACGCAGATGCAGATTCTTGGCCCACTGAGACTCGACCAAAAACAAGCATTGGGACCGCGAGAGGCAACAGACGGTCCAAAAACGCCCTCGCTCTGCTCACACGGGAGCGCAGAATGCACCCACCAAAATACCCAGCTGGTCACAGAAGCCTGTCGCACAATCGTTTGGGGAGCACATTCCTGCACGGTCGATGCGCGGCGAGTTCGTTTCTGCGAAGTTGCGGATGCAGTATCCATGTAGTGGGTCATGTCAGGTAACTTGTGATTGATAGTCTTATGTATGCAGGCCTGGCCCCGTTGAGCTTGAAGTTGCAGTTCTGCGCGACATGGGCTTTAAACGACACCGGAAGGGATGAGCACCGCATGGCATCGAATCAAAGCGTCGCGGTTCGGGGCCTTTCGCAAGGCCTGGTCTTCCACCAACGGGCGGAAAGCGGTCGTCCAGCGTCCCACGAGATCCTTGGCCGCCCTCTTGTCCCCGTCTCCCTGCTAGATCCAAAGCTTCAGAATCTCTGCCGGAATGGTGAGGACTCCATGGAAGGGGTCGAGGGCAGCAAGCCCGCGAGGCCAGGGCGAAGTACTTGTGGCTTTGTTACAGTCCAGTCCCACGAGCTTTGTCTCCTCTCAGGCATGAGGGCCAGGGCCAGGGCCCAATTCAGCCGATCAGCACCGACACTCCCCGAACAGCTCGGGCAGACGCGACTTGCACTAACGACTGCACCAGATCCTTTCCCTTGTTTGCTGGTTTTGTGATCCCAGGAGACTCCGCCACACAAGCGCGCCATGAGGAGCTTTCTGAAGGGGGCGGCGAGCCGTGGGGAGACGCGAGCTGCCCATGCCTCAGGGCAGCCGGGGTGTTCGTGCTTCCAGGAGTAGCAGGTTGCAAGGCCTAAACCAGGGAGCGTGATGAACTGGTTTCGTCATATTTGCCGCAGACGAAAACGTCTCAAAGTATACTGTACGGTGCGAAAAAGGAAATATTACTAGTAGAAGCCTGTTCGACATTCAGAGCTTCCGATTTTTTTGGGTGTGAGACAGAATACTAGAAGCTCTAAGTGAGAACAACAACCAGGCAGTCATGGGCACTCAGGGAAATCCGAAGCAAGGTGAGGTACAAGTAAACCAGGCGCGTTGAGATTTCATCATCTCTACTTTCGGATCTCTTGCAACATGGAGCTGATGGTGCTAACACTTAGCCTCCTATCCTCTCAGAATTCGCATAGGACGCCCTAACATCCAATCCCGAGCATGTCCTCTGTCCGGTCGCACTGGCCTCCTGTCTGTCCGTCTGCCTGTCTCATGGTTTCTGCACAGATGTCGGACTTGTGTCGCTTCGCGTGACAGGTCTGGTTGGCGCTTGGTCGGGACACGGGCGACTTCTTGACTGCAATTGATGGCCTCACACTGTACCGCCTTAGCCTCCATGGTTCACGTTTTTTTGCTTCGCTGCACGAAGGAAGTCCAAGTCTTCAAGAAGGAAGCCGGAGAGCGCTTGGAAGCTGCTTTCCGCACTGGCCGTACAAGCGTTCCGCTGGCTGGCTTGGAGGATGCACTAGAAGGAGCCATTGCCGCTAGACTAAAGCCACAGCAGGGGTCGCAGCACTCCGACTGCACGAAATGACTGCCATCACCCCAAAGGTCTACAGCTCTTCTGCTTTCTCCAAATGCATTTTGTGTCGCTCGTTTTCTCATGTAGATGTTCGCTACCGCACTGATTTGATCTTCTGCGTACGCGTGCTCGCCGATTTATTCTCTTCTGCACAGTGCGGTTTAGACGTTTCCACTGCTAAATTTGTAATATTTTGTGATGCCCAGTGACAATGTCGCTTCTGTTGCTGTGCCAGACAAGTGCTGGGCGTAGATGTTGGAATCGAAATATCTGCAGCTGGATAGACAAGTCGATGGTATGTGAAACGACGCAGTAAGCGCATGCAATGGCAGCTCGACGCACAACTGCAGGTGGCCTTCGACAAGACCTCTCAAAGCTTCGCACATGTCCGCCATATGGATGGAACTGAAGCAGACGTCCAGCGTTTTGAAGTCACAGCCTACAGCTGCCTGACTGCAGACACAGAAACATGCTTGGTTAGCAGAGCTATATGATGCCGATGCTATGGAGGGATCGGATGTACCGCGGCAACACCAGCTAATCAAGATGCTGCAAAGGCAGGCCATGGCAGGCCAACAGAACCAGTTGGCCGGCTGCGTGCCGAAGAGGGAGGGGATCATTATGGGCTCTTCACGCCTACGAGCCCCTGTGTAAGCAACAGCTATAGCACCAGCAGGAAGGTTTCTCCGGCGATTGGAGTCAAGCACAAGAATATTTCAGCCAGCAAAGATGTTTGTTTTTGCTTGTGCATCCAAGATGTGTGTCTCTTGACCGGGCTGAGCAGGGTGTTCTTGCAATGTTATGTAGGGTGCGCCTCTTTCAGGTTACGAGATGGCCGTTGGATTGGTTGGGCCGCCTCACGGCAGCGATGCGTGGCGGTTTGCAAAGGACGATGAGACTGGCCACGAAAGGCACCATGTGATGAGTGACCGTATCAGTATCATTGTGTTAGTCTGAGTAAGAAGAATGCCAATGAGCAAGTTAGAGTAAGAAGTTCAAGACTTCTGAACTCCCCTGAAAGTAGCGTTCGACCTAGAAACCTCGCCTGACTTGTCGAGTGCGAGTGACAAAAAGAAGAATGCATTGCAGGCTTCTCCCCCTTCTGGGCACCGAACTGGTGAGCCCACCCTCGCCAACGCTGCCTCCCGTGAGTCGAAATCGTCACCTGGCCCCAAGCAACGAAACGTTTTGGGGTTTTGGCAAATTCGCTGCCGCAGCGCTTCACTGGTTGCCTTGTCAAGCACTTGACTGTTGCCAAGGGCAGGTGTACTATATCAACGCTGCTCGGATGCAAAGTTAGATGTTGTTTGTGAGGGCAGCTTGTCGCAAGGCAAAACGACCACGAACTGTGCTCAGACTGCAGTCTCAGCCTGTGAGACGTCTTGCAAACATTGCAAACCTGTGGCTGCCAGGCCGGAGCTGACTGGGCAGGCAGCGACTCCTACTGAGGTTGCGATGACCTCTTACGATCTCCTGCACAAGTTATCATATTATTGCTGAATCTTTCTTCGATTTCAAGCGAGTTGTGACCCGGGCGAGAAGCGACTCTTGCTCGGCACCTTGGACTGTAACGTTTCACCAAGTTTCACTCGTCCCCTTCAACAGCTGCCTGAAACTCAGAACTGGGATTAAAATGCACAAGCGGGCAGCTGTCTTTGATTCAGATCAAGACACTAGATCATTGATCTACTTGCACGCAGATGCTGCGATGTGTATATCGGCAAAAACCGCGACCAGACACCGGAGTCTCAATGAGCTTGTACAGTATTTCAGTTGAGTGCTGGGAAAAAGAGGATGCCAGTGTTCCTTGAAGCATCATGTCCGACACAGCCAAACTGCCGAACAGCCTGCAAAGCGAAGGTTTGGTGGCAAGAGCCATCGTGGAGAGGCACACCGAGTGCACTCTGAAGATCTCTGAAGAGTTCAGTTTCTGGACATGGTCGTGCGGTGTTGGGGATACCGTGGGGTTCACGGGGCTTGGGCTGCCATATCCGTTCCTGCCGCCCCTTCAGGCTCAGAGCAGGTGTCAAACCTTTCCTGCTCGCCTCCATTTGATACTTGTACTCTTTCTTGCCAAAGGATTTCTTTACGCAGATGCGTGATATGTTCCATGGCTGGCGGCCTTGTGCCGGGAACTCAGCACAGCGCTGCCGAGGGCTCTTCAGTGTTTCTTGAGTACAAGCAGCTGCTAGGCGTTGGCCCTCTTCTTGCTTGTAGCAAGAGGGCAAGATGCCTGCGAGGACTCAGCGATTTGTGCATGTAGGACCCTGTGAGGCAGCAAGTGTGCGGACGTCTGTCAGGCAGACTCACGGTGTGCAGCCGTGAAAGACGCCTATCGACACGAGGCAGAGTCTAAGGGCCGGTGAGAGCCAAAGTTTGCAGAGCTGCAATGCATCGGTCCCTGCCCAGGCTTCCGGCCTCCTGCAAACAGATGCCTCCCGAAGAGTAGTTCGCATTGATTCGCAGGCGCGCAATAATGTAAATCGGACACTGCGATGCAACGGGGATACAACTGCATTTTCCTTTGTCAGCCACGTTTCAGCCAATGGGTTGGTTCGCTCCATTGAGATTTGATCACTTTGTGGAGAACTTAATATAGGGGCCTAAGTAATTACCTATACTGTTTTGTGGGCTCCTTATGATAATTATGGTATATTATGCCCCAAAACCCTAGTCTACTCATTAAGGCCCCTTTTCCTGGGCAGTTTTGAGTCGCGGAGTGTGACGCTTGCAGGGCGACTCGCGGATAGAGGAGGAGGCCCTGGCCCGGCCCAAGCAGCCGGTGAGTGACGAGAGCGGCAAGCCTTCCAGACAGGCTAGGGCCCTTATGTAGGAACCTGATTAAGAAACCCTGGGCTTATAACCCCAAAAAGATTAATAGTAGGGTTCATATAAGGAACCCTAATAAAGGCTCAAGGCTCAAGCTTTCTTAATCAGGTTCCTACATTACTGCTGGAAAGATCAGAAGATTCGGGTGCAGTCATGCTGAGCCGAGTCGGATGAACTTTCGCGGGCTTTCTCATTCTGAGGCTAAGACTGCCACAAGCAAGGCACCTTGCATTGTGTTTCGGGAAGCCTAAGACCCATAAAGGCATGCAAGCGGGAGCATCAAGTCAAGCCTGTTGACCAGGTAGGTATCAACTTGTCCGTCAAGTGGATGAAGCAGCCTTTGCCTGTCAGTCAGGCATGGCTGCCAAGCATGTCATTTCGCCGGGGTTGGCTTTGGAATTCCGTTGGACCGCTAGATGAACTCCATGGCTGGTGTAGGCCATTGCTGCTATACCCCGGATACAGGACAGGAAAGGGCGGATTAGTCCAGGGCATCGATGTTCAAGAACCGAGCAGTGGATTGCTTGCAGATATAGCGCGGCAATTTGTGTCGCATCGTAGGAGCATCTTGGTCTATTGCGCCCGATCGAGCGTGTCGGAAGCCCAGATGTAAGACGATGCAAGTCAAGCAGGGCCCGGAGCTGCATGACGCTGTGTATCTATATAGAGTGCAGATCTGGTATGCCCATTGGTGCCAGTGTTCAGGTCAAGACTTACGACCTTGCACCATCCAATCGCGAGATTGTTGAGGAGCATTTTCCAAGTAGAATGTAGTTGTGGGTTGTTCCCGTTCCCATATCTCGAATTCGGAGGTAGTCGGTGAGATCTCGCCCAGGAGCTCGTCCGCCAATCTAGCAAGACAGATGGCTCGAACATTGTGGACATCAAGGAACTTGTGATCGGCATTGGCAACAAGGAGCACTGCACCTTTTTTGAGACCTTCCGCCTTCCGAGAGAGCATTCGCCCGTGGTTTGGAAAGTCCAGTATGCCTTGTGGTAGCAAGAACTTGTCTGCTGCATGCGATACCTCCAAGCAAAACTTGCACTGCTGCCGGCAGCAACTCTGGTGCACCAAGCGCTGGAGTTGGAGGAACTTCCGTTCGTGGACATGGACTGGCTCCGAAGTGTTGCTGATGACTTCAAAGGCAGAGGAATGGAAGTGATTCCCACGACTTGACAGATGTTGTGACTCGGGATGGCAGGCTCCCTTCACATTGCGATTGGCAATGAGCCGGATCGAAGTGGTGTCCACTCGGACACTGCCACAGCTAAGAGCAGATAGATGGTTCGAGCTGCGCAGCGGAGAATGAGATTGACTTAGTCTCACGTTCCCAGGATCGGGTGATCGAAGTGATCAAGGCCATAAGAGCAGAAATCCCGGAAGCACAAGCACCTGCGCTTAAAATGGACAAGTGGGGAACTTCCCCGTTGAGACTGAACGCAAGCAAGTCGTTCATGCCTGCTGCGAGTCATTCGCCTAGGTGACCGTGCCGTTTGCGTATTCGATTATGCACAGAAGTCACCCCGTGCAAAAGTCAAAATTGGAAGCTGAGTTCATCGAAAAGTGTCTTGCCAGCAGAGGGACGGGCATGGACCAAGTATCACACCGCGTTGTCGCGAGCATGCGGCGGCCTCAGGTACAAAGATGTCCTGCCCCTGTTGGACTACTTCACGATCAATATTTACCCCTTCTTGAGCTGTGGGGTTCGAGGGGTAGCGATGGAAAATCTGACTGGCCCGGAGATGCATTTCCTGAACGACCAGATCTCTGCACTCCGCTGCTCAGCTAGACTCCAGGCCCAGTCTTTCGAAGCTCCGGGGCTCGGGCTTAGCAGAGGCGCAGAGCCTTTGAGCTTTTCCACCGAGGTATTGCTCTGGATCGCGATTTCCCACACAACAACTTGCCCCTTGCGATTGGCCGCTTGCTCCCACGTGGTGTGCTCATGTAAAACTGACTCTGGTATGATTCGTATGACCGTTAGCAAATAAGCGTGCGAGTCTTGCATTGCTGTAGTCAGAGCGTCAATTATCAGCCTGCAATGACGAAAATTACTCAGGTGAGACAGGATGGCCCACATGTGGGGCTGCCCGTGCCTTTCCATATGCCTATGCCACACTCGACCATGCGAACCGCTTCGTCCGGAATGTGGCCCGTTGGACACCTGGCCCGCCATAAGGTTCAGGGTTTCTTAGGTTTAGGGAGGGCGGAGCTGGTCGCTGAAAAGACCGGACGACATGTTGCAAGGATGGAGTCTGGCCTGTCCGACGGGCGCATCGTATCGGGCCAGCTATTCACAGCTTTCGACGAGGAAACCAAAGGCACCCGAATCCCGGCGCACTTCAGACAGCAGAGTGGTTCTGGTAGTGGCGGCAGCGAACACAAGCTTGTGGTCAATATTGCATGTTCCGAAGTGCCTGCGCTCCCAGGACCCAGTGAAAGATACTACGGAATCTTGACATCCAAAGGCGAAATCAAGAGCGAGTTTTCGTGCGTCAGCAATGCCACTGTGCCTTGGCCTGTTTGGCCCGCCAAGTGCGGCTGTGCACGTTCGCAGGCACAGCAAGTAGAACGTCTACAGCACAAGCAACACATGCACACACACACACAGAGAATACAACTCGGTGTTGTGAGTCTTTCAAGTGAGACACCAGTAGTGAATCACACACAAACAAGTGCATAAGGATAGATTGGAAAAAGCCCGCCCAGGAGCCTTCGCAAGCCTGGCTGGAAGAGCTTTATCCAGACTGCGAGAGCCGCTTGGAGGAAAACAGAGGCCGCGATCCGCTCAGTTCGATAGTAAGTCTTGTAAAGTATGTAGTTTAGTTAGTATAGGGTTTAGTATTATTGTAAGTATTGTATCTTATATTTTACATATCATACAATACAGGTTGCAGAGCATAAGTTATATGCTACAGTTTGCAAGTTATATACATTTTGCATATTATATACCATGCAAGTTGCAATCATGTAGTACATAGTTTTTGTCACTGACCATAGGCATATGTTGCATATATATATATATGAGCATCCATCAAAACTGCCGTAATTGTAGTTAAGAGTAGGGTGACCGTGGAATGTCGGATCTTGCCAATTTTTTTGGAAAGCGATAGGACCCCCCCCAAAAGCGATACGATCGACAAAGATCATTTGTTGTGACATTTTCGCGCAGCCGCGGCATTTGTGCCTAAATTTTGCGTGTGATATATGGCAATCGATACCCTAATCGATACCCAATCGATACCCTAATCGATACCTACCAGATCGTTTTATGAGCCACTGCCCCATGCAGTAAAGGGCAGTAGAGGGCAGTAAAGGGCAGTAAAGTNGATACCCTAATCGATACCTACCAGATCGTTTTATGAGCCACTGCCCCATGCAGTAAAGGGCAGTAGAGGGCAGTAAAGGGCAGTAAAGTGCAGTAAAGGGCCGTAAAGGGCAGGTAAAGAGCAGTAAAAGGCAGTGAAGAGCAGTACAGGGCAGTAAAGGGCAGGTAGAGGACAGTAAAAGGCAGCAAAGAGCAGTAAAGGGCAGCAGAGGGCAGTAAAGGGCAGGGCAAGCTACGAGTAGNAGTAAAAGGCAGTGAAGAGCAGTACAGGGCAGTAAAGGGCAGGTAGAGGACAGTAAAAGGCAGCAAAGAGCAGTAAAGGGCAGCAGAGGGCAGTAAAGGGCAGGGCAAGCTACGAGTAGGATCAGTGAGTTTGATGGTCTTCTTACTTTCACAAGAGCAAAGCGATACCTCACAGAAACATGTCACGGAATCCTTGTAAAGCGATAGGACCCCCCCAAATCATCCATGGTCTGGCCATGAACAAGAAGTTTTGACAAACGCTCATGTGGACGTGTGTTTGTGTAGGTGTGTGCGCGTTCATCCTTGTCATTGACATGTAGGATCACATGTCAGTGGGGTGTCTGGTAAACTGGTGCGACACCTTCGCTCCTCTTGACTTGGCCCATGCTGCAAGCTTCAAGAAAGCTAGCCCAAAAGCAGAAACCTTAAACCATGAACCCAAGTACTACCTTAAACTACCAAACCCTACTTTTTTGTAGGTTCTTATTATAAATCCTAATATGGAATTTATAGGGACCCTACAAAAAAGTTGGTTTTGGTAGGTTAAGGTAGTTTGAAACCCCACAGTCAAAAAAGTCACGAGTCACGATTGCCGACCTCAAAGACTTCCACAAAGACCTTCAAAAGCAGCCCAGACCATGTCGCCTTCAAAATTATGGATCCCCCGAATAGAGCCTATATACATCCTATATATTCGCTTAGTCACCCTAAACCCTAAACCCAGCCCTCTAAAGTCCCAGATGAACCAGATCCTGAAGGAATGCTCCTTGCTAAACCTGACCAGTCCCCTTGTGGGGGGCGGGGCGTGAATCTGGCTGCAAGAGTTCGCCGGTGAGTCGGGAGGCTTTTTGGGTAAGGGGGTTTAGGGTTTAGGGTTTCGAAGGGTTCAGGATCTCGAGTTCATGGTGTTTTTGCTGGGGTCGGTGGTGAAGGGTATTGGGACATCAAGGTGTCGGTCGGCAGGTTATAGATTGGGCATTTGCGGTCTTTGGGCTTCGTGCTTTGGGTGGCAAGGTTTCTGAAATGTCTGGGCGATACCCGTGATGACAAACTACTCTAGACTCTAGCCTGGACTGACGACGCTGCCTTGCAACATTTTCCGGACCCCCATGGCTATTATGGCTTAATCTAAATGGTCCTGACCCGGTCTGCCCAGGGATGTACGAATCATGACCTTGACAGGGGTGTGGGTGTGTGTGACTGGGTCGGGATGGAGGGTGATTACTCGGTGCCCGATGAGGGTCCAGAATTCACCTCTTTCATGCAACTGCTTGAGGGCGGGGTCATCGTATCTCCAGGGTTCAGGGGGCAGCTAAAGTCTCCGTAGAAACAATAGTTACAGGTCGAAGGGCTTAAATCCCTAAACCCTAAACCCCTAAACCCTAAACCCTAAATCTTTGACAAGATGTTCGCCACCCAGTCAGCCGTCCCATAGATCACTGGCTTAGCATCCTGGCAGCTGTAAAAGTGCGGCTGCGATGACAGAGCATGCAAATGCCGAGCCGCAACAAAGGCGCAGCAATCGGTTATGAGACATAGGGTTTTAGGGTTAGGGTTTACGGTTTACGGTTTCCCCTTCAGCCTAAGCCAGTACCAAACCCCTTATTACAGTCCTTTTTTCTCAATTGTGCCCTGGTGCCTCGCTAAGTCTGAACCCAGAGACAACCTAACCGGTGGGCCCTTTTGCGCTTCTTGCAATCTTAGGTTACTTATGAAAACTACCCGATGTCAAAAAGGGAGCCCGATCTACCAAAACCCCATTAAGGAATATACCTTAAGTCATAGTACGGTTCTTAAAGCAATTTAAAGTCAATTCCTTAATTGAGGTTTTGGAAGGTCTAGGTTACTGGGCAGCTCACGCCGCTGCCTTTCTCGCGTGGGACCCATGGATCGAGTTCACTAAGCAGTTTAGCAATAGAGGGCTTGGGGTTTAGCGGCCTAGGGTTGCGGGTTTATAGGGCCGAGAGTTTAGGGCTTATGGGGTTTACGGGGCTTATCGGCTTTGCTGGGTTCGGGGCTCACCACAACATCCACAGAGAGAGCTGTCCAGCTGTAACAGACGTGTAGTTTAGGGTTACTGGTTTGATGCATTCAAGGGCCCTTTCGGGTACATAGGTCTACTTATTATCTACTTACTAAGCCCCCGAGCCTCTGAGTATGCCCGAACCCCTAAACCCAAATCTGTCGCAATCTCGGCTCGAATTTGGAGAAGAGCACGATGTCGTGGGAATCGACAGCTACTTCAACACACATGCCCGCTTAGGGTCTAGGCTCTAGAACCCAAGTTGTCAAACCCCGTACTTTCAGTAGGGCATGACATAAACTGTGTAGTACAAGCAATATTACCGCCCATTTCGCACAAGTCATGATGGGATTAGTACAGTGTTCTACCGGCTGCCCGAATATACTGTAGAAATGCTAGACCCCTTAATCTCAAGTAATCAGGCGCGGGCTGTTGAGGGCATGTTAAGATCACGCAGGCGATGACAACTTGTAGCTTCGGGTGCGCTTTGCTAAGCAGTGTGAAAGCACGCGAAGCAGTGGCATTATTGACATCCTAAGCTGAGCCTTCATGTCGACATAACATTGTAAATTGGACGCAGAATCCGGTGTGTGTGTGTGTGAGTTATCTGGTCGCCTATTTGCAATCACATGGCTTTCGTTGTCAGCGCTGGCATGTGTTGTCCGCGGGAGTGCTGTGAAGGAAAACCCACACCCTAGCCTAGAGCCTGCACTATACCCTGAAGCCTAACACTTAAGGAGCTTAAGGGAGAGCTTGCGCTCAGGCTTCAGACTGTACGGTTTGCACTGTGTTGTCCATGTGTTGGTCTTGGATGAAAGGAGTCTCCGGTAGGTGCGAAAGCTTGTTCCGTTTAGGTAGGTGCCTTAGCTGGACCAGGTTTAGGGTTAAGGGGTCTTATACTTAGTAGCTGAGTGGATACACTTTACACTTTGTGGGATAATATTACCCACTATAAAACTGCAAGTGTATAATTTTTGGGGCTTATAAACTCAGCAACTAAGCAAAGGGTGTCGTAGAGGGTGTTTTGCATATTGGTAGTGATCTGATAGTAGGCTTAATCTGCGGGCCCTAAGAACTGCTCATCGGGGTTTCGGGTGATCCTAATGCCTAGTAGTAGAGTATTAGCCTTTAACCATCTTGGGGGTACAATAATCCTCTTAGTAGTTGAGTGGATACACTTTACACTTTTTGGGATAATATGACCCACTATAAAACTAAAAGTGTATACTCTTTGGGGGCTTATGAACTCAGCAACTAAGCATAGGCTGTCGTAGAGGGTATTTTGCATATTGGTTGTGGTCTGATAGTAGGCTTAATCTGCGGGCCCTAATGGTTGCTCATCGGGGTTTCGGGTGATCCCAATGCCTAGTAGTAGAGTATTTAGCNATATTGGTTGTGGTCTGATAGTAGGCTTAATCTGCGGGCCCTAATGGTTGCTCATCGGGGTTTCGGGTGATCCCAATGCCTAGTAGTAGAGTATTTAGCCTTTAACCATCTTGGGGGTATGGGATAATATGACCCACTATAAAACTAAAAGTGTATACTCTTTGGGGGCTTATGAACTCAGCAACTAAGCATAGGCTGTCGTAGAGGGTATTTTGCATATTGGTTGTGGTCTGATGGTAGGCTTAATCTGCGGGCCCTAATAATTGCTCATCGGGGTTTCGGGTGATCCTAATGCCTAGTAGTAGAGTATTTAGCCTTTAACCATCTTGGGGGTACAGTAATCCTCTTAGTAGTTGAGTGGATACACTTTACACTTTTTGGGATAATATGACCCACTATAAAACTAAAAGTGTATACTCTTTGGGGGCTTATGAACTCANACCATCTTGGGGGTACAGTAATCCTCTTAGTAGTTGAGTGGATACACTTTACACTTTTTGGGATAATATGACCCACTATAAAACTAAAAGTGTATACTCTTTGGGGGCTTATGAACTCAGCAACTAAGCATAGGGTGTCGTAGAGGGTATTTTGCATTAACCAACACCAGACTATCATCCGAATTAGACGCCCGGGATTAAATTGCTCATCGGGGTTTCGGGTGATCCTAATGCCTAGTAGTAGAGTATTTAGCCTTTCACCATCTTGGGGGTACAATAATCCTCTTAGTAGTTGAGTGGATACACTTTACACTTTTTGGGATAATATGACCCACTATAAAACTGAAAGTGCATACTCTTTGGGGGCTTATGAACTCAGCAACTGAGCATAGGCTGTCGTAGAGGGTATTTTGCATATTGGTTGTGGTCGGATAGTAGGCTTAATCTGCGGGCCCTAATAATTGCTCATCGGGGTTTCGGGTGATCCTAATGCCTAGTAGTAGAGTATTTAGCCTTTCACCATCTTGGGGGTACAGTAATCCTCTTAGTNGATAGTAGGCTTAATCTGCGGGCCCTAATAATTGCTCATCGGGGTTTCGGGTGATCCTAATGCCTAGTAGTAGAGTATTTAGCCTTTCACCATCTTGGGGGTACAGTAATCCTCTTAGTAGTTGAGTGGATACACTTTACACTTTTTGGGATAATATGACCCACTATAAAACTAAAAGTGTATACTCTTTGGGGGCTTATGAACTCA
>BGNK01000795.1:33674-147963 GCA_003297005.1 Symbiodinium sp. clade A Y106 | reverse complement strand
ATATTGGTTGTGGTCTGATAGTAGGCTTAATCTGCGGGCCCTAATGGTTGCTCATCGGGGTTTCGGGTGATCCCAATGCCTAGTAGTAGAGTATTTAGCCTTTAACCATCTTGGGGGTACAATAATCCTCTGAGTAGTTGAGTGGATACACTTTACACTTTTTGGGATAATATGACCCACTATAAAACTGAAAGTGTACACTCTTTGGGGGCTTATGAACTCAGCAACTAAGCATAGGCTGTCGTAGAGGGTATTTTGCATATTGGTTGTGGTCTGATAGTAGGCTTAATCTGCGGGCCCTAATAATTGCTCATCGAGGTTTCGGGTGATCCCAATGCCTAGGAGTAGAGTATTTAGCCTTTAACCATCTTGGGGGTACAATAATCCTCTTAGTAGCTGAGTGGATACACTTTACACTTTTTGGGATAATCTGACCCACTATAAAACTAAAAGTGTATACTCTTTGGGGGCGATGGGAAGACTTTAAGGCGACCACCACCCCCCCCCCTTAGGGTTTAGGGCTTCTAGGGTTTAGGGTTTAGGGCTTCTAGGGTTTAGGGTTTAGGGTTTAGGGCTTCTAGGGTTTAGGGTTTAGGGCTTCTAGGGTTTATGTTTAGGATTTAGGGTTTCAGGTTTCGCCCTAGAGTGTCCTGTATAGAACTTCCAGACTTTCCCGACGACTCGGTGTGTTTACTTCCCGGTCGTAGGACCCGGGCCAGAAACACATCATCCATGGCCGAATCGTAAAACACTGCGACTTTAGTTCCCTAAACCTCTAAACCCTAAACCCCTAAACCCTAAACCCTAAACCCTTACAGCCTCAACCCACCAAGCCCCAATGCTTTCAAAACCTCCCCTTGCCCTCAACTCTCAAGTGCGAAAATCCTGACGCTGAAAACTGTTAAACAGACAGTTCGTGATTTTCGAGCTTAGTGTCTAGGGAAGCCCCAAACCCTAAACCCTAAACCCTTAAATCCTAAGCCGAAAACCTCAAACCCCAAACCCTGATGAGCAGAGACCTGCCTAAACAGGCTCTCTTGGATCTGCCAGGAAACGGTCTGTTTAGGGTTTAGGGAAACCCAAACCCTAAACCTCCAACCCTCATGCACACAGACCTGCCTCAAAAGGCTCTCTTGGATCGGGCAGGAAAGCGGTCCTAAACAAAGAAGCATTTCACTCAGCCCCAACTCCCGAAACCCGAAACCCCCAACCCCAATTACCAAAACTCCAAGCCCCCAACCTCAACTCCCAAAACCCAAACCCCAAACCCTAAACCTTAAACCCCAAACCCGAAGCCCCAAATCCCAAAACCCCCAAACCCCAAACCCTTTCACGCCTTAACCCAACCCTAAGGGTCCAAGTACCTAACTATCATATACTTTCCAAAAAAGTAACCTACATAACTACCATCCGAAACCCAAGTACCTAATTATTGGCTCCTTTGGACCCTTAACCCAAAGCCCGAAAACCCCGAAAAAACTCGATAATCATGTTCCAACTTTCTGGCTTCTACCCTAAACCCTAAACCCTAAACCCCAAAGCCCGAAAACCCCCAAAAGACTCGCCAGGCGGGGCCCATTCCCAGGGGCGCCCACGTCGTTCTGCGAGACTCGGAGGGCTCTCAGAAGGCTGGGGGGTTTAGGGGGGTTTAGGGGTTTAGGGTTTAGGGTTTAGGGGTTTAGGGTTTAGGGTTTAGGGTTTAGGGGTTTAGGGTTTAGGATTTAGGGGTTTAGGGGTTTAGGGTTTAGGGTTTAGGGTGTGTCTGGCGAGGTCGCGCGCTCGGGTGTGAAGCACCCCGGGCCGCGCGCTCGCGTTGCTTGTAAACCCACCCCGTCCACCCAAACTATACTCTATTAGGGTTTAGGGTTTCTCAGCATATTTTCTGTTGCATTATTTCTATTCTGGTGTGATTTAAGATTTACTTTCCTTTCTGGCTCCTGGCCTTTCGAAAAAATGATCAATTCAGGTAGGTTCGGGTTTGGCGTAGGCTGCGGCNGGCATGGCAGGGCCTGCTCAGCCCTTCAAACTTTTCGTTTGAAGGAATGCTCCTCCTGGAGTAGACCTCGACATGGGCACTCGGCCTAATCAAAAATGGGCATATTTATATGCAGGGCATGATAAGCCAAAACTCATCCAGTTTTCCGATTCCTAAATTCTATTTCCTATATTCATAATCTTGACCCCTGAATCCTGAACTAAACCCTAAAATCCTAAATCCGCCCTAAATCCTAAAACCCTAAGTCCTAAAATCCTAAATCCTAAAACTTAAAACCCTGAATCCTAAAATCCTAAATCCTAAACCCAAAATCCTAAATCCTAAACCAAAGGGGGGGGACCAGAGCAAATGGATCAGGCTTTGGGGTAATAATTTACAGCTGCGCTAGAGGTGGTCCCGATACGGCGGTCCCTCATTTCGAACACTTCCCGTTGGCGTCTGCCATGGGCTTTACACCGTGGACCTGTGCAGGTCAGACCGGGGAGGCTTTACCCTCCCCTCTCCGCGTCCCGCTCTTTTCGTAGGGGCGCTCGGGCTGTTAGGCCCTCGGCCGGANGAGGCTTTACCCTCCCCTCTCCGCGTCCCGCTCTTTTCGTAGGGGCGCTCGGGCTGTTAGGCCCTCGGCCGGAGCGCTCGGGGCCTGTCGTTCGACGGTTTCGGCCCCTCGCTTAGTTTTAGGGTTTAGGGTTTTAGGGTTTAGGGGTTTAGGGTTTTAGGGTTTAGGGTTTAGGGTTTAAGGTTTTAGGGTTTAGGGGTTTTGGGGTTTAGGGTTTTAGGGTTTAGGGTTTAGGGTTTAGGGGTTCTTTTAGGGTTTCAGGATTGCTTTAAGGGTTCCTTTGAGGATTCCTTTAAGGTCTTAATAAGGGGTCTTTTGGGTTTATGGGTTTAGGGGTTTCAGTGGTTTCAGGGGTTTAGGGGTTTAGGCAGGGGGTTTGAGGGGTTTTTAGGGTTTAGGGGAGTCAGCGCGTTGAAGATAATATTCTAACTCAAGGCTCCTATTTTCAGACCTTCTTAGTAGCTGAGTGGATACACTTTACACTTTTTGGGATAATATTACCCACTATAAAACTGAAAGTGAAGCCTTAGAGACCATGAAGGCATGGCTTTTCGGCTTTTTGAGGTTTCTGGGCTTGAGGTTTAGGGTTTAGGGCTTGGGGGCTTAAAAGGTCAGGTAGGGTATAGAGTTCAGAGGTTTAGGGGCTTCGGCGTTCAGCGTGCAGGGGTTTTAGGCGTGTAGGGTTTAGGGTATAAGGTACCCTTAACTTACCAAAACCTACTCTTTTGTAGGGTCCCTATAAATTCCATATTAGCGTTTATAATAAGAACCTACAAAAAGGTAGGGTTTGGTAGTTTAAGGTATATTATATGAGTTTAGGGTTGTAGGGGTTGTGAGGGTGTAGGGGTTTATGCTAGGGTGTAGAGGGCTCAGAGTCTGGGGGTGGAGAAAGACTACGATTTTAGGGGATAGAGTTGAAGGTTCAGGGGTTGAGGGTTTTTTTGACCAGGGTTTAGGAGTTTGGGGTACAGGGTGGTAGAGTACGGTTTAGGGGTTTGGGGTATGGGGTTTCGAGTTTGGGGTTTCTGGGTGTCGCGTCTGGGGTGTACGGCGTGGGGAAGAGCTTGAGTTTAGGTCTTGCGGTTCGTGAAATTCCAGAGTAAGAACTACGAAAACGACCAAAGACTGGGCTTTGGAGTACCATACTTTAAGACTTTTTTCCTTAAAGGGAACCATTATGAAATACAAGTTTATACTTTTTCTCCCTGGTTACTTAAAAGCCCAGAAGAGCGGCGGCTAGGCCCCAAACCCTAAGCACTCCCCAATAGGAGAGGGATTACCGAAGACTCAACTTTGCACTGCCAGGTCTTCTTCCTCGGCAACAGCTGTCAGGAGCACCGATTGCTTAGTAGCTGAGTGGATACACTTTACACTTTTTGAGATAATATGACCCACTATACAACTGAAAGTGTACACTTTTTGTGGCTTATGAACTCAGCGACTAAGATTGTTATTTGGCAAAGTGGTCGATAATATTCCCGTAAACTTTTCCTCCAACTATTTCTGATTAAACTTTGACCTACCACCAAAGACCCTATCCTAACCATAAGGCCCCTGTATTAGGGTGTCTAGGCGCAATCAGCGTCCGAGTTGTCAGTTTTAGGCAATATGTTGGATCTACCAAGACCTCCGAAGTACACTATATTCGGTTGCAAATACCCGGCATAAAGGGCTTGTTGCCTGGGGTTAGCGAGCTAACGCTACCCAAGCGTCTGCTAGAGGCTGTGCATGTCTTCTTCCCTTCGCGCTTAATCACAAGGCACGAGGGAAGGATTTATGGCGCAAACTTATGGGTAGTGTTTTTGGTCCTTATCCTTGAGAGACAGAAAGCACATACTGTACCCATTAGGCCCATACTGGTGCCGAATGACCCAGACCTTCCAAGACCCCTTAATTAAGGAATATACCTTAAATCATATTAGGGATCCTATTATTGATTAAGGTATATTCCCCCCCTTAATTAAGGGGTTTTGGAGGCTCTGGGGAAGTCCTTTGGGTCAAGGTACACACTTGTTTGTACCTGAGGAGCCCACAGGGTGTGTAATCTTAAACCCTAAACCGTGAATCCTTATAAACCCTAAGCCCTAAACCGTAATCCTAAGCCCAAACCTTCAGCCCCAAGCCCCGCCCCTGAGCCGAAGAAGCGCAGAATCTGGACCTGTATCCTTTACCGGGCTTTGGGGTGCTGGGTTCAGGTAACTGGGAACAAGACTTAAACAGAACTCCTGAAGTACTGCAAACCTTGTCTAAGTCCAAAAGCAATTCCTCAAAATATGCCAGGTCAGCATAGCAACCCCAGGATCAGATTTCGGGCTTCCGAGTTCGACTTGGTACAGAGTTTCGGTAACTCCAAACGCTATGAGTTATGGCAGGAGCTGCGCATGGGCAAGCTCCTCGCCTGGTTTTCTTGGAGTGCGGGTCAGCTCTTGCAGACTGGTAGAATAGGCTTCCTTTAAAGGGAACTCATACGGGCTCTATATGGGTGGTTGTCAAAATTAGGGTCCCTTTTTGGGTACCCTAAATAGTAGGTGCCGTATTATAATAGGGACCCAAAAAGGGACCATAATTTTGACAACCACCCATATGGTTACTATAGGGGCCTTAATTAGAATAGGGTTTTTGGGGGTGGTACATTTAATGTATAGCTTGTTATAAGCACGGGTTTGTTAGGCAATGGCTATCACCATTAGCTTATACAGGAAGTTTCCAGCAGGTTACAGTATCCCGAAGTACGGACATGTACAGGCTGCCATGAGGTCCTCACGCCAGGCTGTAAACCGGCAGTTGCACTTCAAACCCTTGGACTAGAGTCCCTTGTTAAGGAATTTAGTTTAAGTTACCATACTGGGGGTCTAGAGTCTGTAGTAAATAATACGGTTTCTTTATTATGGTAACTTAATTCAACCCCTTAACACAAACCCAGAAACTCTCCATCGCGAAATCCGAAGGGACTCAAGTTTCTTCTAGGATCACTCGATGTGAAGATACTCAAAGGCCCCGAAGTAGTTCCTTTTTGGGATTACCTTATGGAATTCTAAATATGAACCCCCAAAAGGAACTACTTTGGGGCCTTTGGGTAGGTGGCATAACCTTTGCAAGATGGAAGGGAAGGCGAACAAGCCAAATTGCATCTTCTTTATTTAGTGTTTAGGGTTTAGGGTTTAGGGCATGTGAGTGCCTTGACTTGAAGCCCCCAGTCGTAGCGCAACTTTGTGTATGCACCTCTGTGTGTGAATGCCTGAGCGTAGATACATAACTTGTATGTATGTATGTATGTATGTATGTATGTATGTATGTATGTATATATATACACATAGTTACACATACATATGCCAGCGTTGGTGATCATTCTAAGCGATCGGCTTTTCTGGGGTGCTAGCTACAATAGCTTCGAAATACTTGGGCTTTCAGCTTAAAGCTTCTGCTTCTTCTTTGAAACGACAGTCAGAAAGAGATGGACTTTCTGCGGAATTACACACGAAGCTGATGTCCGAAATCCCGCTCACAAATCCACATCCAGAAACCTAACGGCCTAAACACTAAAATCCTTGTTCCTAAACTCCCAAGGCCAGGGTCCAAGAACCGAGGCCAGCAACACGCACACACCCGATACCAAGCGCCTCTACACACAACAACGATGAAAGACTTATTGGCTGTAAACTCAACTTTTCAACTTTTGGGGTTCTTATACGGTAGTCGGTTTTGAAAGTTTCAACTTTTATTCCCTTGGGTTTTGGGCCAGTGGGAAGACAAATCAAGACTAATCGATTTCACTTCAAAAATCGACAAACAACGAACGACAAAGGTGTCATCGCCTAAATACAATTTTTCAACCGAGAATTCATAAATGCACCCTCGCCTAGCTGCCCGTGAGCAAACGAAAAACCTTCAAAACCATTGAGAAGCTAGCCTTTATGAACACCGAAGCCAACAAAGCAACATACTAAGCAACCTAAATGCAATTTCCGGCCAGGTACCGGGACGGGAAACCAATTCAAAGCTTCGCCTAGATACCGGGAAACCAAACGATGCAAGTCACAGCTTCGCTCAGGTACCGGGACGCCAAACGAAACAAGTCAATTCTTCGCCTAGGTACCCCGCCATACCAGTGGACGCCGTTCTTGGCTGTCCTTACGGAGCCGTCCTCAGGCCTCGATGGGTTGTTGTTCCTTTTAAAGGTTTATAGGGTTTAGGCTTTCTTTATGGTAAAGCTTTCTTTGTGGGTCCCCTTTAGGCTTGAGGGGTTCCTTGAAGGGTTCTGCAGGTTCCTTTCGGGGTACCTGTCAGGGTGCCTCTAAGGGTTCCCTTGCGGGTTTCTTGCAGGAGTTTCTACAAGGCTTTGGGGCTATAGGCTTACATAAGGCAACCCAGGGTTGATATCGGGATTTAGGGTTTAGGGTTTAGGGGTTTAGGGTTCAGGGTTTAGGGGTTTAGGGTTTAGGGGTTTAGGGTTTAGGGCCGTACTTGTGGGATTCATTGCCCCAAAAACATACCTTGGGCTTTGCAGTAGCATACTTTAGACTTGTTCCTTAAATTGAAAGAACCAACATGAAATAAAGTCTAAACTCTTGTCCCTGGCAGCTTCAAAGCCCAGCTTGTTTGTGTTCATATTCACAAGAACATACCATGTTCAGCATGTTGGCGGCTTGTCGGGCCTTAGGTAGGGCTTTAGATGCAACCCTAGAACCAAATTTCTGGTATATGAGTCTGATAACTGTAGCCCTTTAATAGTGGTGAACGTCAGCCCACGAAGCGCCTCTAAAGACAACAAGACCTATTTGTGAGGACAGCAGAAACCCTGTTAAGTTTAGGGTTTAGAACTCAACTTGCAGATCTCCAGAGGTGGCTGAAGCTTTGGGTCAGGGGCGGTCCTTGAACCCTAACCGGCCCTAAACCCTAATGTGCAGAGGTTTGGGAAGCAGGATGAGGGATCTTCAGAAAGTAAGGGACGCTGATATGCACACTTTACCGAAAGATCCTTCATTTAGGGGCGCCCCGAATATGGTACCGCTAGACTGCTAGACCTTCACAAATCAAAGGACCCCACTGTGAACCCTAAGCGGGATCCTTGTTATCAGGATCTCCAAAGAAGGTGCTAATTATAGTGGTCGGAGCAATTTCTAGTAGTATGCCTGTATACTTCCTCATGTAAATATGTTACTACACCACCCAGAGGCCCATTACGAAAATAATCCCATAAACCCATTATCAGGAGGGCCTTTTGGGACCTACGTCCATAATGGTACGTAGTATATATATATATATATCTATATATCTATCTATCTATCTCGAGCTGTGCAGAGAAATGCCACCCAAGGCGCAAGGGAGGCACACAACCACCCAGGTGGCACGCGAGCAGCAGGGTTTGCGGTGGAAAAGCGCTTCCACTCCTGACCGACAGCGGGCGCGCAAGAAAACTAAGCAGCGTCAGAACCGACAACGACGACAGGCGGCTACTGGCTCGACCCACGATCGTCCGAAGGCCGCGCCGCCAACTCCTCCTGAGGGGCCTAGGACTGGACCTAGGACAGGTCGACCTGTGCATGGGACCGCACGCCATGGTTCAGAGAGCCTGTCAGAGGCACAGCAGGAGGAAGAGACCTCGCCTTCAGAGCTGAGGTCTCCCACACCTGCAGTGGCCACGTCTGATGAGGCACAGGAGGGGGAGCATAACACAAAGAGCAATTGGTCAACATCACGGCCCCTTCACTACACGCGAGGAAAGCGTGGAGCACCGTGTGGTGTACCAAGGAGCCTGAACCCAACGACTTGATAAGGTTTTCTATAACCCTAAGGGTCCAAAGGACCCAATAATTAGGTACTTGGGTTTCGGATAGTAGTTATGTAGGTTACTATTTTGGAGAGTATATGATAATTAGGTACTTGGACCCCTTAGGGTAATATAGAGGCCTAAATTTTGTACCTATACTATTCCGGTGGATTCCTTATTATAGTTATAGTACAATGGGCACCAAAAACCTATTCTAATCATTAAGGCCTCGACAGTAAACTTTCTAGAGTCTCTAAAGCCTAGTTACATTCCCCAACAAAGGATCAATAATTTCACAAGATTTCAACACATCGTCAAAGGACCTGTCTAAAGGCTAAATCCTCTAGATCAAAAAAAGAGTAATTACTTTGTAGCAGAGTAGGTATCCTTTGACTTTTTTGGTTTTTTCATACAATCCTACCACAACTGATAAAGTACCTGTAGTCTCCACTGTAGTTCCTATATGTGGTCGACCAGTCTTATGGTTATTAGGATCCCAGGTCATCAAGTTGGCTAAGCTACAGCTTGTCTGGGCTAGGGTACTCAGTCCCTACTTGGAGCGTCGGGGGACTTAGTAAGTAGGTAATGGGTAGACATATAGGTATCATAACCCCAAGTTGGATCCCCTTTAGGGTACCTAAAAGTCTACTTATTACTGCTTATTACCTACTTACTAAGTCCCCCGACCCTCCAAGTAAGAGTATGTGATGCCGGAGGCGCGAAGTCTCCGGCAGCTGGGAGCGCAAGCGACGAGGTCCTCGCCCCGAAAAACCGAACCTGAAGACTGGGTTAAGGGTTCAGGGCTGCTTTTTGGCTCTAGAGTGCAGGGTTCTAAAGGGTTTTTGCTTATGGTTTCGAGCTGCTTTTGTGGTTGTTCGGGGTGTTGGGTTGGGTTTAGCGCTCTCAAAGCCCAGGGGTGAAAAACTACGTCGCGCGAGGCTTCGGGCTCGAAGCACTACCCCAAAGCCCTTGTCTGACTATGAAAGCCCCAATATTGCACCCGTAGAGTAACTGTAAAATAAGCCTTATAGGACCCTTTAACGGCAACCAATTCTACTTATTATTCAGGCTGCAATCTTACATCTTAGAATAACACTTGCAGAAGCGAAACCTTGTTCCACTTATTAAGTCCCCAATCTTACTCACATCACATACTAGCACTTCTGCAAGCGCTCAGAGGACCCTTCAGAGGAACCCTATTCTAATTGTTAAGGCCCCGATATTACATCTTATTGTGAAGCCCTTATAGGACCCTGTACAGGAACCCTATTCAAATTGTTAAGGCCTCTTACTTAAACCCTATATCTTAAACCCTAAACTTTAAGCCCTAAACCGTGAACCCTAAACCCTAAACCTTAAACCAGTATTGCCTTACTTAAATCGTAAACCCTAAAAGCGAAGCAAGGACGTTTCCAGACGCTGGATGGGCCCAGCAAGGCACGGATTGACGTCCTTGAGGCAACGTTACGGGACGTCTGGATCTGCTCAGCAACGACGTCGCTGCGAAACTGGGATCTTTTGATAAGGCCTGCCTCAAGGCCATGCAGGAAGGCGACACAGCGCATGCGCACCTGGACCTGCTGATTGAGAGGATGGGTCCTGGATGGTGTTACCTCCAAGTTGGAGGCCTGGGGACCCAAACTCGCGAATCAAGGTGATCGTACCGAGTCTGCCCTTCGCAAGAAGACCACCAGCATTCAGGGAGACGTCAATAAGCTGATGGGATAAGTTCTACAGCCAAAATCGAGATCACACCTCACTCTCACGAAACCTTAAACCGATATTACATGGGCTTCGGGCAGGTGCGGAAGTTGCCGAGGAGGGCAGGGCTGAGGCCGGGTGTTGACGTGTGGGGCTTAAGGGCTTTGGACTTTAGGGTTTAGGGGTCCTGCTATAATGATAATAAGGGGCCCCCCCCCCCCAAAAAAAAAAAAAACAGGTAACTATTAAGGCCCCTATCTTAGGGTGTCGAGGTTTTCCGGCTTAGGGCTTAGGGGTTTAGGGCTTACTTTGTCGTAGTCGCGAAACATTTTGTAAATTTTATGGCCAAAAGGAATTCCAAGAAGGACTTCTTATCCAATTTTTTATACTTTCCCAACCATGGGCTAGTTTAGGGGTTGAGGGTTTCGGGGTTTGGGGTTCAGGGTTTAGAGTTTAGGATTTTGGGGTTCAAGGTTTCGGGGTTCAGGGTTTAGGGGTTTAGAGTTTGGGGTCTTGGGCGTCTAGGGTGCTTAGGCTATAGTCTTCCATGTGGTCCCTTTTGTTGGTCATGCATGTATAGTTCGACAGGAGTTCATGTGCGGTTGGGACGGGGTAGCCCAAGAAAGGAATTACCACGTACGGCTTTCAGGCTCGGATCTACTACGGGGCACTTCGAGAGGAAGGGTTCCAGGTCTGGCCGTTTCGAATTCCTCTTCAGCTACAACCTTTGCAGTGCAAGTACTGTGAAGTGATTCGCTGCATAGTAGTTCACTATAGTATCGTAAAAAGTATCTGCCATTTAACGTAGGCTCATGGAGCACAGCGGTGTTCTCTTGTAGGTTTCCCCGATAATACTCAGCTCGGTCCCCGAACCTTGCATCGGGGGGCATGGATGGAAGGCTTTACCGGAAGGCTCTAAACTAGCCCGAAAGCCTCATGCAGTATGAAAACCATTTTGGACCGCAAGAGCCGCACAATACGAGTCCATAGATCCATAGGCTGAGGTTCCGGCTCTTTCGGGTCTCAATATGTTCATGGTTCCTATAGAGGTACCTATTCATAACTACTTTTCAGAGCCCCAAAACTACAACCCAGTTAGGGTTGTGGGGTCTCTTATACTTTGCTTGCGATGAGGAGCCCGAAGGAATACTCCGAGCAATGACCCCAGACGTCTGAACTCTGCTTGGGTGAGGCCTCTCCTTGAAGTGCAATATGTCAGCAGCGTCCCCATGGTAGTTCTTCTTTCTGGTTGAACCAATTGTATACTATAGATCCTTGCCACAAGATGGGCTGACCAAAAGAAGGAACCACGATGAAGACTTTTGAAACCAGCAAACCCTAAACCTAAACCCTTAAACCCGAAAAGGTGCAGGAGAACAACCAGCACCTCTCCCAGGACAATTCGGTCCGACCCTCGAGATTATTGCTTGGAATGTCGGATTCGGTAGGGCCTTAGGACCTTAACTGTTTGGGGTTGCCTCCTTTAAGGTTTAGGGTTTAGAGTTTAGGGTTTAGGCCCTAAACCCTAAACCCTAAACCCTAATTGTTATACCTCTTTTGTTAAAAGTTCCAAGTGCCATGAGCCATGATGAAAACGAGGGCCCATGCCGCTCCTCTTCGGGATTCACCGGGCTGAAGTAAGATGGCAGCCTTGATGATCAGAACACTATAGCGACACAGTATAGGTACAGCTCTATTCTTAAGGAGACCGAAGAAAAAGTATTGGCAACTATTTGGGCTTCTAAATTGATACCATGGTACCTGCACCAATGAGTTTGGTGGTATTCCCCTGAACCCTAAACCTTCGGCCGCAACTCCACTTTCTGAAGGAGTATATCTTCAACGGTAGAGGTTTTCCTATTCGTACTAGAAGGAGTATTCCGCGATTAAGCACAAAGGGCCTAAAGGGTCCAAGTACCATCATAGTAGATACTTAGTAGGTATTTGGGCCCCCAAAGTATATATACTATACCACTACTTGGACCCTTTGGGAAGGGGTGCTGCAGTCTATGGAGAGACGACATACACCGCACTGCCAACAGTCTTGAACTCTGAAACCGGAAGCCGTTCAGAGATTCACTATAATAGGGGCCTTCATAATTACCTATACTATTGTGGGGGGTCCTTTATTATCAATATAATATAATGGACCCCCAAACCCTATTCTAGTTATTAAGGCCCCTATGGTATCGAGTCCCAGTCCTTTTAGTGCTCTGAGCCACGGTTTAGAGTTTAGGGCTTAGGGTTTAGGGTGATTTTGACTATATTCAACCGTGAACTCTAAGGGATTGTGAATCACATTATGATCAAGATGGTTCTAAGGGCACGCAACGGTAGCTTTAGGTTTCTTGGTGTTTTGGGTTCTGCCCTTGAGTGAGGGAACCTCACAAGCATCGGTGTTGCACTCATCTTCGCGGATAGAATTAGAAGTTTGAAGAAAAGTGTGACAGCCAATTTTTTCTGCAGAGTTCCTTGTCTTCAATTCTATTCCTTGGGTTCGTTATTATCCATGTCCTGCAATGCACTTGTATCAGGTTACGATGCGTTGGGGATGCTTGAGCTGTAGGCTGTATAGGCTTTGCGTTCCATCTTCGTCAGCCCCTCCACCTTGGGGCGGACCAACCCCCGAGCCAGGGCCTCAGGCACCGCCGAACCCAGGGGGGTGAGGGCACCTCCCTTGATTGCGATGGCACCTTCCTTTTATGTGCCGTGACAGAACTGGACACCTCCGCCGCATTCCAAGAGCCTTCACGAAGCCATTCCCGGCTATGGGTTGCCCTTCAGATGGTGTGCAGTGTGCCAGTGGAGAGGTTGTTGAGATGATTGCCACCACTTCATCGTGACAGACCGGCTCGCATGGAGCAGAGCGTGCATGCAAGGTCCGCGAGACCTGAGTCAAGTTTGTTGCGGCTCGAGGGAAAGAGGATGAGTCATAAATTCTCTAAGGTTTCAGGGATTAGGCTTAGGGGATCTAGCATAAGCTTTATTTCAGGATCAGGGATCACGAACCTCAGTCAAGGCTTTCGAGAGGTCCATGATGGAAGCAGTTCTGAGGATCCTAACATGCCTGGTATTTGGGAAGTTTACTGGACCGAGTTCTCCAATACCGCGCCTTTACACATGATATGGGGTTGTGACTTCTGGGTATGATTCCGACAGTTCCAATTCTGAATTCCTGCTACTCGCACATTCCTAGCCCGAACAGAACGAAACCTATCCGAAGCCCTAATTAAACACGGCAAACCCTAATCCCCAAACCCTAAACTCCAAACCCTAAACTAAAACTACAGAAAAACCTAATCTCCAAACCCCAAACCCTGAGCTCTAAAAGACTGCCATGCGTTGGCAAGGCGCAGTCGCTGACACCAGATGAGGCAACCTGGGGTTTAGGGTTTAGGGTTCAGGGTTTAGGTCTTAGGGTTGAGGGCTTAGGGTTTAGGGTTTAGGCTTAGGGTTCAGGGTTTAGGTTTAGGGTTTAGGGATTCTACGAAGCTCAGCTCAGGGCCTGAATTTCGGAGTAATCAGGGTTGTGGGGCTTCCTTCTCATAAATTACAGTATAATTACCCCCCCCCCCCCCCCCCCCTTTTTATTCTCAACCTCCCACCATTACACAGCCCGGGGGCACCCCCCTTTCCCCGGGCCCACCCACGCCCCAGCTCACANTCCCCCCCCCCCCCCCTCGCCTATTCTAATCATCAAGGCTCCTACATTACGAAGCTCGGGGCATCCCTCATTTCCCAGGCGCTCAGCCAGCACAGGTATACGACCTGAGGGGTCGGAGGACTTAGCAAGTAGTTCTTCTACAGACCTATAAGTATCATAACCGTCGTAACCTCTTTACGATCCCTTTGAGGGTGCTTATATATGTCCCCCGACCCTCCAACTAGAGACTGTTTATACACACTCTGGGCTCCTCGCAAGTGTTTCTTACTTATGGTTCTTGGGTGTAGGGTCTCGGGGTTAGGGATATAAGGGTCCAAGTAGTCCTTACTTATGGGTTTTGGTGCCCAAGCAGGACCCAAAGCCCTACAAAAAGGAGTACTTGGGCCCGCAGGGTTGAAGTACATCGACGAGGGTTTAGGGTTTATGGTTAAGGGCTTAGGGTTTAGGGTTTAGGGTGATGGTGTTGGGAAATACCCATAGCTGAATATATCCCGTCTTGAATAGGGCATGAGTTCATGTACTATAGCGGTCGAAATAGCAATTGGTAACATTATACCCTTATGCCCAGGTTATACTTCCGTTGTAATGCACAGCGCCCTATTCTAATTACTAAGGCCTGTACAGTAGATTCGTGAATTCAGGGGGGATCTCGCTCTCCGGGTTCGTGGCTCTGTGGTACAAGCAACTTTGGGCCTGCTGTTCAGAGTCCGGACTAATTTTCCCAAAGGGTCCAAAGTACCTATATAGTAGAATGTAGGGTGTCCATTTTAGGAATCCTTATTAAGACTTGTATCCTCCGTAACAGTACTTAGGACCCTTTGGGCTTTATGGGGCTCCTAGCACCTAGAAACTATTTGGGTTCTTACAATTTGGGGAAGCAAGATCTGGGCGCTTGGATAGTTAGTAACTCTATTTTGGGTGCTCCTCCAAAAAACCTTTTCTAGTTATAGAGACACTTATAATATTGCGGTTGTGGGTTTAGGGTTTTGGGCCCAGTTTAGGCTTTACGGAATGCTTAGAATCATCCCTGGGGGCTCCTTGTTATGGTTCGGTTTAGGGTTTAGGGTTGTTCCTAAACTCTGTTCCAATCACTGAGCATCCTGAATTCACGCTGGAGGATCTGTGTTTGCTTGTGTTCTTTTGTACAGGCGGTATGCCTCTGTGATTTCAGTCTACTCGTGTCCATGGTATTGTTAGTTGTATTATTTGAAAGCTTTCGGGTGTTCATTGGGGTTTTCTTTCTGTACATTCCTTTAGCGATCCAGCTCCCCCCTAAACCCTAAACCCTAAACCCTAAACCGAACAAACGCCTAAGATGCAAGCCCAAGAATTCTGTGATCACGCTACCCCGCACATGGCCGCAGGAGCTCATCTGGATTAGGGCCCCAAAAAAGCATATAAGCAAAAATTTGGATAGGGATATCCTATATAAACCCCCTTATAAAGAAGCCCAATAAGGTAGGGATATCCCCATAAAATGCTTATGCTTATGTGCTTTTTGGGGGCCCTAGCTTTGGAAACCCACGCGAACATGTTTGCAATTGGCCATTACTGACTGTGTGTGTGTGTGTTTTAGGTTTGCCCTTTCGGGTTCAGGGAGTGGTTCCAGGGCACTCAGATAGAGCTTACGGTCTAGGGTTTGCAGAGTGTTTCAAAGCTTGAACCTGGACAACCTCCGTCTTGCACCTTTCCTGAATCGCCGGCAGGTGCGAGACTTGAAAAAATCGTGTGGCCCCCGGTCGTGGGACACAGGGCTTGGCCCGTCTGTTCAGAGCTAACACCCTGATGGTTTAGGGTCGAGGGCACCAAACCATGCTCTAATCCGCAAGCCAACCCCATCTGGGCTCTGGAGTACCATACTTTAATACCTTTTCCTCAAAGGGAACCATTATGAAATGAAAGTTTATGCCTTTTTCTCCCTGGTTACTTAAAAGCCCAGCTATAGACCGCGAAGAAGAACAACCCAAGTCTTCAAAAGGACCCGAAGCGCATACCTCAAGCCCTCAACACCTATCTGCAAAAGCACCCTGTGTTGTGGCTATCCATGTCTGTGTATAGGAGCCTAGCTTCCATAGTCAGTATGCTTATTCTCGAAGTGGATCTCCGCCCGGGCAAATTTTCTTTCTACTTCCCTAGCCTCGATCCCAGCTGCAAGTTGAGACCATGCTCTGAGTCCTCTACATCTCTCTAGTAGGTGCAATGCGCTGGACGGAATTCATCTGAGTTGATGGTTTGGGGGGGTGTGCACGAAGCTCAGCTCTTGCACCAGCTTGGCTTAAACAGCCCGAGTCTGCCGCCACCGGGTACCTAACGTTACTATGCGTTTGTTTGGGGGGTCTCCCAGACCAGGGAAGAAGACCGTTTGCAAGCTTTAGGACTTAGTTTAGAGTCTTAGGTGTGTGTGTGTGTGTTCGTTGTTGTTCAGTGCTGGAAGGGTTTTAGTTTAGTTTGGGTACTGCCCCCACCCTGTAATGGCTATTAATAGAACTTGACATAGCCCTTAATATGAGCCCTAAAATAGACTGTTATAGTTTAATTTATGGACCTTAAACCCCAAACCCCTAAACCCCTAAACCCCTAACCCCCTAAACCTAAACCCCTAAACCCCTAAACCCTAAACCCCTTAACCCTAAGCCCTAAACCCCTAAACCCCTAAACCCCTAAACCCCCAAACCCCTAAACCCCTACTAAACCCTAAACCCCTAAGCCGTAAACCCTTGACCGTTATGGTTTATAAACCCTAAACCTTAAACCTCTAATATACAGATGCAGGGGCTTCAACGAGAACACCAGGATGCAATGTTCAGGGTTGAGGGCTCAGGGTTAAGGGGTTTAGGGTTGAGGTTTTCGGGTTTTGAATGGGTTTAGGGGTTAGGGTTTAGGCTTGAGGGCTTAGGGTTTAGAATGGGTTTAGGGCAGTTTTGTTAGGGGCCCTAAAGCACCACTAAACCTTAGCACAAGCAACGCACAGGTGCGACGGAGAGGCTGTAGTGGAGGCTCTGGCGTGGGGTGCTTATCGTCCAGGAGTTTACCAGTAGACTGCTCGTGTTTGTGGATATGTTTGGCTTTTCTCTAAGTTACGGGCCCTTTAAGGGTCCTGTTTATAAGGGTGCCGTACTATTTTGGGGACCTAAACAAGTTTGGGTGTTCGGTTTGGGGGGCCTTCCGGCTGTAACCCCAAGGGTCCAAGTACCCAATAATCATAATAAACTCTCCCAAACATGAACCTACATAACTACTATCCTAAACCCAAGTACCTTATTATTGGGTCCTTTGGACCCTTGGGGTAAAGGTTTCAAGTCAAGATGAAAGGACATTGCAAGCCACCTTTAATTTAAGGGGCTCTTTAAGGGATCTATAGGCATCCAGGGTTTAGGGTTTAGGGTTTAGGTTGATGATATAAATCCTGCATTACCCATAATGAGGAATATGCCATAGTTCCCATAGTTTGGGGTCCTTAAGGTAATGCATCAACCGTAGTATTCGGAGGGTCGGGGCACTTAGTATGTAGTTACTTTTCTAGACTTTTAAGGATCATAAGCCCAGTTAGAAAAAGGATCCCGTTTAGCGTGCTTATGAGTCTACTTGTTACTTACCTACTAACTAAGTCCCCCGATCCTCCAAGTAGGGACAATGCCCTGAACCCTGAAGCCCTAAACCCTAAAACCCTAAACCCTTCCCTACAGCACAAAAATCCCTAAATCCTAAACCCTAAACCGTAGGGACCAATGGTTTCTTGGAACCGTGGTCCAGCCTGCCAGTCTTTTGCTTTCCGGCAAGAATGAGCTGTCCTGTGCTTAGGGGTTGGGATTAGGATTTAGGTTTTCTGTTTTGGGCCTACGGCTTAGGGGTTTAGGCTTTGTTTTTTGAGCTCCGGTTCGCTGCGCTAGACGAGAATTTGCGGGTTGCTTTCGGTGAGAGGATGTTGCGAAAGAGTTTCACGATTCCGACGCGTCTTCGCCACGGTTGATGCCCGCCTAGGTGTGACCTCGCTAAGTTCTTTTTTATAACTGAGCAGGGGCAGTCTTACAGAGATGATATGCTGACGTTAAAAATTGTCGTACACGAAAGCTCAGCGCTACATGTTGCTCGGAAGTGGCAGTTCTTTTGGATGATATTGGGGGTTGCGAGGTGCCTATCATGCAAAGGCATCACGGTGTAGCATCTTTCCTTCGAGCAACCGAGTGCAGAAACGGTTCAGCATCTCGCGCGTCTACCGAATGCAGATAGCCAGAGTGTTTCAAGTTTTCCGCTTAATTACAAGGGTATTCTTGACGTTTCGGGTCCATGAGTACCGCAGACCCATTAAATGGCACTCCACCCCCAACCCGCGAACTCAACTCCACAAGATGTTTCTGCATCCGCAATAGGCCCCGAAAGCTTGAACCCTAATTGTCTTAAGCGATTTTCCGCATTTTTGTGAGGTCTAACAGCGCCACCTTCGCGTCGAAGACGAAGTTTGCGCAGGTTGGGGGCTCGGGGCCCTGCTCCATGGAAGTGCAAGATTTCGATTTTCACGGGTTTCATAGAATTCTCGATGGTCGGTTGAGGAAGCTCCGAGGTGTGTATGTTATGTAAGTATACATATGCATATATACACATTTTTGTTCGCATCATACATACATACATACATACATGCATGCGTATGCACAGTGTATGTATGTATGTATATATATATATATATATATGTTATGCCTGTGTCATAAATAAAAAGCATGCACACAAACACACACACACATATATATATATATGCATTTATGTATGTGTAGCAGGGTTTTGGCATAGAGCTTACGGCTTAAACAATTAGAGTCTAGAACAGGCTTTGGTGCAGCTTCTGCCGCAACTCCAAGGGTGCAAGTAGCCTAGTTGTTGTCGTTGCCAAGGGGAATTCGGAGCCGTTTTTGGGTGGACAGGACTACCCTAAACCCCACACCCTAAACACTAAACTTACATAGATCTAGAGCGTATAGGACCCTCAAGCACGTGTCAAGCCCCCTAACACTTCTGTACAACTGGCATGAAACCGTGCAAAATCTTCGGGTCCTCCGCAGGAGAAGTATCTCAAGAAGAAGGCGCAGAAGCACGTGCAGCAGGCGATGCCGAAGATCGGGGCTCATTCTTAATCAGGGTAAGGGCTACACGGGTGCCTACAAGCGCTAACTAGTATTACCGTCCCAGATGATATAAGTTCTCGAACAGGGACATAAAGGTACCCTCTTCATAATGGCACTAAAAGCCGTAGACTACAGCCAGGATACGATTGGGGTGTATCTTGTGCAATCTAGAGCTTCAGATTGAAAGCTTATGGTCTCCTGGCTTCGGGTTGCGAATTTAGAGCCTCGCTTTGCTGTGAGATGTGTGGCAATTTCTGGTATTGCGGCTCTGTTAACGGGCCAAGTTCATGGCTTTGTAAGTTTTGTATATTGACTGCTTAGTGCTTCAGGTTTCAGTCGCAGTAGTTTGTAGCAGAAGCTGTCCGTAGGTTCGAGTGTTCGGGATGTCACCGGATATCGGACTTGTGTGCAGCTAAGACTGTACCGAAGCGTACCTATAGCCTCTATTGTAGTTACATTTTTCAGGCAGCTTTATATTTTCGAATCATAGCCATAGAATTCGTGAATGAACTAAAAAAGGAATGACAACTTTATATTTTCGGATCATAACCATCAAAACTTTGTAAACAAAGAAAGACCATGGAGACTATAGGTAAGCCCAGGGCCATCCAAGTCCTGATCCGCAAGACCTGCATTCCTACAGATTCCTACATCCTTACCCCGAAGCCTTGAATTTGTGGCGTTTTTTTCGGGGTTTTAGGGGTTTAGGGTACTTTTAAACTCTAAATGCACCATGAAGCCAGTCTCGCAGGCTTCAAACATGGAAGTCATACCTGCTGACAACCTTGCACCCCAAACCCTCACATACTGCAATAGCCTCAATAATGACCAACAGTATTCCTTAGACTTTCTTATTGTATTCGCATACCCCCAAACCCTATTCAAACCTTGACGGCCCCTCTTATCGCTGGTTTGAGCGCTGTGAGCCTTAGCCCTTAAGCCTTTCTGAGGCCTATCACCAAAATGTTCAGGTAGGGGGGATTTAGAGCTTAGGGAGTTTAGGATTTAGGGGAGAATACATGATTACTACTGATGGTGGGGACTTACCTATAGGCTCATACCCTACCCCTTTTTTACGGTACCTACTTTTCTATATAGGAGATCCTAACCATAAAACTAGGTAACCTAAAAAAGGGGTAGGGTATGACCCTCTAGGTAGATCCTTAGGGCCAGGCTTTGGCCTTGCAGGTGACATTGCTGCGGCCGACGATGATGGAACTCTGCGAGACATACTACCGCCAGTCGCGCGGCAAGGTGCCGCTATGGGACTATGGGCTATTAGACCTTAAGGGTACCTTAATCTACCCTTAATAGGCTCCTAATAGGGATCTTTAGGGTCTAATAGCCCATAGTGGTGCGCTAAAGGGGGGCTAAACGCAGCGCAAAGAATAACCCCTAAATCTTGATCTTCAGGCCATGCCTGGACCCTAACCCTAAGGGTCCAAAGGACCCAATAATTAGGTACTTAGGTTTCGGATAGTGGTTGTGTAGGTTACTGTTTTGGAGAGTATATGATAATTGGATACTTGGACCCTTAGGGTAAGGAACCTACATTTTTAGGGTTCCCTTATTATGATCTCTTTATATGAGTCCTTAAAAAGGTAGGTTATTTGGGGTTTAGGTGATATATAGATGGCACGCCAACAGACCACAACTCTGATAGCCCTTTAAGGCCCAAAGTCGTCTCCCTGTCTTTCGCCGCTTTTTTTTTTTTGGGGGGGGGGCAGGGTACCGACTTAGTCCTGTAAATACATCGCTGAAAGAGAACTAGTTGTCCGTAGATATGATGAACTATGTATAGACATAGATATTCGTGGATACATATATGCATGCATGCATGCATGCATGCATGCATACATACACATGCACATAAACATACACGCACACACATGCACACATAAACAGGCACCAGGCGAAACGCAATGAAGGAGACTGACAAGCCCGGGAGTGTTGTGTCGATTAGCAAACCCTTGCGTCCCAAACCCTAAAGCCTAGCACCTACAATGGTTTCGTGTCTAGGGTTTGGGGTTCAGGGTTTGGGGTTTGGACCTACAACCTCAGTTGCACCCCACACCCTCAAACCCTACATGCTTGATTTAGCCAGCATTGCAGTGAGGCCAATAACAATAATGGTTTTAGAATTTGTCTATCGGCTGTCCCCGCGGGAATGATCCCCCGAAAGCAGAAGTCAAACACATCCAGCCCTTCCAATATCTGTTACTTACGGAAATATACCTTAAATCTTATTAGGGATTCTAATCCTTAATCAAGGCGTATTGGCAGGTTTGGGTATGCCATGATCAGCGATGAACCTCGAGCTTGAGCTTCGGATCAAAAAGGCGTTTGGAAGACAAGCAACTTTTAACGACTTAGGATGCTTTAGGGGTTTGGGGTTTAAAGTTTAGGGATTTGAGGGTTTAGGGGTTTATGGGTTTAGTAAGGGTTTCGGGGTTCGGAGGTTCAGGTCTCAGGGTTTAGAGTTTGGGGGCTCTGCCTGCCTCAGCTAAACTGAACCTTAGAGCTGCAACCCCCAACAGCCCAAAGCCGCTGTCTCCTGACTCTACCTATATTCGCCATCGTAGTTCTTTTTCTTGATTAACCAGTTTTGTGGTTAGGATCCTAAGATGACAGATATAGAACTTGTTGCCCAAAAACGTTCAAAAAAGGCAACTACAATGGAGACGATAGGTAAGCCCTGAAACAGTTCGCCTTTGCTTACAAAACATATAGAGACCTTAAAAGTAATGAGATTAGGTTTGGGGTTTGTGGATCTATTGTAGTAGAATAAAATAGCAATTAACTCTCGGGGATTGTATTGGTACTTATTTCGGCCACCGCACTAAGATTTAAGATGGGCGTTTATAGAGAAGCGAACAGCAGGTATGTGGACTGCGCTACGACTACTTGTCATCTTTGCTATGCCATGCGGACGTCAGGCGCTTAGAGTAGCGACGATGAGTTCTAAGTAGTAGTAAGTAACGTTTGCTTTGTTGTGGTTTTTGTTCAATGCACAATCCCAGAGACCAAGTTTCAGTCCCCTCAGCAAGCAGGACAAGCAAGGGCTTTCAACTCTATGGCCGGGAATATGGAGAAAAGCTGCCCAAGCTATCTCCGACATGGTTTCCGGCAGTCTTGTAGGTTCATAACACGGGGCCGCATGCCTGGAGACCTCCAAGCCAGCCTCCCTTCACTCTCCTTACCCTACGGGTCTTACATACCTATATGGTAGAAATTTTCAACATTAGGAAACATTTCATTATGATTTGGGAAGTATCCCTCATAACACTACCTAGGACCCTTTAGGCCCCCACTAGGGCTTGCTTGTTTGTATAGGGTTTAGGGTTTAGGGTTTAGGGTTTCGCAAGCTTCACATCCAACATGTGGGGTAGGGTACAACGTAACCGTCTCCAACCCACAGGGACAGGGACATAGACCCTGAACCCCAAACTACTAAACCCGATGCCCTCCCAAAACCCTGATTACAATTTCCCACGCCCGAAATCTCAAGGCTCTATAAGCCCACTTCCAAACACCAAGCCCGGAAGCCCAACCCACCCCAAACTTTAACCTCTCATACCCGAAACACTGCACTAAACCTGTAGAGACTAAAGCTTGAAAAGAAGTTGACGGGGTTAGGGTAGTACACGGACGGGTCCGGTCTAAATAAGTTATAGTACTATTCCTTGGGGTTCCTTTTGTTGTTTCAGCAACTTAAAATCCACCAGAAGTATCAAGGCCCCCAGATTGTATCCTTGCACTGAACTCCTCTAGCAACACTTCTAGAGCCCATTTTAACAGAAACCCTAAAGGAACACCACCTCATTTCTTCAGGCCCCTATACTAAAGCCGGGGCCCTAAACCCCAAACCTTAAATCCGAGGCCCTGAACCCCGGTTTATGGTTTAGGGTTTTAGGGGTTTAGGATTTAGGGGTTGAGGGTTTAGGGTTTAGTGTTTAGGGGTTGAGGGTTTAGGGTTTAGGGGTTTAGGGTAAAGCCCTATAATAAATCCAGAACTTTGTTTTTCTCTCTGTGAGGTTCGAAGCGGCGCTCGCTTCCTCGTCCTGGACAATGCGGCCGGCTTGGCGCCGCGCTCGGCTTTCGGGCTGTGGGGCTAAATTACCCAGAGACTCCAAAAGCCCTTACCAGGACCCTCCTTGTACCCTCAAATAGGGGTATATGGTCCCAAATCTGGTGCACTTCGGGTCTACTAGAGGGTCTAGGTAATTACGGAATCTGTCTTAAGTCGTGTTAGGGTTGCTATTGTTTTTGAAGGGAATATATTCCTTACGCGAGGGGCTTGGGAGTCCTTGGGTGTTTGAGGGTTTAGGAATTTCGATTTTCGAGTTTAAGGCTTGTCGGGCTTACTTATCTAGGGTTTAGGGTTTAGGGTTTAGAGTGCTGGGTTTTGGGGGGTTTGGAGACTGGCGCCGTTACCAAGGCTCCAAAGTACCTGGCAATCAGGCATTTAAGTTTAGGGTGGTAGTGGTTGTAGGTTGGTATTCAGAGGTACGTATAGTCTCCGTTGTATTTCCTTTTCTGGTTTGACCAACTTTGTATTATAGGATCTCAACCCTCTTTTTGGTTCAGCAAAAAAGGAATTACAATGGATACTACAGATATATATTTATTGGGTACTTGACCAACTTTGTATTATAGGATCTCAACCCTCTTTATTAAAGGTTCAGCAAAAAAGGAATTACAATGGATACTACGGATATATATTTATTGGGTACGTGGACCCTTGAAATGTGGATCTTAGTGCTGTGTCGGAGGCTCAAGAATCCCTAAACCCTAAACCTTTTCGTAACCCTATGTATACTATAGAGACCAAACCCTCGTATCAGACCTAACCATGCGACAACTGGGTTCTTGCTATAAGGAGTTTAATTTAAGTTAATTCAATAAGGAGATCATACCATTTGCAATAGCTCCCCATTCTGGCAACGTAAACTAGATTTCTTAACAAGAAACCAGTTTGGGGAGTGAAGTAAACCCTAAACCCTAAACCTGAACCTGAATCCTAAACCTTAAATCCCTAACGCTAAACCCGAAGCACCAAACCCTAAACCCTTAACCCGAAGCTCTCCGAAAGGTCACGGGAGCCATGGCTCTGCAACTGGGCGGCGCCGGGGAGGCCGTTGCTTCTGGTTCAGGGTTTATGGTTTTAAGGTTTTTGAGGGCCTTTATAAGGGTGCTATGTGGGGTTAGGGGTTTAATTGTGAGGGTCTTAAAGGTTTTCCTAATTTGGCAATCCCCTAAATCATCTTGTGCCTCAGGGTACTGACAGGCTGGCGGGTTCAGAAATTTCCCTTGTCCGATGAACCTGTGAATAATTGGGTTCTGCCCATGATGGGCAAGTGCCCGAAGCCCGAAACCTAGACTTTTGCCTTGAACTCTCCTTGCTTTACTTCGCCTCAACTTCCAACACCCGAGCCTAAGCTGTAACATGGAGTTCACCTCCAATGTAGGGGCCCCTATATCCTTAGAGCCCTTATAAGAGATCCGCTAAAGGAGCCTTTTAAAGGAACCGGTTTAGGGTTTAGGGTTTAGGGGAACCTTTTAAAGGAACCCTATTGAAATTATCAAGGCCTCTATATTATTCGATGAAAGCGCAAGGTATTCAGGGCCTTCCGCGGCGGCTGCCCAGAGAAGGCGCAGCGACGGGGGCTCTTGGAAAGAGCAGGGTTTGGGGTTTTGAGGTTTTACAAGGAATCGTTATGAAAAGAATTGTAAAGTTCAAACGAGCTTGTGAAGCTCATTTAGCCCTAGACTCTTGGGACATGGGGGTTGTCCGGTGCTAACCCTGGCACGATGCCTTCGTGCTTTCGTCACCGGGCTCAGGGTGGTTTTGGCGGCTCTTTTGTACCGCGGTCCCCCCTGATACCAGCTTTTACGGATCAGGGGTTCAATTGGGCATGCTATGTCGACAAGAGGAGTCTCGGTGTCCTGCTCCACACTGTGGAGATAGTCTCCGGTATGTCATAGGGACCCTTAGGGGGGTAGGGGGGGCCTTAATGCCCATAATAAGGACCTAATAAGGCCTGTTTAAGGAAGTATAGTCCCCTACCCCCCTCCCCCCTACCCCCCTAAGGGTCCCCATGAGTATGTCTTACGTTTTGCACGAAATCACCGGCAGACCGTCCAAGTCTTGAGACTCATATCCTACACCTGTACTTATGCTCTATAAGAGCCAAGTTGTACGTAGCATAGCGACAAATTGCCCACCTGCGTCTGCTTGCGCTTATGCGAGCATCTAGATGTCAAAGAAGTGCCTAAGCCTGTTTGAGCCGTTGCAACCCGCATGTGAATGACCCTGTAACCCGAAGCCCTAAACGAAGAAGGTGGCGCGCCCCAAAAACTCAAAGGCAGGGCAGCTACTGAAACAACCAATATACCTAAGCGGCACATGACTCGGGTCCTTGTTTTCGTAGGTGAACAGATCACCCGTGACAACTTGTCTGGATGTATGGATGGATGTATGTCTGTCTATATGTGCGTATGTATGTTTGTATGTATGTATGTCTGTTTCTCCCTTTTGGGGGTCAGGGATCCTGGCTGCTAGGACACAGTTTAAGATACATTCCTGACTTCAGGGCTTTCGAGTCTGAACCAGAAAGATATGATCCTCATCTCTGGACATCCTAAGCCCACCCAAAACCCCAGGGAAACCCTAAACGTTAAACCCGGAACCCCAAACCCTAAACCTTTTTTTGAGGCCTCTGAGAATCCTGCCTAAACTTGCTCTGAAGGGGCTCATCGAGCTGGATCTCAGCGAGACAGAGAAGGAGTGCTTCGAGTGTGGAGTCTTTAAGGATTCAGGGTTGAGGATTTAGGGTTTAGAGTTCTCTGAGGGATCCACAAGGTTCTGTAAATGTGTGTGTGTGTCATGAGGGCTTTTGAAGAGGAAGGTTTAGGCTTTTGCAGTTCAATGTCCTTCGGGCTTGCTTTCAGTCTGCGTAGTCGAGTAGGTAGGGTTCACGGTTTGGGATACCTTCTGACCCTTCGTGCGAAGTATTGCCCGAGCCGCTCCCAAATCCCTTCTCCACGTCGAAGGGTCTCAAGGGTTTATATAGGGTTCTGGGCTCCTTCAACAGGGTCTATAAAGAGCTGAGGGTTTAGGGTTCATGTGAGGGGATGTTATGTAAGGGATTTAGTGTTTAGAGTTTTATAGCGTGAGCTTGACATGTTTGCCATTTCGGTTAGGGTTCAGGCGTGCAGAGTGTGCGTGTGCGTGTGTGTGCGTGTGCGTGTGTGTCGGTTGTTACAGGCGCCTCGATTATTCGTGAACTTCATGCACAATATTACAGCAATGACGGCATACTGGCACAACGCATACCTAAACCCTCAGTCTGTTTAGGCATGTACGCAAAGACACAGTCCCTCGCATCGTGTGTTTTTGAGGGGTTAGGCAGACCAGTGCTCTGGATCTTCTAGTTGTCGGTTTAAGAAAGGAGCCTCAATAATTACCCGTACCATGTTGGGGGGGCTCCTTATTATACTTCTAATACAATGGGCCCCAAAACCCTATTCTGATTATTAAGGCCCCTATATGTTGGGTTTAGGATTCATTCTTTATCTTTCCCTGGGCATCAAAACAGCCCAAAAGCCGTATATAGTATGGTCTTTGGGCCCAAAAGCCTTAATATACGAGTCCTTAGATTCCTAACGTTTGGGCTTTGAACGTGAACCAGGCAAGCACAAGTCCTGCAGTCCCAAACCCTGGAGTCGAACCTCGTACCCTAAACCCTAAACCCTAAACTCAAGGCATATAGGCCGCCCACCTGTGGGTGGGCGGCGCTTAAAAGCCCCTCGACTTCGATGGCGCAGAGCGACCCAAAACGCCTGCCCGCCTCTCCACAGTACTGGTCCCTGTCGGGGTAAATACCCTAAACCCCAGCCCCCACCCTGAGGTGGTCGGCCATTTTGGCCCCCCCAAAAAGGGACCCAAAGGCGGGGCCTGAAGCCTCCGAATTCAAGGATTTCTGCCTCCTAAACCCTGCCGCACGCTTGGGCCGCCCCTGGCCCCCACCCCGAGCCCCGCCTAGCCCCGCCTGGGCCCCCAGGGTCCCAGAAGCCAGAAATCCAGCAAATCCGAAAAAAAACCAGCAAATCCGAAGGGGCTTTGGAAACGGCTTCCGCAAATTCGACCCTCCGTTTCAACGGTCCCAGAAGCCAGAAATCTTGGAAATGGCTTCCGCGTCGGAGCGGACTCTACAAAATCGACAACTTTTGGGCTGTTGGGGTGTCCTCCACTTCGGCGGTCCCAGAAGCCGGAAATCCAGATCCGAAGAGGCCTTGGGCGTGGCTTCCGCAAAAGGAGTGGACTTGACCTTATCGACTTTTTGGGCATTTGCGGGTTCCCTCCACTTCGTCTGTCCCAGAAGCCGGAAATCCAGCAAATCCGAAGGGGCCTTGCAAACGGCTTCCGCAAAAGGAGCGGACTCTACAAGATCGACAACCTTTGGGTTTTTCTGGGGTTCCTTCTCCGTTTCAGCGGTCCCAGAAGCAGGAAATCCAGCAAATCCGCCCTGCTGTTGCCCTCCCCTACCCCTTGCCCTGCTTGCTGCATCAAGACGGTTGAAGGAATAGCGAAAACCTTGGAATGAGTTTAGGTGCTAAACCCCAAAAGGAATAGGTTTGGGTGGTTTGGCCGCCTTAGACGGCGTGGGGTGGGAGAGTTAAAAAGAAAGAGCCATCCATAATCAGGCCCCAACGGCCAATCGTCATGTGACGACGCACTCGAAATTACACTGTCGTAAGATACTTCCGCTTATGCGCCACTACGGCAAACCCTAAACCCTAAACCCTAAGATCCCCCCTAAGCGTCCAAAGGACGCAATAATCAGGTACTCGGTTTCAGAATAGTAGTTATGTAGGTTAGGATTTCGGAGAGTGTATGATACTCAGGTACTTGGACCCATGGGGTACTTCAGCCATTTTGGAAGTGAAGTTGGGGAGTTTCAGCTAAACCGTAATCTAGGGGCCTCGATAACCTTAACAATTAGAGTAGGGTTTTGGGACCCAGTATATATGAATTACAAGAAGGAACCCCCCAGAATAGTATAGGTAAATTTTTTTGGCCCCTATAGTACCCTAAACCCTATAAACAGCATAAGCCCGAAACCCGTCCATCTCGAGCTGAAGACTTCACAGGCCACTGTACGACCAGTGGCCTTGGAGGCACAAAAATTGTTTGGACTTTCGGGCCTGGGGGTATGGGGTTTTTGAATGATTTAGGGTTTTGGCTTCAGAGTTTAAGTTTAGGGTTCGTTCAGGTTTAAGGCTTAAGGTTGTTATTTGGGGTTTAGAGTTTAGGGGTTTGCGGTAGGGCTGTCCTTTTGCCCAAGTTGTCCAAGTGCTCAATGGTCAGGTGCTGGAGTGGGTTAAACGGTTAATCAATCTGAGATATTCTCAACGTGGGGCAGCATGCAGGAGACTGGGTGATTTTTAGGTATGTTCGACCCTGAGTGAACAAACAGGTTGAAACAGGTGTCACTTTAAGGGTTTCCTACCAACGAGCTAGAATATTCGGCGGTGTCGATTCTCAAGAGAGCTTTTGTGTCCAGCGTGTTTGTCACAGGGAAGAGAAGGTCTGCTGAGACTCCTAACCCAAAGCCTCAAACTTTAACCCCGGTAAGCCCTAAACCCCCTGAACCCTGGAATTCGTCAGCCCGCAGCCTAAACAGCCCTCGCTGCAATTTCGGTGGTTTTGTCTGGAACTTTCAGTCTAGCTTCCTTGTGCTGCAGGTTTGAGTTTACAGTAAAGGGTTTAGAATGGGGGAGGAGCGGTTTGGGCTTCTTCAGTTGTTTCGAGTGGGGTTAGGTTGAGGCAGTTTCGGGTTTCTCGGATTCTTTGGGCCTTGTGGTTCAATACCTTTTATGCACATTTATCTTGAGTGACTAATGGGCTTCATGGCTTTTCGAATTCTGTGGAACTTATCGCGCCACCAGCAGTTAGCCCTAAAGAGTTGTTTTTGGGGTGCGACCCTCTACCCACTCTTGAAAGACCCTCAGTCTTCACACCCGAAGGCTCCACGTACCCGTATAGTAGGTACAGGGGACCCCTTTAAGGTCTAATGTACCTACTATATGGGTACATGGAGTCTTACAGACACAAGCCCTCACCCTTAGATCCTTAAAGCCCCAGAAACGGAAAGCCCCAAAATCCGAAGTGCTCCAGAGGCCCCCTGAAGCCCCAAACTCGAACGGGTGAGAGCTACAAACCCAGACCTTCCAAAACCCCTTAATTAAGGAATCTTCCTTCGATCATATTAGGGATCCTTTTTTTGATTAAGGTATATTCCTTTGTTCATATTAGGGATCCTATTCTGGTTCCGGTATATTCCTTAGATCATATTAGGGATCCTATTATAGATTAAGGAATATTCCTTAGATCATATTAGGGATCCTACTATAGATTAAAGGTATATTCCTTAATTAAGGGGGTTTTGGAGGCTCTGGGAACTGCTGCTGAACTGCCAGGCTTTGCAGTCGTCTGATCTGACTGCTTGTGAGTGTCAGACTCGGAATCCCCACCGCATGCTGGTTTAAGGTTTCATATGGGAGTTTCCGACAATTAGGGGTACCGTATTTTGGGGTCCTTATAATAGGGATCCTACTATTTAGGGTACTATAGTAGGGTCAGGTCCCCTATTTTCGGAAACTCCCATATGGGTGGTTGTCAAAATTAGGGTCCCTTTTTGGATCCCTAATATAATGCGGCACCTACTATTTAAGGTACCCCAAAACGGGCCCTACTTTTGACAACCACCCATATGCTCTCTGTAGGGTTTTGTAAGGGCTAGATAGTGAGTTAAGGGTCTAGGGTTCCTGGTTTAGCGCCTAGAATTCTAGGGTGCAGGGTATTCGTTTGCGGCGTGCTTGAGAGTCTTCGGGCCCAGAGTGAGGGATTGGGGTTTACGGATGAGGGCGCCAAGCCGGAGACATGACATTTCGCGCAAAGATCTATAACTGGAACTGAAACTCCGAAACTCAATATAGAAGCCTAAGCAAATACCAATATTGTTCCCTAACCTTCCTTGATTGAATTATCAGCGATACGATAAGATTCCTTTAACTTGTGTGATGAAGCACTAGAGCTACGAGTGCTTGGGGCCGGCTTTAGTTACTGTTCAGGGCTTCAGGGCTCAATTTAGGGCTCAGATGGCTCAGATGCATTGTTTGGGGTTTTAGGGTGGGGGCTTTCAGGATGTAATTATATGGGGTGCCTCCTGTCACCTGCTTGAGCTGCCGGCAGGTGCGCAGGAATAATTAGCGATCGAATTCCTATGTGTTCCTTATTAAGTTTCTGTATGTAGATTAGGGCTTACTGTACCCCCAAACCCTATTCTAGATACTACCCGGCTTATATTAAGAAACTATGTTCATGGTGAGTCTGCCTGGAGGGCGATGGCGACGGCTGCGACTTGTGCATGTGGAGATTGGCCAAGCCGACCTAGAACACTACCTGGAAGCACCCAGATCTTCCAATAGACCCCAATGACGGCATATTCTCTAAATCATATCAAGGATCCTGTAATCATACAAGTATATTCCTTAATTGAGGGATGTTGGAAGATCTGGGAAGCTAACTGTACACATAAACTGACCGTTACTCGGTTTACCACCAAGTCTCCGGAGATCCTTTACCTGAAAGCGACGGTTTAGGGTTTAGGGCTTATAGGGTTTAGGGTTTAGGGTTTAGGGGTGCGAAAGATAAGCATGTGTGCCCCCTTCGAGCTCCAAACCCTAACACTCTGCCAACTCAGAGCCCGTAAAGCCCTGCAACCACCAAGCACGCAGAACCTAAGACCCACAAGCCCACAGACCACCCAAAACCCAAAATCCCCTTAAACCCCAAACCCTATACCCCTAAACATCAACCCTAAACCCTAAATCCCGATAAACCCTAAACCCCATACCCCTAAACATCAACCTTGAACCGTTTCAGAAGAGCTGTCAAGGTGGCTTCGCACCTCACAAGGCTGGAGTTTTCCGTTTCAGCCACTGCTGGAACTATGAATGAAAGGCTTCAGTGTTTAGGTTTTTAGGGTTTGGGGTTAGGGTTCGTCATGGTTTATCTTATGAATGGTTCAGGGCAGTGTTGTTTTAATCATTAGGGTTTCGGGTTTGAAAGGTTTCGACACAGCTGTAGCAAGGGCTTAAAGGAGACTTGGGGCTTCGAATTCTTGAGGCCGCTCTTCGGGGTGTCGTGTGTAGGGTTTAGGGTTTAGGGTCTAGGTAGGTCTTGTTGCTTGACCCATGACGCTTTTCTGGGTGTGGTCTCATTTTTTCGGTGGGTTCCCGAGTTTGGTTTCAGTTTGGGGGTCCCAGTATGTCGTACACATAAGTTCCCCAAAGACTGTACTAACCCCCTAAACGCTAAACCCTAAACCCTAAACCCTAACCTACACTGCGACTATCCTAAACTCCAGTACCTAGTTGTTGGATCTCTGAGACCCTTAGAGCGCCGATAAAACGCGATGGGTTTGGGGTGCGATGTAGGGGCCCGGGAAATCAAATTTTGTGGTATACTATAGTGTCCTTATGTCGGGGCTATTTTGGGATAGAAGTACTAACACTATATATATGTATGTATGTATGTATGTATGTATGTATGTATGTATATATATATACATATATTTATGTGTATACATACATACAGACTCCTTCGTATATTCTTAGAGTCTTAGAGTTTCTGATTTGCAGGTTGAGCCCTTAAGGTTTCAGGCCCCTTAACAATTGCTCAGGAGTACTATTCACATCATGCAATATCGTGCAACCCTTTCTGATGAAGATGATGTTCGGAAGGAATATTGGGCATTCCGGCGACGGGTGCAAAGGAGCAAGGATACCTTGCCGGTACCGTGATATACATGCCTCCAGAAGTCTTGAACCAGAGAGTCACGCAGCTGCAGTCGAGATCTGCAGCTTGCATCTTGGTCGAGCTTATAGTTGACAAGAATGCTTTTAATTCGTGGTACGGCAACAAGCTGTGCCCCTGGAACTTGTAACCGGTTGATGATTTAAGCTTTTTCAAGAAATTTTTGGCCCAGCGCCGCAGCTCACCTTCGCAGCGCTTGCTCGGCATGGCTGCAGCAGGGCCATTGCTCTCATGGGATAACTCGCAGCACCTGGCAGGTGCTGTGGCGTAAACCCTAGAACGTCTCATTGTGGAGAAACGTCCTGTGGCAAGAGCTGCCCTAAACTGTACCTTCAGGCCCTCATTGCCGTAGCCCACCCTGAAATGCACGGCGAGCATGTCCATTGTTAACGCGGGGAGCCGAGGTTTCCTGGTGTTGGTTTCTTTTCTGGACCTCCGAAAGCCCTGCGAAAGTACGGATTGCTAGTGATCCAGTAAACAGGCTCAGATTACGAGTCTGCTTCTACGAAGAAATCTGAATTTGACTCGTCAAGCAAGGCCGTTCTGCCGTAGCGCCTGTGTTGGGTTTCTTCTTTTACGGCTTGGACGCGTTGCTGCTATGAAGAGAATCAACAAACATTATCTAAGGGTTTGCTATGGCTGTCATGAACTACGTGGGTCTAGCTGCTGCTTTGGGTTTAGGGGTTTTAGGGGTTTTAGGGGGTACTGCAGGGGTTTGTTCAGCAACAGTGGGACGCAGCCATTCGCCGCGCCGACGACCAAAAGCGAAGACCTAGGAGCTGACGCACCAACCCTAACCCTAAGGGTCCAAGTACATAATAATCATATACTCTCTTAAATATTGAGCTACATAACTACTATCCGAAACCCAAGTACCTAATTATCGGGTCCTTTGGACCCTTAGGGTAATATGGGAGTTTCCGAAAATAGGGGGTACCTTATTTGAGTGTCCTTATGGTAAGGATCCTACTATTTAGGGTGCTATATTAGGATCCCCTATTTTCGGAAACTCCCAAAGAGGGGCCTAAATATTTACCAATATTAACCCCTATTCTAATTATAAAGGCCCCTACAGTACGGCTACAGCCCAGACCCTCAAAACCGACGCCTAAAGTCGAAAAGTGCTGCAGCCAACAACTCTAATCGCCCTTAAACCCTACACACCCCAAATCCCTAAACTGGGTTTAGGGTTTAGGGTCCTACACCACAAACCAAGCCCCAAACACCCCTAAACCCAGAACATGATCATAGACCCCAAATCCTAAATCCAGCATTTAAACCTTGAACCCCCTACTTAAGTTAGACCTGTGGTCCCCGAAGCCTTGAACCGTAGACATCCTAAATCCTAAACCCCTAAACCCCTAAACCCTAAACCCTTTGCCCCAAAGCCCCTGAACCGTAGACACCCGGCAGGAGAAGATGCCCCAGCCGATCCTGCGGCCGCTCGCTCTTTGTTATTAGGGACCCAAAAAGGACATAACCATGGATATCCCCCCTAGGGTCCAAAGAACCCAATAATACGCACTGGGGTTTAGGATACTAGTTATGTAGGTTACAATTTTGGAGAGGATATGATAATTAGGTACTTGGACCGTAAGGGTCCCTACCTTGTTGGGCTCTTTTTCAGGCTGCGAAGGGTTGCGTCATTGGGGTCTTATGGCATTATGGCCTAAGGGGTCACCCAACATTTGTGTAGGGTCAGTCGGAATTCTATATTAGGGTCTAGTATAAGAGCCAGTGCCCTTTTGCCACTTTTTTAAATTAGGGCTCCCTTGTTAAAACTGAATATCAGGAAGGGTATACCATGGGGAATCTGGGGCCTCATAGGTTTAGGGTTTAGGATTTTTAAGGGTTTATGGCTTAGCTTCGTTTCGGGCTCCGGGCTTGTAGGGCTTGTAGGGCTTTTCGGCTGTTCGCTTTGATGGAGTACGGCTGATTTGCTTTTCGGGAGTCGTTTTCGTTGCAGGGCTTGCGGGTCGTGCCTTGGGCTTGGATTCTACAGCAACTGGGGCCTCTCCGCCTCTGTAACTTCTATAGACTCTTGAGACTTTACCTATAGTCTCCCTTGTATCTCCTTTTTTGGGTTACCTTATAGGATCCTTAATATATAATTGGTTAAACCCCAAAAAGGAACTACAATGGAGACTATAGGTAGTTTGGGCTCCTACCCAAGGAACGCTAAATTGATTCAACAGGCTCATCCTTGTGGTCACTATCAGAGGGTAGGGGTTTATCCCATTTGCCCGCTTTGGTCTCGCTTTTTTGGTGTTCATCTGGGTCAGCAAACCAACTCCGCAGGTTGATCCAAGCAGAGCCTAGAACTGACGTTTGCAACCTTCAGCTACCGTCCTAAACCCGGAAAACCAAAAACAAAAAAAGCCACTTTGCAAAAACGAAATCTGCCGCATGGCATGATCTTTGCTTGCTGGAGCCTGAAAACTGTACAGATGTGTGCCCTTCACAGTATGACTTTTCCGCTGTTAGAATACTGCAAGGACTTTAAACCCCCACGGTCGGAGCATGTCATAAGGACAGCATGAAGAGTTCTTAAGCTTACAAACTGAACCAAAGTTCCGATAGGACAGATACAGGCCTAGTAGTAGAGTAGGCAACCGTTAACTTTTCTGGGGTACTATAATCCCTATATAGTCCCAATCTACTCCCGCACGTTCACCTTTAGGTCCCCAGGATACTGAACAAGTAGGTATATGCTATGAGTACATGGACCCTTAAACCCTAAACCCTGTAGATCCCTTAGAGTGCCCGTACGGTACCTTAAAGGAACCCAAAAAGGATGCTGGACAACCAGCTAAGTAACCAACTCCACATTCTAAACCCTAAACCCTAAACCCTATTCAATCCCAGGTTGCCAGCCGCCAGGAGGCAAGCTCGATCTGTGGCTTTGCGTGGCTTTTTTCATTTTTTTGATTTCGCAAACTACAACTAGGTCCGAGAAGAACAAGGTACAGCATACTTTTCCCAGGCCCAGTGCTTTCAACCTCGATTTGTTCTACGCGCTTTCTTCATGAACGAATGTATCCCCAAGTATGGAGGTGATAATGTATCAGTGTACTAGTATACCGAGGTTCCCGAGTAGTACCCTTCTGTCTTGTTTATTTGACGTTCCCTCATTAAAACAGAATCATCGTAGGAAAAAGGGTACCATAATTATAAAAAGGCTAAAGGGGATACTTGTTTCCAAGATCAAAGGCTTTTGGTGGGATTTCTGGGAGGGCAGGGCAGTCCTTGAAACGGAACCTTAAACCCAAACTCCGAGCCAATGCCGAAAATCGAACCTCAGTCCCGAGACCCTAAGCCGAACCAGCTCCTGTCACTTGCTGATCTCTGGCTATGTTCACGACAGGGTGAGGGATGGAGGAAGGCGGAGTTCACTTGCTTCAGAACTTCATTCCGGGCAACCTTTCCAAGGTTACTCGAATGCCGATCTACTCCGCAAAACTCTCTGACTCACCAAACGAGGAGCAGATTTACGACCAGCTCAAAGAGCAAATGCCCCTCATTAAGAAGACGTTGGATTCTCTTGAAGTGGCCTGAAGGATCAGATGCAGAAGGCCTATCCGCTGAAAAAGACGGCCCTACACCAGTTCATACGATTTCAATCGCTCCTGGTGAGCGATTCTGGGAGAACAGCCGTGCAGCGGCTCCGCAGAAGCAATCAAAGATGCACATACCCCGAGATGCCTTACAGGATCTCATGAAGAGATTCCCAGACCTTCCAAAATCCCTTAATTAAGGAATATACCTTAAATCATATTAGGGATCCCTATTATAATTTAGGGTATATTCCTTAATTAAGGGATTTTGGAAGGTCTGGGTTCAGCAAGGAGCAACCTTTCTCCGTAGCTTTCCCTGCGGCAGAAAGCCAGAGAGGATTCCGCACATCGCCAAGCGACACACCCAGAGCCTCCAATACCCCTTAATTAAGGAATATACCTTAATCTATAATAGGATCCCTGATTATAAAGGAATATTCCTTAATTCAGGGGTTTTGGAAGGTCTGGGCAGGAGCAGACGTCTACACGTCATTCTCTCTGGCAAACCTTGGAACCATGAGGTTTTCGAGTCGCGAAATGGCTGGGGTAAAGCTATTGCTCACATGGCTCAAGGAGCAAAATCTGACTGGCTGAGACAGGTTTTTTTTCGATGACGTCGAGCGGCGGAAGCGCCCTAAACCCTAAACCCCGAAACCCCTAAACCCCAAAACCCCAAAACCCCAAACCCTTCACCCTAAACCCTAAACCCCTAAACCCCTAATCCCGAAAGCCTACAGCCCTAAACCCTCAAGCCCAAACGCCAAGCCCTGAACCGTGCCACGGGAAGTGCAAGGCGCGCGCGGCGCGCGTGCGGCAGCGTCGTGAGGCCGTGGATTCCTTCAAGGCAGGTCCGGAGTTACCCTTAAAGGGGTTTAGGGTTCAGGGTTTAGGGTTCAAGGTTTAGGGTGAAGGAACTCAAATCCCTTAAAGGATCCCTTAAAGGGCGTTCCTTAAGGGTATTCCTTAAGGGAGTACCTTGAAAGGGTGATGTAAGGGGTTTAGGGTTTTACCCCAAGGCTCCAAAGAACCTCATAATTGGGTATTTGAGTTTGTGTCAGTAATTGTGTAGCTCAGTGTTCGCTAGTTCAGGTTCTGTCTTAATGAACTATAAGGTCATCAAGGTTCTTTGAGGCCTAAACCCTAAACCCCTAAAGGGCCATGTAAAAGTTCCAGACCCTATACCCTAAACTCTAAATCCCTAAACCTTAAACTCTAAAACCCTAAACCGGGCGAAGGGCCATGTAAAGGTTGCAGAAGGGTTTGGGGTGCAGGGTTTTAGGCGGACTCGCCTGCTTCGGACCATGCGACTTCGTAAGTAGCTTCAGGGCTACGTATACTTTCTAGGCTTACCAACGATGAGCGTGGTCCACCAATCTACTGTGTTCGCTTCACATGGTTTTCTGAATTTCCTATTTAGGCTTTATACTTAGACTGAGTTCTGAAATACCCAGCCTTTAACTTTCCAGGTTCATTACAGTTTAGTAGTCACCTGAAAGTTAAAACTTTTACTTCTGTGGGTTATTGGAGAAGTAAATATTGGATTTTCTGTGCAGTGCAGTAAGGCTTGGGGTTTCCAGGGGACTGAGAAGGGTTTAGGGTGCAGGGTTGTTACCAGATACTTGGAGAGTCGGGGGGACATAGTAAGTAGTTATTTTATAGACGTATATAAGTACCATAATAACTCCAGTTAGGATTCCTTTTATGGTACGTATAAGTCTACTTACGACCTACTTACTAAGTCCACCGACCCTCCAAACATGGTACCACACCTCAGCAATCCCGTGTTGAGGTAGCTGGAAGCCCTCTGGACCTTGACTCTACTTGGAGGGTCGGGGGACTTAGTAAGTAGGTAATAAGTAGACTTACTATAGAGATCCTAATTGGGGTTAGGGTACTTATATGTCTATGTAGTATCTACTTACTAAGTCCCCTGACCCTCCAAGCAACCGTAGAAGGTTTCACAATCATCAGACTAGGTTCCCCAGTAGTATCCTTGTCCCGTTCTTATTTTGAGGTCTCCTTATTTAGAACCGAATGCTAGGAACAAAGATACCCTTATTATTATTAAGGTGATACTGGGGAGCCAATGTGTAAACTATCTCAGCATTTGGACCGTACCTAGGGAACCCTGTTGAAGTGAAACCGAAACGGAGTCCTTACCGGGGCCTTTAAAGAAACCCCGAACGGTCCCTAAACCCTAAACCCTTGAACCTGACGAAGCAAAACCGCTTCTCAGGGCAAGGCAGTGGACGGCCTCGTCATCGTCGCAGGCGATGACGACGCGGAGCTCGCGGCTGAGGCGGGACTTGGTTTTGTTATGTTTCTGCTTTTTCGGTGGGCTTAGTGTTGGAAAGTTTTGGTAGATCCAGGCTCTGGGTTTCGGGTTTGGAGGGTGAGACGGATTGTATTGAAGGCCCAGCTACCAACTTCAGTACTTGGATACACGGGCCACGGCATATGCGAACGTCAATACAGATAAGTTTGCAAGTTGTATGCACATATATACTGTTTTAAACCTCAATCTGTTCCTGCTTGAAGGCAAACCACTATGTAGGTGAAAGGGCCTGGGGAAATAGATCTTACTGTAAATGGCCCTCCTGTCTTCATGTCGTTGTGTTTTTTCTTCCTCACAGCCGGAAATTCAGTTTATTAGATTCAGACGCTATCCTAAGAGCGAATAACATGTCAATGTACGGTACAAGTAGATGGCTGCGCTGTAGGTACTACTCAGTTTACATAAAGTTTTAAGGGAAGGCAGTCCTCTACACAAGTAACTGTGCTTGTGGCTGGGGCTTATTCCAACCTGTATCAGACCGCAAGTACTTCTAGTCAGAGGCCATTTCTCCCTGTCTGAGGGCGCAAGGAGTTTCGTGGTTTGGTTCTGATTAAACTAACCACGAAGCCTGAACCTAAGGGTCCATGCACTCACGTTGTGTATACTTTGGCTGTACGGTAGTCACTGTATATGCGTACCCTTTTAGTAAAACCTTAAGGCACATGTAAACACTTGTAGTAACCCTTATATTAACCCTTAAAGAAACCCTCATAGTAGCCCTAGTAGAAACCCATAAGCTACATGGACCGTCGAAGCCCTAAACCCTACACCCCCGAAGGCCTAAACCCTAAACCCCTAAGGCCTAAACCCTAAGCCTGAATTATGTCGGCAAAGGTGTTGGAGCTGGGCCTTGGCAACCTGGCAGCCGGCGGCCGCGTGGCGATGCCCGGACACTTAGTGCCTCAAGGAGGCGCGGTTGATCTTGGCTAGGATACTATAAGGGATTAGTATAGGAGCCTCTATAGTTGAGTACCATACTGTAATGATACTATAAGGGTTTAGTGTAGGGGCCTTAATAATTAGAATATGGTTTTCGGTAATTGTATATTACTATACTCATACTAGTGGCTCTTTCTTTCTTCGGTTACGTGTGATCAGCAAGACAGATGGTAGTGGCACGTCCATTCCAGTGCAAGTGCGAAGATGACTTGTGACGAGTGCCAGTGCTACTAACGCTTGAGCAGTGAGTAGTGGCGCTGGCAGTGGTGGTGGTCGCAGTAGCAGTAGCAGGAGCAGGCTCGAGCAGGAGCAGGAGCAGGAGCAGGAGCAGGAGCAGGAGCAGGAGCAGGAGCAGGAGCAGCAGCAAGAGCAGCAGCAAGAGCAGTAGCAGCAGTAGTAGCAGCAGTAGTAGCAGCAGTAGTAGCAGTAGCAGTATTTGTATCAGTAGCGGTAGCAGTAGGAGTAGGGCAGGAGCTGAAGCAGGAGCAGGAGTAGGAGTTCAGCAGACGTAGTAGTAGTAGTAGCAGCAGCAGTCGTAGTAGTAGCAGCAACAGTGGTAGTAGTCATCGTCGTAGTAGCAGCCGGAGGAGTAGTAGCAATAGTCGTCGTCGTAGTCGTAGTAGTAGTGGTCGTCGTCGTAGAAGCAGCAGTAGGAGCAGCAGCAGGAATAGCAAGAGTAGGAGCTCGAATTCAAAATCCTAAACCATAATCTCTAAATACTACACGCTAAGTCCGGGATCCAATGAAAACCGATTGGGCACACCGTAAATCCACAAGCCTAGAATTAGAGTTCACTGTCCTATAAGAGTCCCTCCCACAAGGTTCGGTCACCACCTGCAGCCACCTGGCGCACTTACGGTTCTGCAAAAGCCTTCTACGCACTTGTATGGGGGATTTCCGCTCATGATTTGGTGTACGGTTTACGGCTTAGGGCTTGTAGTTTCGGGTTTGGGTTGTGGGCGGCGAGGTTTAAACAATGTAAAACCTAATTAGGCAATGTACTTGGCGGGTCGGGGGACTTAGTAAGTAGGTAGTAATAAGACTTACAAGCACCCCAAAAGGGATCCTAATTGGAGTTATGGTACAGTTTATAAGTCTATAGAATAACTACTTACCAAGTCCCAAGACCCTCCAAGTATTAATGTATGCTTTTACACTGACTCCCGAGACCACACGCCCAAAACGAGAGAGACCTGGAGCCTCGTCTGTCTTAGGTGGAATTAGGGAGATTAAAGGGTTTAGGATTTCGGGCTTGGGGTTTAAGGGTTTAAGGTAGGTATAATTAGGGAGACCCCTTAAAGAGTTTAGGGTTTCGGGCTTGGGGTTTGGGGTTTAGGGTTTAAGGTAGGTATAATTAGGGAGACCCCTTAAAGAGTTTAGGGTTTCGGGCTTGGGGTTTGGGGTTTAGGGTTTAAGGTAGGTATAATTAGGGAGACCCCTTAAAGAGTTTAGGGTTTCGGGCTTGGGGTTTGGGTTTCGGGTTTAAGGTAGGTATAATTAGGGAGACCCCTTAAAGAGTTTAGGGTTTCGGGCTTGGGGTTTGGGGTTTGGGTTTTGGGTTTAAGGTAGGTATAATTAGGGAGACCCCTTAAACAGTTTAGGGTTTCGGGCTTGGGGTTTGGGGTTTTGGGTTTAAGGTAGGTAGAATTAGGGAGACCCCTTAAAGGGGACCCTTCTTAACCCTACTTCTGGCTCTCTTAAAAGTGACCTTGTTGAGAGGGTCTATATCCCCAACCTTTGGAATGGGAACCCTCGCATTTTGGAAAGACTGTTGTCTACCGAGAAGTTCCCCGTCGTCTGCTTGCCTGTGCAGTTACACCAGCATGGAGTCAGCTTGAGGCTGACATACTGTGCAAGTGCCGTGCCGGGAGACACCGCACTGTAGCTGCAGCGACCGTTCTTTGCACAATGATGTTCGAAGCTACATCCTATGGCAAGTGTCCGGACCCGATCGAGAGCGGAACTTCCAACATGCCGGTACACAAACGCAGGGTCAGGATGTGGGCTTTGGCCAGCTGGATGAGCTGATCACTGTGCAGATCAGCGCGCTCTGTTGATTACCTTAACCTACCAAAACCTACTTTTTTGTAGGGTCCCTATAAATTCCATATTAGGGTTTATAATAAGAACCTACAAAAAAGTAGGGTTTGGTAGTTTAAGGTATCGGAATGGGAAGCAACTGTGCAGGCGCTGGGGCTTGTCGAGGTGGGCACCAGCGAAGCCTCATCCAGCACTCAGCCCTGCTTCGCATGGATGAGCGTCAGGAGCTGGTTGCTGAAATACGCCGTTGGCGTATTCTACTTGGAGCTTCATGAGTAGTTAAGTGGGGTTATAAGTAGGATAACTCTAGTTATAACCCATATTAGGGGACTTATAAACCCACTTATAACTACCCATGAACCTCCAAGTACTGCAGATTGGCTCGAGGCCAGGGCTGTGGGCTGTGGGTGGGTGGGGTGGGAAATCGTGCAGGAACTTAATTTCTGAACTGGGTTGGCTTGGGCGGGCTTGGGGTGGTCTGGGGCTAGTGAGGCTGGAGCTGCGGAAAGCTGGTGGTGCAAACGCACAACTTGGATTTGTTGCCGCATCGAGGATTGAGGGTTTATGGGTCGCAGATCTCGCCCATTTGGCCACGTTGGACGGTGTTGAGCTGACGCTATTCACTAGACGTGGCTTCTTTGGCCGCTACAAGGGGAACGCGTCAAGAGGCAGAAATTATGGGGTTTTGCGAAAGGTTAATTAAAGTTCTCTGAGTTTCATCGAAACAGCATGTTCAAAATTAGTTACCCTTTACCCGTGACCCTAGAACCCTAAACCAGAAATCCCCAATGCCCTACCTCCCGAGAGCAGAGCCCTACCCCAAACCCTCTTCTGTTTTCGAACCTGGCAGGCACGACGACGGGACCCGAATTCACTTGGCATTCTTCTGGCTGGCTCTTAGGAATGTAACTTTCTGGGTTTCTATATGAACTGCAATGAGGAGGCTAGAAGCCCTAAACCCTAAACCCTCAAACCCTAAACCCCTAAATAACCCTAAACCCTAAACCCCTAAACCCTAAACCCTAAACCCTAACCGTGGTGTTCAGAAGTCAGCGAAGTTTAGAGAAATACCCAAAAGTGTTTTTCGCTCCTCTGGGCTTTTTGGGTAGAGTTTAGGGGTTTGTTGCTTAGTCTTTGAAGTTTGGGGGCTTAGGGTTTAGGGGTTTAGGGGTTTAGGGGTTTAGGGTTTAGGGGTTTAGGGTTTAGGGGTTTAGGGGTTTAGGGGTTTAGGGTTTAGGGTTTAGGGGTTTAGGGGTTTAGGGTTTAGGGTTTAGGGGTTTAGGGGTTTGGGGTTTAGGGAGCAGCCTAAACCCTAAACCGTGGCTTTAGGGTTTAGGGTTTAGGGAGCGGCTTACGGTTTAGGGGTTTTAGGCTTTAGCGTTTAAGTTGATTTTTTGGTGTTGGGTGTGAGATGCTCGGATGCACGTCCTCTTTAGTCGGGGTCCTCAAGCTGCAGCAGTAGGTCGCTATGTGCTTTAATCATTATTACCCAAAAGGACCTAAAATCATGTTACATGGAGATAGTAGAGCCGTAGGTTAGTACTTGGGAAGTACATTCAACAGTACTTCATTCATATTAATGTGCTACTACCCACGAGAACAAGCACGGTGATGATTTCCCAAGCTATGCATTCAAGCTGATGGCACTTACCCTTCAGGGTCCAAACACTCAAACGGTATATACTTCGAGCCCACAGGGTGTCCTAATTGGCACCACCACGTGCACATACGCCTTTAGTGCTCCGACATCTGGACCCTTTTGTTCTACACCGACCGTCTCTCTACACTGGGCCAGGATTCGCCGGATAGGCAAAGAATCTCAGCAGCCCAAGGCCATTTGCAGCGCTCCAGGGCGCTTGGCGCAATTCCGGCAACTTTGTCGATGCTCCTGGGCCAGACACGGTACAGGAACGTTCTCTGGTCTCGCCAATATACCAAGTAAGGGTTTGTATGAGGAAACTTACGGAAGCATCGCTCACGTTAAGACGTTGCTTTGTATTCTGCTGGTAGGGTGAACCGTATGGTTACGAAGTATATACAGAATACTTAGACTACTTCGTTCAGGATAGTACCTGTTTGTACTTCGTGGCTGAGTTTGTAAATTTCAACGGTTCTGGTGTCATATATTATATAAGCCTGTATAAAGCTGGAGCTTTAGGTTTTTGTGGCTGATGAGCTGGGAAACTAAATGCAGGTTATGTAGTATTTAGCGGATATATGACAACCCCTGAACCTCAAAGCCTGGCAAGCATCAAAATGCCATTGGCTTTGTCATGCTGGGGCCCCCGGGTGTGTAGCCCCTTTGCCCTAGAGCCGTAGCTGGCCGGTTAAGGGGTTCAGGGTTTAGGGCTACGATATAAGCTTTAGCCAAAAATTGAAATCTCAGGATCTAAATCAATCCTAGCACTACCTGTAGTCTCCATTGTAGTTCCTTTTTGGGGTTACCTTATAGGATTCTTTATATATATTTGGTTAAACCAAAAAGGAACTACAATGGAGACTATAGGTAAGCCCTGGGTTCTAAATTCTATATTCTAGGCACTTTCAAGCCTCAGCCCTTTGGGTTTGGCACAGAAAGGCAAGAAAGTTTCTATAGCTACACAGAAAGCGTAAACCCAAAAGTGCGACTCGGCCCTACAGTAGGTTTTCCGGTTCAGAGCTAGAATCATATTTCGTGCAAGTAAGTATCTCCTACCGGTACGGACGACCCCTTGGTGGCCGAACCCAGCCAAAGAAAGCACAGGCGAATTATCGAATCCCCAAAGGTCACAGTTAATACATTGAGCGCTTTGACCCACCACCTTAAACTACATGCTGAAACCACAGAGAAACGAGTCTGAAAGCCACGGTTTAGGGATTGAAGCTTAGGATTTAGGGTGGGTATGCAGGAGCGAAATCCCCTCAACCGCAAACCCCTATTGTAAACCGCTAGAGGAGAGCTAGCGCCTAAACCCTAAACCCTAAAACCCTAAACCCCTAAACCCTCTAAACCCTCTAAACCCTCTAAACCCTAAACCGTATAAAACACCTGAGGTCCGCCTCGAGCAGCTTCTCACACGGGAATATCAGGCAAAGTTCCCTTCAAGAATTCTGTAGGGCACCCTCCAAAGTGTTCCTCCGGACTATCAGGCCATCCCTACATCTTTGTAGATGAATAGGTGACTTCTGACCTTTGGATTTCTATAATCCTACCATCATGGGCAAGATTAACCCTTTTGGGGCCAAAAAGAAATCAGCAGAAAAGTAGGGCGCATGTTACGGATTCAGTTAAGGCTTTGAGAAGACGAGGGCTTCCTCGTGAAGGATTTCTAGCCGTGACGATGGTTTACTTGGACGGCCGGGAGACTTAGTTAGGTAAAAAGCAGACTTCTAAGTATTCTAAAGAGGATCCTATTTGGGGTTATGATACTTACAAGTCACCCACTTACTAAGTCCCCCGACCCTCCAAGTAGGGTTTCAGGGGCTGGGGTTTAGAGTTTAGCTTGCAGTGATTCAATTATACTTAAGGCTGCAAGCAGTGGCAGCAAGATCACGGCAATGAGGGGAGGTTGGAACCCCAACCTTGGTTTACCCTAAGTCAGTTTTTTCGATTTGCATAACTGAAGCCAAATCGTGACTGGTCTCCGCAGGAAGAGCAAGCCAAAATCCGAAGTCAAGTGTGCTTGGCATGTGTATATGTATGCATGTGTGTAGGTATGCATGCGGTAGGTACATGTGTAAGTAAGTAGATAGGTAGCTAGGTAGCTAGGCATGCATGCATGGATGGATGTATGTATGTATGCATGGATGCATGTATGTATGTATGTATGTATGTATGTAATTATGAATGTATGCATGCATGTATGTACGTACGTATGTATGTTTGCACGTAAGTAGGTACACACATGTATGCATGATTGCATGTATGTACTAATTTCTCTTTTCGTTATGAGTACGGGCATATGTATGTACATACATACATATATATATATTTATTTATATTTATATATTCCACACATGTCTATGCATGTGTTCGTTTGGTCCTTGCGGTGACGAGGTGGCTGAATCCCCAGATCCCCATTCGTAGACTCGCAGCCTTGAGTTCTAAGTCCTGAACCGTTATTCCAGGTAAAGGTAGGCCGCACTGTTCTTGTTATTGTTCTTGTTGTTGTTGCTGTTGCTGTTGCTGTCGCTGTGTTGCTGGTGTTGTTTCGCGACACCGTGGGTAACAACTCGCAGGTTCAGGCTCTGACGTCTTGGTAATGTTTAGGGTCCTCTGTCACGTGGCCTGTTCAAGCATGCAGTTTCGGTGTCTCGGGAAGTTATGGTGCAGGTTTTAGGTTAAAGCTAAGCGTAAACCCACATGGGGCCCGAATTCGCTTCTTTGGAACCATTTAGGGCTCAAGGGTTGGAAAATTCGGGTTTGGACGCATTAAGGTTCCGTGCTAGAGTGGAAGAATATGCCTTAAGCCTTTTCGCTGATCTTGACTTGCAGGTTCAGGATCGGGACTTGGCAAACAGGTTTGTGGAGCTCTAAGACCGCCCAAACGCACCAGATATTATCCGAAGCTATGCCTCTGCGCAGGTTGCGTAAGCTGAAAAGTCAACATCCCACCCACAGACTCTTGCTGCGGTGGGGGCACACTTTGATTGATCCGACGCCGTGCTTGTATGGATTGGAAGTTTCGTTGATGGTTGTTGCTTTGAGCATAAGTTCTTGGCAATTGTTCGGGGAAGTTGCCAATGTTGATCGTGCAGCCTCGAAGTAGGCAGCATGCCAGACTCCGAGCACAATTTCAGCGTGCTAGCCTTCTGCTGTGAAGCAGCTTATTATATGCATGAAGCCACGAACCCCTTCAACTTCGTCCGGCATCTCCGGCTTGGGCAGTGCCGTCCCTTTGGCACGAGTCATGACTCTTAGGGTCCATGATTTAGGAAGCGGGTTCTTGCAGCAAACATCGTGCCATAAGTCATGATGGCGGTTCAGATTTGGAGCTCCAGCAGCATGTCGTAGGGAAGGTGGAAGAAATTGCATGCAACACAGTTGCCAAAACCCTCCAAGAATAGCTGTATCTTGCTATTCTTTCATTCTCGAATTTCGTGGTGAAGCCACGAAGCGGGTCTCCCATGCCAGGAAACACGGCTGAGATGTTGAAAGCTTGAAACACTTGGCCCGAATCCATATAACATGAACTTGGGTAGCTAAAGAGAACCGAGGCTCCCAATGGCAACGAAACATCCTGGTTCCAACATGTAGTTCTGACGAAATCGGGTTCGCTGGTTTGGATTGACAAGAGCAGCATCGGTTATCGGTCAGGGCCTGGCTTGCATGTCGAGAGTTCGTCTCTTCAGGCTTCAAATGTTGTGTTCGAAGCTTGAGGCTTCGACAAAATGACTTGCTCTTACCCAGAATACCACTGCAACCTGAGCCGCGAATCCCAGGCGAACCCCGATTGAGCTCCATGGTGCCTAGAGATCAGACTCTTGTGCTGGAGTTTGCAGCTTTTGGGACCCTCAAGCGATAGTATGGCCGTACGAAAGGATTTGATTGCATATCGTACCGTGGCTTTCCAATATCCGAAACTCATCACCCGACAGGCCTTGGGTTGCAGACAACAAGCCATTCTGAACAGAGCAGGTTTTGCCTGCGCGGACACATCCGCACATGGTATTGGCCCCGGCTGTCCTCAAGCCATAGAAGCCCAACAGATGTTAAGTATCTGTTGGTGGAAGGCAGGTGCAGCCATGATTTGCCAGCGGAGCTCGCTGAAGTTTGGGTTGGGAAACAAATCCTGTTCCAGTGGGGCGGACCCGAGCTGGGGCGTTTGGATGGTTTGGAGCTTGTGAGGACTGAGGCATGTGCGGTATAAGGTTTGGGAGTTGGGCTGGCAGTTGTTTTTTCGCGGATCGGTGTGGATGCTTTAGAGTCGACGTTGGGGTGCAGGGGGTAAACGATAAAATGGGAGCTTGATGGAATCCAATCTCAGATCCAGCTGTACATCAGCCTACGAAAAAGCTTTTCGTCCAGTCTGATTCGAAACTATTGCAAACAATTTGGAGGGCTACTACAGCAAGCTACTACAGCAAAGTAGTGTCTGTCTGGTAGGATATTGAAGGCACCGGAGTTTGCAGATTACGCTTTAGCTTGTAAGGTCGCTTTCGTTTTGGGGTAGAGCCCTTGCCTTTGCTAGACCCACACCCTAGACCTTGCACTTAAAGCCCATGCCCCCCACTTCGAAACGCCTGTCAAGCAGTTTTCAGCCCGCGAGGTTGCCGAGGCACAGTTGTGCGAAGGATTCATCCTCAGTGCCAGCAAGGCCATACCTCTTCGAGATGTGCTAGCTTGGACTCGAGAAGGGTTTTATGCGTGTTTGCTCATGGCTTTGATTTTGTAGGGTGGGATAAGCTGTATATGCAGCGGTGCCTTTACGAGAGCAGTGGTCAGTCTCCTAGCTAGCATGCATTAACCGTAAGGTAAAGTTCAACATGGCCAAAACCGATGCCGTTCAATAGAATCTTTCGAGTGCAGCAGCCAGCTGCATTAAGTGAATTAGGCGTGTCAGTGTCAGTCTAAATGCGTGTGTGTGCTTGTTAGTTGTTTGTTTATTATGGTCCCTGTACTTGTGTGGATTCAATATCATGGGCCAGATTACCCTCCGGTAGTTAAGGTACGTAGTTAGTTCTTCTGGTTCGACGGTTAGGGCAGAGGTGTGAGATACCGATCGAAGCGTTGGTGGATAGCGTAAACTTTAAGGGATAAGCAGGTCCCGACAGGTCATGCCAAGAGCTTTGGGTTGAACATGGTGGAGCTTGAGTGTTTGTGCTTGCCTTCGGGAACTGAAATCCCTGCTACATTCACAACTTGAGCCTTTTATCATTTTGTCGCTATTCGCTTGACGTTCTTCTGGTTGGCTCTTAGGACTAACTTTTTTGGGTTTCTATATGAACCACAATAAGGAGGCTAAAAGTTTAACTTTTGGGAGGGGTTCAGAAGTCAGCCAAGCTGTCCGCGTGTTGTTGGAGTTGTGGTTAGCAAGTTGACGCCTGAGGGTCCACGTACCCATATAGCATGTACTTTGGGCCCAATGTACCTATACCCAGACCTTCCAAAATCCCTTAATTAAGGAATACCTGAAAAAAATCATATTAGGGATTCTAGTATAATTTAGGGTATATTCCTTGATTAAGGGATTTTGGAAGGTCTGGGTATAGGGAGTACTTTAAGGCCAATGTTTTACTATATGAGTACCGACCCTTAAAGGAGGCTCAGGGCTAGTAGCTCAAACTGTTTAAAACAAGTGAAGAAAGCACCAACCCCACGGACTCAACCCTAAAGACAAACACCGATCTCATAGCCTAAATTCAACCCTAAGCCCTCAAGCCACAAGTGACTGGATCCGATTTTTTGCCCATCAAACATTACAAGCAAGCCGTGTCATTAATCAACCTCTGAACTCTTTAGCCAAAAATAGCCTGCAACAGCCCCAATACTCTCTACTGTTGATGGACAAAATCCTGCATTACCCATTATAAGGAATATACCATAATTCCCATAGTTTAGAGTCCTTAAGGTCATGCAGGATTTTGTCCATCAACAGTATGAAGCTCTGCGGACTCCCGGAGCCCTACATGTCGCGAGGTTGCTGAGGAGCCGTTCTCAGACCGTCCGAACTAGGGTTTAGGGTTTAGGGTTAGGGGGTGGGCTTCCTTGAGTATTGCAGGGGCCTGAACAGCTAGACTAGGGTTTTGAGGAAGAGTATACTGCAACTTGGAATCCTCAGGACTAGCATTGGGCCTCTATAGTACAGGAACGGTTTAGGGTTCAGGGGTTTGTATGCCTCATTGCAGGACCCGAAAAGTAAACTAGGCTATCCAACAACACGGTAGCACAGTTCGGGGACTAGGTATGCCTTAGGGCTGTTATTTGTCAGTGGGAGGATTGTTCCAACTACTGTGGCTTCTATATCCGGTCGATATAGACTGAGGTGTTTCCATGGCCCAGTTGTTGAAGGAGAGCGTGAATGGGATGGGATTTGAGGGTACTGCACGAGGAGTGTTGCTTGTTCAGCGCTTAGTCTGCTTGCCTCCATGATGCTGCTTACCCATTCTACTCCTTACGGTTCCTGGTGATAACTAACATATCCGCAAAACTCTGTGCTCAGTATTAAGCACCTAGACTACTTGTAGTCTCCATTGTAGTTTGTTTTTCTGCTTAACCATTTCTGTGGTTAAGATCCTATAATATGAATGTGATTAAGCCCCAAAAGAAACGACAATGGAGACTACAGGTAAACATGGTTGCGAGCTTCCCATAGGGCCTTCAGTAATTTTCGGAAATTCTGAACCCTTATAGAGCCCTGTCAAGGAACCCTTATCGTACCCTTATAGTAACCCTTCAAAAGGAACCTTTAGTAACCATTTCAAGCCTAGGGCTTTTTAAAGGTTTTAAAGCACTCCGCATCCAAGTGCTCAGGGAATTCAGGGCTTGAGCTTGGAACGTCCGAGAAGGAGGATGCTTTCCTTCGATTCTAGGGATCTAGGGTTTGGGGTGTACTGTAGGGGTTTAGTAGGGGTTGAGGGTTTGGGATGAGGGGTTTAGGGTTTTGGGGTTTAGGGTTTGGGGATCAGGGTTTAGGGTTTAGGAGATCCATTTTCCTGAACTCTGAAAGGCGTCCCGCAAGCTTCTGGGTGCCGAGTTGGATGTCAGGGTGTGGTGTTTTGGGGCTTCGCGGCTAGGGCCTTGGGTGCTATGTTCCGGCTGGGGGGGACTCAACGTTGCGATGTGTGCAAGGCCCAAAGGCTCCATGTAGCCATATAGTAGATACTTAGGCCTTAAAGTGGTCCCTCTATAGGTACTTTAAGGCCTAAGTATCTACTATAACGGTACATGGAGCCTTTGGGAGGTCTTGAGGGAGGCTAGGTTTTGATGTTACTATTTGGCATGTACTTGGACCTTCTAGGAACCCTAAGGGTCCATGTACTCATATAGTATATACATTGGCCTTAAAGTACTCCCTATATAGATACATGGGGCCCAAAGTATATGCTATATGGGTACATGGACCCTCAGGGGAAAGTGATCCGGGCCTCTGAGGATCATGGCCGCGACAACGTGGAACCAGCGTGCCATGCCTCAGTAGCTGAGGTTGTAAACTACATGGATTTGGGGCCCTAAACCCTAAACCCTAGTTGGAGGTTCATGGGTAGTTATAAGCGGGTTTATAAGTCCCCTAAATATGGGTTATAACTAGAGTTATCCTACTTATAACCCCACTTATAACTACCCATGAACCTCCAAGTACCCCCGGGGGGCATATGTAGCTCCCGTTAAGGCTGGCAGTTCCATGGTCTTTGGCATGGCGTGTTAAGTGCTGGGACTTGTGGTTTGGCGGTTTAGGCCTAGTAGTAGAGTAGGTAACCTTTAACCTTTTGGGGTAGTATAATCCCTATATAATCCTTATATTATGAAAAAGGTTAACCTTTGGTTCCCCATGATACCCGACAAGTAGGTAGGGGTTCGGGGATCAAAGTCGGCTTTCAGGATGCAGGGCTTGGGGTATACATGCCTACACACATTCATTCTTACATGCATAGTTATATACATACATGCATGCATGCCCGCCTGCATACATAGGCACATGCATGCATACATACATGTGTATGTATGTATATATATATACATACATACATGCACACATAAACTTGCAAACATATGTATACATATATATATGTACACATTCATTATTGTTCTTTGTATTTATATCTATATTTTATACATGTTTTGTACATACGAAGATACACACACAGATATAGGTATACTACATTTACATATTTACTTATGCATACGTATGCTTACGTATGCTTTTGCCAGCACATGGATGGATGGATGGATGGATGCATGCATGCATGCATGCATGCATGGATGGATGGATGGATGTATGTATGTATGTATGTAGGGCTGCATGTAGGTATGCATGTATGTACTTTTGTATGTATGTATGTATGCACGCATGTATGTATTTATGTATGTGTGTATGTGTATGATGTGTTTGCGAATGTGCATTTTTATGTTTGCGTATGTATGTACTTATGTTACATGTACGTGCATACGTTTATTCAAAGGTATATGTGCAGGTGTATGTGTATGTTTATGTTCATACACACTTTCACATGGGTGTATTCTTATAAATTTATGTATTTATTATACATACACAAGTATATGCGGTATATATATATATATATATATGTGTGTGTGTGTACATATTCATACGTATTGTGATATGTTTGTATGTATTCATAAGTGCATCTGCATGTGTATAGAGCCCAGAAGTCTTTGTAAACCCGTATATGCTTCGGATTGGGGTTGCGCATGGTCGAGAGCAGGGTTTGTTGCCTTGCATCCTTGGATCTAGGTCACGCTGCATCGGCCTTGGTTTTTTGGGCTAAGTTGTGCCAGTTGGGCTAGGTAAGATTGGGCTGGGTCAGGGTTCCCCAAAGCGTCCAAAGTACCTATATGGTAGGGTCTTTGTTTCCTTGCCCGAACCCGCAAACCCCCAAATCATCCCTAAACTCGACACCCCTCCCGAAAATCCTTGAACTCTACTTTTGGATTCCCTTCAACCGAGGCCAAAGCAGCAGCGGACGGCATGACGACGTTCGCCCAGCGCGCATAAAATGCCGGAAAGATGAACTTTTAAGCTGTTGTTGAGTTGTTCTAGGAGGGTCGGCGGATAGGTAATAAGTAAGTAGACGGAAACCCTACTAAAAGGGAGCCTAATTGGGGTTATGATACTTGTAATCTATAAGAAATGCCTGCTTGATCACAAAGTCCCCGAAAACCTCCAAGTAAGTGTTTCGTGCTAAGCAGGAAACAGAAAGAAGCTGCAGCAACTGGCGTAACTTAAGCGGACTGCTTCACGCATTTGTCTTGGGGATGTGAGGTTTGGAGACCCTAAGGCTCCATGTACTCATATAGTATATACATAAGCCTTAAAGTAATCCCCATATCGGTACTTTAGGGCCAAAGTATGTACTATATAGCTACATGGAGCCTTTGGGAGACTGGTGGCTGGGGTTTGGCAAGCCATTTGAGGGGATCTCAGAGCCCATGCACATCCACAACGTCCACACTTCGCTTCCAAAGCAGCATGCATCTAAGCTATCACTGTTGAGACTAGCACTGAGGTCCCAATAATTTGTACTAGTATCTTCTCAGCATCCATAATAATATAAGAACTGTATAGAACAGACCACGAACTTGTAGGTGTGCCGCCGGAGTCACCAGCGGCTCAGAGTTCAGTTTCTTACCGCACTCGGGCGGCTTTTGCTGGTCCCGATGGCCAGTGTGTTGCGAGGCTGTGCTGCCGTCAATGTGGCCTCAGGAAAGTCGGGGTCTTTCGTTGATAGGCGGCCGGGCGAGCACCGAGCTCAGAGCAAGCAGAACTTGAGGCAGAGTTGCCAGGAAAGCAAGTTCCTTGTCTTCCTTGGCAAGTTTTGTTCAGCAACACTTGCTGCAGCACGCGGCGTCAGCATGTGAAGCCATTCGCGTCCAGAAGAAATGCCAGTGGCGAGGCGCCGAAGGATGCGCGATCGGCCACGTGAGCAGTTCCGATCCCAGACAGGGCTGTCCCCACGTGACAAGGGACGCTATTTCCTTCTTACTCCAACTGACCCACGCGCAGATGAGAGCCAGACTGGCAGAAGTGAAGAAGCGGGACACATTCGAAAGTTGATCAAGCGCTGTAGATCTAAAGGGAAACTGATCCATCATTTGGAGACTGCTGCTCAGCATGGTTTGATGGACACGAGTGTTCTGGCCGCCAGCTTGCAGACGTGTGGGAACAAGCGGTGGTGGAATACGCTGCAGGACGTCTTGAACTTTGGTCGAGAGTTGCAAGTTCCGTTCAATGGCATAGCACTGTCGGTATTATTCACGGCCTTGACATCTTGTGTGCGCGCATATGACGTCCCTGTGAAGTTGCTCTCAAGGCAGAAGGAACGTGCACTGCAATTGGCCCAAGAGGCCCTTCGTGGCTATGCGCCGAAGTCGCAGATGGATTGCAATTCTCTCCTCTCCAGCCTTTGTAGGCTGTGTGACGAACTAGGCTCGGAAGAGGCGCTCACATGGGCTGATGAGCAATGGCAGCTGTTTAAGCAGTTAGGCTTCGATAGGAATATCGTGGCCTACTGCACGCGGCTCCAGTTGTTGGAGCGGCATGGGCGGCGGGACGAGGTTGATCAAGTCTTACGCAGCGAGCTCGTTGGGCAGGATCTTTCGCCAAATACTGTTGTGCTCGGATCGTTGATGAATGCTGCGGCGGGAAATCAAGACAGCAAAGGGGCTGAAGAGCTGTGGGCCTATTTGGTGCAAGAAAGGCATGTCGAACCTAGTGAGCCGGCATACGCGGCCTTCGCAAAGTCATATCTGCTTTCAAGAAGACCGGCACAGACAGCATGCGTCATCGAAAGCATGCTGGGAAAAGGCTTCGGTTCTCAAAACTACAAAGTGGCCGTGGACTACTTGCAGAGTCTTGTCATTGTTTGCCATGCTTCGTCAACACCAGCTAACCTCTCCAAGCTCAAATCCGCTCTGCATGCCAATGCAGACTTGATGACAGGCAAGTCTGCAGGCAAGGTTCCGAAATCCGCAAAAATATGGTGGCAAAAGCTTTCCCAGGTAGCAGAAGGCCTGTTCGACGGGTCGTCTCGCTTGCGACTTATGGACGTGCTTGTTACCTCCAATGCAAACCGCCTCAGCATTCTGATGACTTGGGAGAACGTTGAAGCCGGCTCTGCATACCTATGACAGGCTATCCCCTGCTAGTTTATTATCATCCACTCGAAGGCTGCAGGAAGTCTGCGGGACACTTTGCCATCGGCCTCTGCTGCAAAAGGTATCATGACCTTGAGGCCAAAAGGGCTGTGAAGCCAGCGGTCTGCCGGTGGTTTAGAGAGTGGAACACTTGTTTGTGCTTCTGGGATTGAAATCATGGCTCGGGGAAGCTGTCAACCCGAAATGCTGAAGGTCTTTGAGCATCAGCTAAAGTGGGAACTAACGGCCGCTTGCGGGTTAAGCTTTATACTTGTTATCGCTCGCCGCATCGCAAACCCTAAGGGTCCATGTACCCATATAGCATATACTTTGGGCCCAATGTACCTATATAGGGAGTACCTTAAGGCCAATGTATATACTAGATGAGCACATGGACCCTTAGGGAAATGAAGGGGAGGCGCATTACACACTGATTCAATCCAAAGTCCTTCCCAGACCCCCAAAGTGCACACAACACACACTCCGTGCGGGGTCCAGTACCTCGACAGCAGCCAACTACAATGCTCTGGAAATTATGTTTTTGGTGTCTAAACCCGTACTATGTTTTGTACTGGGATCCTTGAGCCAGACCAGAAAGATTTAAGCCCGAAAGGTCCAAACTTCGGCCCTTGGATCGGACTGAAAACCCGAAATTCCTTTCTCTGCAACTCTCGTCAACTCCTAACCCTACGCGCTGCACCATCTCACCGAATGCTCGGGCTCACAGAGTTGACGTTCTCTGTTGCCATAGCCCAGCAGCTAAGTCAGTCTGCCAGTCCGACTTTTGCGGATGTAGGGGATCGGGCTTCAACATCACCAGTCCTGCGTAAACCCAGAAGCCTAATAGCAGCATGCAGTGGTAGGCCCAGTAGGCCCACACCCTAACGAACCCTGGACGCAACACCCCAAAAGCTGCAAAACCGTAAACCCCAAAACCCTAAGACCCTGACAACAGCCCCCTCAAATTAAGCCTACAACCGTAGTGCCTTCAACCCTAAAAACTAACGCATTCATGGCGGAAGCATGTGATCCGGTCATCCGCCTCGGGCGATAGACGAGGTCGGCTCGAGGAGATTCGTTTTAGGTTTTTTTTTTTAGGGTTTAGGGTTTAGGGTTTAGGGTGGTTCAGGGTTTTGGTGGGTCGTGGGAGATTCGGTGTCTGAGGCTTTATATAGGGGTTTAAGTTTAGTTTAGGAGTGAGTTGCGTTTAGGGTTGACCCTCAAGGTCCAACGGAACTATTGGGCACCTGCATCCAGGATAGTAGTGTTGTGGGCGAGTATTCGGGAGAGCGTATGATTGGTACGTACCTAAATCATCAGCCTTAATACCCCCTTCTGGGACCTCCAGAGTACGCTTGAAGTGCCCGAACCCTTGAAGGAAGCTGTGTCTGGTGTAAGGGGATCTCAGTTATGCAGATCTTCTGAGGGGCTTTTAGAGCCAACTTGATCCTTTCTAGGGGTCTATGTCTGCAGAGGGTCCACGGGGCTTAGGGTTCAAAGTATAGCATCTAGGGTTCAGTTCATGGCTCCCTTTGCATACCCCTAGGAATCTAAGGACTCATATATTAAGGCTTTTGGGCCCAAAGACCATATACTATATAAGGCTTTTGGGCTGTTTGATGCCCAGGGTACTATAGTTTAGGGTTCAGTGGTTTAGGGGTTTGAATTTAGGGGTTGGGGGCTTAGGGCAAGGGAAGCACACTGAGAGAATATAAATGACCGTGACCCCACAAAACCCCAAAGCAACAAAAGCACCCAGCCTCCAAACACTAACGTTTCAAAACCACTAGGCCCTTCAGCCACCGAAACCCCCTCCTGGGCTTTGGAGTACCATACTTTAATACTTTTTGTCGACGTGTTACTTAAAGGGAACCAACTATGAAATAAAAGTCTGCACTTGTTTCCCCTGGTTACTTCAAAGCCCAGATTAAGGGATATTGGAGTCTTTATTAAGGAAAATATACCTTAAATTATATTAGGATCCCTTAAGCCCAGTCTATTACACCCTTTATTAATTATAAGGAACATATACCTTAAATTATATTAGGATCCCTCAAGCCCAGCCACCGAATACCCTCCATTCAGCACCATAGAGGCTCCTTCTGGAAGGGTACTTGGGGGGTCCTGGCTTCAGCCACCAAAACCCCAGATTCCATTCCCTAAGGCTTCATGTACCCAAATAGTATATACGATTTGGCCTTGAAATAGTCCCTATATAGGTAAGATATGCTTGGGCCTTAAAATAGTCCCTATATAGGTAAGATATGTCTTGGCCTTAAAATAGTCCCTGTATGGGTACTTTGGGGCCAAAGTGTATACTATTTGCGGACATGGACCCTCAGGCCCTAAACCCTATAGAACCCTTAAAAGAACCCTTATGGTACCCTTAATGGAATCCTTATAGGAGCCCTATCTGGCTACATGGACCCTTGGGGATTCTGAGGACGACCCTGAACCCCTAAACCCTAAACTCCTAAACCCCTAAACCCTAAACCCCTAATCCCTGAACCCTAATCCCCTAAACCCTAAACCCATAAACCCCTAAACCGTAATCCCCTAAACCCATAAACCCCAATCCCTAAACCCCTAAACCCTAAACCCCTAAACCCCTAAACTGCCCAGTTTGAGGAGGACCATGGAGGAGGAGCCCCGAGCGACCGATGAAATGAGCCCCACGGGCCTGACACCAAGCCGGGGGGCTCCTTTAAGGGGTTACTTTACAGGCTCTTTTAAGGGTTCATCGTTAAGGGGTTACTTTAAGGGATCCTTTGAGGGGTTACTTTAAGGGACCCTTTAAGGGTAAGAGTTTAGGCGGTTGGGGGATGAGCTTTAAGGGGTTACTTTAAGGGATCCTTTTCGGGTAAGAGTTTAAATTTAGGGGTTTGGGGGATGAGCAGATCAAGGATTTTTGGGATAGGTTTTCCTGGGCTAGGGTTTAGGGGTTCAGGAGTTTAGGGTTTGGGATTCCAAGGTGTGAGGCAGTGTAACGGTTGGACTGGGTCCCTGAGTAGTACCCTTTTGACCGTTTTAGTCCCTTTTTGGAAAAAGGGTACCCTTCTTAAGGGGCCATTCAGGAACCTAGTCCGTGAACGACATGACCAAAGAGGCCCATAGTGATCGGCTTTTCATTGGAGACCCAGTGTGCCGAACAAGGAGTACCCGACCCTTTCGGTTAGTTCAAAGCCACACATAACTAGACATGGGGATTTTTCGGTGTAGGGTTTATAGGTCCTCAGGGTTTGAGAGCAAGCACTCCCTCCACCTTATTTTGGGAGTGGGATGGCTATTCTTTAAGTGGATCTTCCGATTTCTAATCGCCGAGCTGAATGCCTAGTGTGGGCGGCTTTTTTGCCTTGCAGCTCATCTACCACGCCTGGTGGCAAGCGCTCCGCAAGGAGGTTCTCACATGGTTGTTCAGTTGGAGGACTGATTGGCCGCGACCTCTGGGGCCGGCACGGACCTCTGCTTTCGTCTTCGGGGAAGAAGACGTATCCTTCTCATGTTACTTGGAGGGTCGGGGGACTTAGTAAGTAGGTAGTAAGTAGACTTATAAGTACCCTAAAAGGGACCCTAATTGGGGTTATGATTCTTAAAAGTCTCAAAAATAACTAGTTACTAAGCCCCCCGACCCTCCAGGTACCCAGACCTTCCAAAATCCCTTAATTAAGGAGTATACCCTAAATTATAATAGGATCCCTAATGTGATTTAAGGTCTATNATGGTACTTATAAGTCTCCAAAATAACTAGTTACTAAGTCCCCCGACCCTCCAGGTACCCAGACCTTCCAAAATCCCTTAATTAAGGAGTATACCCTAAATTATAATAGGATCCCTAATGTGATTTAAGGTCTATTCCTTAATTAAGGGATTTTGGAAGGTCTGGGTAAGGGTCCAAGTAGGCTCTTCGAGAAGAGTATCGTGCCTTTGCTTGAGAGCCCTGCGCCGAGCCACATGGTGGCGGACTGCTGAGACAGAAGATCGATAACCATGGGAGCTCCTTTTCGCACTTCGGTTTAGGGTTTAGGGTTTAGGGGTTTAGGGTTTTAGGGTTTAGGGTTTAGGGTTTAGGGTTCAAGGGGTAGCGTGCCAAGCCCCTACCAAGACAGGGAAGGTCCTCTGACCTTCGTCTTGGTGTGTTTTGTCCTCATCAAGCGATGCTTCCATTGGTCCTGGTCCAACCTCCCCTCAGGCGCATTCAGAGCAAATCCTCCGTAATCAAACACTTTCTGTGCAAGTCGGTGATCAAGCCGGAGCAAGTGGTGGTGAAGAAGGAGGACACGTTCGTGAAGCGTAAGAGACTCTCCTAAACCCTAAACTAACACCGCAAGCCCTCCTAAATTCCAAACCCCAAGCCATCCCAAACCTCGATACCACAAGCCCGAATTCTTCCGTAACTCAGTCAGGCACCTGCCTGAGGTTATTTGGGGCTAAGAGCTTATAAGAGGTATTTGGGAATTTCCGAAATTAGGGGACCCTAATGTAGTACCCTAAAGAATAGGATGCTTATTATAAGGACCCCAAAATAAGGTACCCCTAAGTTTCGGAAACTCCCATTTAGGGTTGAAGCCCTGCCCCGAGTGTTTCTGAGACACACCCTAAGGCTCCACGCACCCATGTAGTAGGTAAATAGGCCTTAAAGGGGTCCCTATATGGGTACTTTAAGGCCTAAGTACCTGCTATATGGGTACATGGAGCCTTTGGGAGAGTTTCAAGACATCGTTCAGGAACAGCGCGCACCAAACCCTGTCGGTGGCCCCAAACCCTACAAATTACTAGGTTATGGCCCTTTTCCTGGGCTTCGGAGTACCATACTTTAATACTTTTTTCCTTAAAAAGGGAACCATTCTGAAATAAAAGTCTATACTTTTTTCTCCCTGGTTACTTAAAAGCGCAGTTTCTTGTAGGGTACATTACTACTACTTAGGTTGTTGAAACCGCAGGTAAGCCGTGAAGAGCTATAGAAATACAACGGGAGTTTTCGTAACTGGTTCTGGAAGCCCGAACTGTTAAAACAAATTCAGCTTCAATCGCAAAGTCGTATGCCTTAAGCCCTCAGAGCATTAATACGTTAGATCCCCAATACCCAACCTTTAAACTTTTGGGCTCTTATAGTTTAGTAGGAGTCGGAAAGTTTAACCTGTTGTTTCTGTGGCTTATTGGGTAAGTTGGGGGGTAGGGGGCCTTAAGACCTATAATAAGGACTTCATAAGGCCGATTTAAGGAAATATAGTCCCCTACCCCCCCTTTCATTTCTGTGGCTTATTGGGGAAGTAAGGAAACCGTGGCCCTTTAACCCCAATATATTGGGATCCATATTAAGAGCCCTAATAAGGACCCAAGGTTTCTTTAACAGGCTCNCCCCCCTTTCATTTCTGTGGCTTATTGGGGAAGTAAGGAAACCGTGGCCCTTTAACCCCAATATATTGGGATCCATATTAAGAGCCCTAATAAGGACCCAAGGTTTCTTTAACAGGCTCCTACATTACATGCCTAAACCCGACAACCCTGATACAGCCGTGAGACGGTCCCAGGTCTCTCCGACTTTTTCTCCCCTCGGAGGGGCCGCACATCCCTCAGGGTATTGGCCAACATCCAGGGTTTAGGGTTTAGGGTTTATAGGGTTTAGGGTTCAAAGTTTGGGGTTGCGGGTTATGGGAGTTATATGTTCCTTGCTTACAAGGGTTTTGTCTTGTCTTGGATTCATGGGGGTTGATCAAAATTATGGGCCCCTTTCGGTCCTTTGAACTATAAGGAATATGCTATATTACAGACCCCAAAGGGCCCATAATTTTGATCAACCCCCATGTTTCGGCTCCGGGCTGTTGACGGTTTAGGGATTTTGCTGTTCAGGGGTCCAGGGACTTCGGTGGATCTAGAGTTACCTAGATCCCCAATACCCAACCTTTAAGCTTTATAGTAGAAGCCAGAAAGTTGGAACATCATTCTCCTCATGCCCTTAAGGTAAATTATACGGGATCCTAGCACGAATCCTCCTAAAGCCATGTTCCAACTGTCTGGGGTTCACTGTATGGGTTCTTATAGATTAGTAGGAATCGGAAAGTTTAACCTTTTGCTTCTGTGGCTTATTGGGTAAGTTGGGGGTAGGGCGCCTTAAGACCTATAATAAGGACTTCAGAAGGCCTATTTAAGGAAGTATAGTCCCCTACCCCCCTTTCATTTCTGTGGCTTATTGGGGAAGTAAGGAAACCGTGGCCCTTTAACCCCAATATATTGGGATCCATATTAAGAGCCCTAATAAGGACCCAAGGTTTCTTTAACAGGCTCNCCCCCCCCCCCCCTCCCCCGCCTTTTATTTCTGTGGCTTATTGGGGGATCCCGGGAACTGGGAAGTCAGGTATTTCGTGCTTGGGGCAGGCTTGAGTTTCTACCTAGTAGTAGAGTAGGGTTTAGGGTTTAGGGTTTGGGGTTTGGGGTTACCGGGTTTAGGATTTACGGTTTAGGGGGGGGGGGTTTAGGATTTAGGGTTTAGGGGGGAACCTTTAACCGTTTGGGGTAGTATAATCCCTATGTAATCCTTATATTATGAAAAAGGTTAACCTTTGGTTCCCCATGATACCCGACAAGTAGGTCTAGGAGGCGGGAAGGTGTGGTTGCTAGCTGGCTGCCTATAACCCAGCTGGCATTATTCCAGCGCTGGGATGCTTAATATAGGCATCAATGTTTGGACTAGGGTTTGGGGGTACATAGACCAAAACGAAGGGGACTATCACAGGATACAAATACCTTTGCCAATTATCCAGCCCCCTATATTGGTGTTACAAGGTTGTTCACATAAAGGTTGTGGGGTGTCGGGTCGCGGCATTCTTTCTTCTCTTCAATTCTTTCGCCCGCCTGAGCCGGGGCGATACGGCCGCACCCTGTTATGCCGGGGTTTCTCTTCTGCCCGTCTGGCCTGGGGGCGGCCTACCGCGTTTCCACCTAGAGCTTGATGCCTGTTCCCTACTTACAAGCTGATGTTACAGGGCCTTGCTGGTGTGGCATTGGGTAACTTGAGTCTGCTCTTGACTAGCTGCATCTGCATCTTGCTACCGGCGTTCATGCTTCCGCTGAGTTCACATGTATCCATGCTTTTAGTGTCTTAAAAGCTGTGTCATAGCTGGGAGCCTCCATACGTTTCGACGTGGCGACCGTGGCGCCGGCTACTTCGTCTGAGCATGCTCGTGTTCCTCCTGGTGGTCTGGACTCTGGCGAGCCTGCTGCGGGCATTACCGCTGAAGCTGATGTGATGGAGACGGTCAGGCTGGAATCTCCCAGCCGTACTGCTTCCGCCCGTGCGTACGGCATGGTCCTGGCTATGACCCTTGCCGCCCAGGATGCCCCTGGGGCGGTGGAGGGCCCAGCTGCCGATGAGCCTCGGGACTACAGTCGCTCGCCCCCGAGGACGGTCCGGGATGCTTTTGGCACTTTTGAGCGCAAGATTGCCAGTGACCGGGCTGCGCTGTCGTGGCTTCAGAATCGGGTGGTGCAGCTGCAGAGCGAGATGGAGCAGCTGCGCCGTCTCATGGATGCTGCTCAGCGTGGGCCGCCTATCCCTCGCCAATGAAGTCCGGCGATTGCAGTTTTGGAAGCTCGGCCACCATGTGTCGTGCTGGCGATCGCATCCTGGAAGGTGGCGGTCTAAAGATCCGTGCGTTCATCTGCTGCACTCAGCTTCGATTCGGTTCGCCTGCTGCGTCGGGCACGCTCTAGCGTCTGCACTTATTGTTGCTTGCTCCGTTGGCGCTCGGTCCTAGTGGCCCCGGCAGCCACGCATTACGTGTACGTGTATGTACATGTATAAGACTTCGTGCCAAGGCCTCAGGGCATCAAGCGCCCGAAGCTCTACGATACCTAAGCTGGTGGGGATAACGGGCGTGCTCGATAAATTCACCACTAGCTTGACATTAAGAACTCCCCGTGCAGATGACGCTGTAGGGTTTTGTGTCGTAACGATGGGATTTCGTCTCGTATCTCACGTCCTCAATATATTAAATACAGGGAGTTATCTCTTGAGGCCGCAACCCTAATCGCAAAAACGCCGGCACCGTAAGCACGAATCACTGATGACTGCCGTCGCTGTTTTTTCCTAACACTTGAAAGTACTTCGTGAGGCACCTTATTTAGCAGGCTCTGGAAGAAGTTTACTGCAACTTAGTGTCGCAATTATGGCGCTCCAGGGTTCATGTTTTAGTGTGCTCTGAAAGTCTCTCTAAAACTTAAACCCTAAACCCCTAAACCCCTAAACCCCTAAATCCCTAAACCCCTAAACCCCTAAACCCCTAAACCCCTGTACCCTAAACCGCGGCAATGCCAGCAAGTGTTCAAGGCAAGCCAATGCTCCTCTTGCACCTGGACATCAACAAGCACTCCGCTGAGAGCCAGGGTTTTTGGCTTGGAGGCTTTCGGGTTTAGGAGGCTCGGGAAACTTGAGCAAGGGTATGAGTAGCGCTACAATTACGTAACTTGGGGTACTAAGTCATAGTACGATGGATGGAGTCAGGTAGTGGGTTGAAGGAAGAACCGAGGGCACTGACTCTAGTTTCGGGTACAGGGTCCAGGGAATTGAAAAGTCTCTCATCCGAACTGCTGCCGGGGGCTTGCATGCGTGGTAGAGAAGACTGTTAGGGGTTTAGGGTGTAGGGGTTTATGGTTTAAGGGTTTAGGGTTTAAGGGTTTAGGGTTTCAGGGTTTAGGGTTTAGTGTCAGGTGAGAAAGCAACATGTTTTGTAATATCGAAGCCTGAATAATTACCAATACTGTAGTAAGGTCCCCATTTGTCAATTTGATTGTTGCTGCTGTCATTACACAGGCTGGCGGAGTTCTGATACTAGTTGGCATGGGCTTGAATCATAACCGAACCCGCCTGCACCTTCAACTTCGTCCTCAACCCTTCCCTAAACAACGCTACCCTAAGCCCTAAACCCTACGCCAAACCCTGTTTATAAGCCCCAAACCCTAACTCTAAACCCTAAACTACCCAGAGGCTCTAATATCCCTTGTCTTAAGGAAGATATATCTTAAACTATAATAGGATCCCTAGTATGATTTAAGGAATATTCCTTACCTGTGGCCCAAAAGACCTGCCTTTTTATGAACTATATAAAGAAACCATAATAAGGAACCCCAAAAAGGTAGGTCTTTTCGGCTACAGGTAATTAAGGGGTATTGGAGTCTTTGGCTAACCCCAAGCCCCAAACCCTAAACCCTAAACCGTGGCAAAGGCTCGTCCCCAAATCCCCTTCCCGCCGCCTGTTGCACCGAATTCTCATTTCTGCTTGGAGGATCGGGGGGACTTAAAGGGCTCCTTAAAGGGATCCTGAAAGGGATCTATAAGGGTTCTACAATGGAGGATCGGACTTAGTAAGTATGTGATAAGTAGACTTATAAGTCCCCTGAAAGGGGGGCCTAATTCGGGGTATGATACTTGCAAGTCTGTAGTTAACTACTTACTCAGCCCACCGAGCCTCCAAGCAGCCAATGAACAATAGTGGTCGCATTCTAGGACAGCGGGGCCTTCAGAACTAGAGCAGGGCTTTGGGAAGTTTCGTATATAACAGAGCTCAAATACGGACTATGGGAACGCTTGGCCCCTACACCAAATGCGAGGACGGTCATCCAATCCGACAGCATCCAGATGAAGTCCATCGAAGAGGCAGCTTCCGCAACTGTAATTTAAGCATAATGAGCAGTTGGTCTAGGTATCCCATTGGGCCTTCTGTTTTTTGGTCGTAGGTTTCTTATGAAACTACTCGTACCCAATACCAAAAAGGGTGCGCCTTCTGTCCTAGGTTACTCGGGATCCTAGCACTATATACATGTGTAGTTGTATGTTTCTGCAAGGTAAAAAGCAATCGAGTGCGAGTCGCAAAATAGCTAACACGACAGTTGCTGTACTCGTAACCCCGCAAAAGTAGCACGAGCCTCAAGCGAGGTTCCTGAGGTTTATAGGGCTTTTGGGCTTGGGATCATTTATCAGAGGCTCGTCGGGTTAAGCTGTAGAGGGTCGAGACCGATGGGTGCAGAAATTGAGGCTTTGAGTTTCAAGCGGTGCCTGAATCCTAGACTACTGCGGTTCACGTTCGCAGGTTTCCCGGGTTTTCCCTGACCCTGGGACGTCCGTCTTTAAAGCTTTTCAAAGGCGCACTTCTGGCTTCACTTTCAGACGCGTGGATTCACTCTGAGCCTTTTGCCATAAGCCCTAAACCCCTAGGCTGATCCGTGGTTACCCCAAGGGTCCAAAGGACCCAATAATCAGGTACTCGGTTTTAGGATAGTAGTTATGTAGGTTAGGATTTTGGAGAGTATATGATTATTGGGTACTTGGACCCTTGGGGTTAGGTCTAGAGATCGTGCGTCAAATGTGCGGGCTTAGCCGAAAGATCTTCTGGCGGGAGGAGCTAGGGCTTTGCAAGCATGACGGTGTTCCCAAGTACAAAGCTGCACACATAAGGATGTGCTGATACAGACTGGGACGCCAGTCAGCACCAACAAGTCGCTGTTGCTTCAAACTGGCCAAAGACATGGTTCTGATTAGAGTCAAAGCAAGAGTGAGATGTCAAAGCAAGCTGAGATGAAGAGTGCAGAAATGCAACTACCTTGCTAACCCATGTTATAGCTTCGGCTGTATCGAGTGCTGTTCCGAGTGTGTGTTCTTTCTCGTGTTATGGGTTGTTTTGCAGGGATCTCCAAAATCTATGTTTTTCCTACTAAGTCACTAAGTGTCATACAGTAAGTTTCGGCAACGCTGTCGTCTGCTTCCACGCTCAAGTGTAGCTCGTTTCCGGGTAGCCTGGTTGGACTGGACATTGCTAAGGTGGCACTAACAGCGCCCTCGAACATGTTTTAGTGTAGCCTGACAGACAGACTTTCGAAGTAGTCGAAACCCTAAACCCTATTTTTGTTGGAGTCCCGAAGCGGCCGTAACCATTGAAGCAACATCCAAAAATGGCCCTTAACCTTGCCATTACATCCTTAAATGGCCTTCAACCCTGGTTGCAGTCCGGTCACCAACGTGACCTTGAAGCCTGCAAGTCGAAATCCCGAAATAAATGCTTCTAGGCCTAGCACCCCAGCTCTGCAAACCTCTAAACCCTAAACCCTCAACCCTCACCCCCCTCAGCCCTCAACTCAAACTCCAAGGCCCCTGAATTTGCCTTTGAAAGATCCTAGATGCCACAAGCCCTACTTGGAGGGTCGGGAGACTTAGTAACTAGTTATTTTGGAGACTTATAAGTACCATAACCCCAATTAGGGTCCCTTTTAGGGTACTTATAAGTCTACTTATTACCTACTTACTAAGTCNCTTAGTAACTAGTTATTTTGGAGACTTATAAGTACCATAACCCCAATTAGGGTCCCTTTTAGGGTACTTATAAGTCTACTTATTACCTACTTACTAAGTCCCCCGACCCTCCAAGTAGGCCGTTAACCCAGACGCCACAAATCTTACCGAAGGGTCCATGTACCTACATCGCACATACTTTCGTGGCTTTGGAGTCCAGTCTCTATTGTGTAGACTGAACACATAGCGTAGTGTCGATTAGACCTCTGGAAACCCACACCCCAAAGTGTATACCTTAAAAGCGTATTTCCCAAGTCTACTGAGTCTACTGATGCCCAGGGTATTCGGGAAGGAATCGCCGAGCTCTTTTGGGGAACAATCCATGAGGAGCGCTAATTCGGGTTTTGGAAGAGGGTTTAGGGTTTAGGGCAGGATTTGGGGTTTAGGCTTTAGGGCCTTTAGGGCTTTGGGTTGAGGGTTTGGGGTTTAGGGGTTTAGGGGTTTGGGGTTTAGGACCTTTGGGCCTTTGGGTTGAGGGTTTTGGGTTTAGTTTAGGTGTTTAGGGCTTTTAGGGTTTTGGAAGGTTTAAGGGGCTTGGGGTTGAGTTTAGGGTTCAGGGTTTGCTAGGGGTTTGGGATTTAGGTTCTGGGGTGTATGGAATCTGGGACTGTTTCGGGTTTGGGCTGTCTCGGGTCGAGGTTTCAGATCCATAGAGAAAACAAGAGGGCAACGGCAGGCCAACCACAAGCCTTTAGCACAGATGTAGACTGGCTTCCTTACTTACCAAGGTTTGAGGGTTTAGCGTAACGGTTTCCCATCCCAAGAGCACGAGCTAGACAGCCCAACTTTGTCGAAAGTAATGATTTTGGGCCGGGGTCGGTGGTTGAAGAAGTTAGGGGCTTCCCGGGCTTTGGAGTACCATGCTTTAATGTTTTTTTGGGGACCCTATGAAATAAAAGTCTACATTTCTTTCTCCCTGGTTACCTCAAAGCCCAGCTTCCCGAGCATAGGGTTCAGCGCTTCGGAAGTGAAAGTGTATAGACGTGAGGTCGTGAGTCAGATTTCGACTCATGGTTCTAAACCCTAAACCCTAAACCCGGTTGATCGTTTTGGATGGAGGCTTAGCAGACGTTGCCCAGAATCCTAGGCCCTTCAGCCCGGTTCACCTCAAATCTGATATAAACCAAGCCATCTAGCCCTACCGGGACCCCATAAGGACTTATACAAGGAAGTCATAATAGGGAACCCTAAAAAGGAAGGTTTTATAGGGTCCGGGAAAGGCCTAAGCTTCCTAAACTTCAGAATCCTAAATCCTGAAACCCTCTAGCCCTTCCCCTAAACTCGCAAGCCCCAAGCCCCACTCCGACGACCGTTTGCTTCCGGCTTTTGAGACTTAGGGATAGGGTTTAGGATATTAGGTCGAGGTTCGAGAGAACCCCTTGGTTTCTTGTGGGTCTCGGCAGGAACACCTTGAAACCTATACCCTAAACCGTAACCCTAACGCTAAACCCTGCAGGAAAACGGTCAGCTGCAGTGGTCCTGGTGTAAGAACCGGCCCACGTCGGGGCCTTATCCTCGCAGAGGGTTCGAGCAAAGTCCCTGTACGGTTCTTGTTTGAAGGGCTTCATATCATTCCATAAGCTGGGCTTGGGAGTACCATACTTTAATACTTTTGTGGGACCTGTTACTTAAAGGGAACCAATTATGAAATGAAAGTCTGTACTTTTTTCCTCTGGTTACTTCAAAGCCCAGTAAGGGGTTGAAGGCTCGTGGGGTTTGGCCTCTCATAGGGTTTGATACATTTTGTTTATGGGTCGTGCCAGAGTAAAAAAAAGAAAGGTTTATCTGTAGCATTCAAGGCTCTGGTGGTGTGGCTTAGTGCGTTAGCGGTCCTTCTTAGTGTTGAGGCTCTAGGGGGGTTTGGGTCTTGGGTTGAGGAGATTAGGATTTAGGGTGCAGAGTGCAGGGCTTTAGGGGTTTAGATAAGGGTAACCCCTACGACCCCTCGACGAAGCTACCCTCGAACAGTCATGCAGTGTGTACAATGGACATTGAGGGATCCCTTTCGTCAGCGTCCATATATACATGAGTATTCAGGTCGGTAGGAAATTGCCCTTAACTAGCCACGAGCATCTCTTTCACCTAGCAGTAGGTCGACACTACCAAGCCCCTGTAGGCCCTGCTTGCAACCACAACCAAAGTCCTAAACCCTAAACCGTAGGGTGCTGTATCGTCCTCGGAAACTCCCGGCCGATGCTTAGTCTGACGGCACCAGCCATTCCAGGAACTAATTCACTGTCCAACATACCCTGACTCCCTCAAGAATTTGGCAACTTACAGATTGTAAATGATATGAGCAATATGAGCTAAGCCGGAAAGGAACCCAAGAGATAATTCAATAGCCAATACAGCCAACATCTCCCACTCCCAATCCTCCAATTCTGCCACCCTACAACCCCAATGCTCTAAACCTGCAAACTCTAAACCCTCAACCAAGCTGGGTCCCAGGTGCACTCCCCCAGAAGCGACGGCGTCGGCCCCAGCGGGGTCTTGACTGTAGGTGCTGAGACGTTTGACTTGCTGGTCATTCCCAAACTTAGTTCTCCAATACCCAACCCGTAAACTTTTTGGGTTTATGTATTTTAGTAGGAATCTGAAAGTTTAACCTTTTATTTCCCTGGATTATTGGGGGAAATACACAAATCCATCCCACGTCCAGAAGCATTGGGACAGACCCATAAGGGGATTCTCTCAGTTGGGGTCCCATTTCACCTTAAATCCAAAAACCCGAAACTCTAAAAGCCTGAACCTCAATCTCCAAAGCCTGGAACCCTAAACTCTAAACACCCTAAACCCCCCAAATTCTGAAGCCCTAAAGCCCAAGCTCTAAAGTTCGTAAACTCTAATCCCCCTTTCACTCCAAAACCCCAAAACTCTAAAACCAGAATCCTAAACTCTGAACTTCTAAAACCCTTACAGGTAAACCTAGAATCCTAAAGACCGAACTTCTAAAACGCCTACGGGTCCCCAAGCATACGAAGGACAGAGAAGACGATGACAATGAGCTGCACACCTACGCATCTTTCTGCAAGAAGGCTCGGCCCTCTGGTTTGGGGTTTAGGGTTCCTTTAAAGGTTCCTTCAGGGGTTCCTTTAAGGGTTCCTTTAAAGGGATCTACGAGGGGTTAGGGGTTTAGGTGTGTAGGGCTTTAGGGTTTAGGGTTTAGGTGTGCAGGGCTTTAGGGTTTAGGGTTTAGGGCTTTTGGGTTTAGGCTTTGGGGGAGGGGGCTTGCGGCGCTTTCAGGATTTATGCATCAGTGCTTAAGGTTCAGGATTTTGGGATTTGGGGCTTCGGGATTGAAGTCTTTAAGTCTTCAGGGTTTCAGGATTTCGGATAGAAGCGCTCAGGGTTTAGGGTACAGGTCTTTACCTTTTCAACACCCTAAACCCTAGGGCACAAGTGCTCGGGGTGCAGGCTGAGCGGCGAAGTTTCACTTTAAGGGCGTAGGCCAGAGATTCGAGGTGAAGGGTTGCAGTGCTTTTGGACTTAGTCCAATACGTGGGTCGGATCAATTCGTAATGGTATCTCCCTGCATTCCCTATGTTACGGTACGCGCCTAAACCGTATCCGAACTGTTTCATGCCCCGGTAGTCAGGATGCTTGTTGACACTTCTACTCTGGTATACCGCAGAACTCTACTCTAAATACTAAGATTTCCGGTTCTGAACATCCGGCCTGGCTGACTGAGGTCAGGCTCCCCTTGTCTTGTGGAGTTCTGCCATTTACTGCGGTTGATGGACAAAATCCTGCATGACCCATAATAAGGAATATACCATAATTCCCATAGTTTAGGGTCCTTAGGGTCATGCAGGATTTTGTCCATCAACCCCTAAACCCTAAACCCCTAAACCCTAAACCCTAAACCCCTAAACCCCTAAACCCTGAACCCCTAAACCCCTAAACCCTGAACCCTGAACCCCTAAACCCCTAAACCCTGAACCCCTAAACCCCTAAACCGACCTAACGGCTATAGAAGGTTTAGCTGGAGCTCCTAGAGTCCTAGAGTTGTTTCGATACAGCTTCCTTAAAATTCACTATAAGGCTTCCTGTAAGGATTCCTATACTGGGCTTCCCCTAAACCCTAAACCCTAAACCCTAAACCCTATCCTAGAGGGTCCATATACACTACTATTATGGAATTAGGTCCCAAAAACCATGATGGGGATGGTCTTTTGGGACCTAATTCCATAATGGTAGTATATATGGACCCTCTGGGTATACTGGGCTTTGGAGTACCATACTTTAACACTTTGTGGGACTTGTTACTTAAAGGGAGCCAACTATGAAATAAAAGTCTGTACGTACTTTTTTCCCCTGGTTACTTCAAAGCCCAGTTTAGGGTCTGGGGTAGTAGGCCATTGTTTAAGTGAGTGGTTCTTAGTTTCCCACCTGAATCGCAAAACCCTACGAGGTAGTATCTACAATTTCCCGTGACCCTCCAAGTTGACCTCGCAGCTAGAGCCTGTAAAACCGGGAAGTTGTGTACATGCCTGGCACACTGGGTGAATTTGAAAAAAGGCTAGCAGCAAACTCCACCCTAGAACACTTCCAGCACGAGGTGGGTGGCGAGAAAGAGCAGCAAAAGATCTCCATCCGATCCTTCAGACTCGTGCTTGCCCAAGTTCACGGCGATAACTCCAATGCCAAAGGTACGGTTTAGGGCTCTAAGCCCAAGAGCCAAAGCCCTGACAGAACGTAGCTGTTGCGATCCACTCTAAGTCCCAAGTCCTGACTGCCTACTTGGAGGGTCGGGGACTTAGTACCTAGTTATTTTAGACTTATATGTACCATGACCCCCATTAGGATCCCTTTTAGGGTACCTATAGCACTACTTATTAGCTGCTTACTAAGTCCCCCGACCCTCCAAGCAAGCCTTTTGGTTTCAAGAGGTTTCATTGTGGTGGGAGTTTTTGAAAATAGTGGACCCTAATATAGTACCCTAAATAGTAGGACCCTCATTTTTAAGGACCCCAAAATAAGGTACCCCCAATTTTCGGAAGCCCCCTGGTGAGTTCGGGAGTGCCTTGCAGGCCTTGAAAGGGCCGTAAGCCAGAAGAAGTTTCAAGCATCAGACTGCCCCAGACATTCCAAAACCCCTTAATGAAGGAATATTCCTTAAATGTAGGAATAATCCTTAAATAAAGGAATATTGTGTAAATTACGGAATATTCCTTAAATCAGATTCGGGATCCTACTAGATTTTAAGGTCTATTCCTTAATCAAGGGATTTTTGGAGGCTCTGGGGTGATCTCTGCATCTTGAAACCCTGTAGAGTTTGCTTAACTCTCGCGGGGATACTACGGTTTAGGGTTTAGGGTTTCTTGGTGCCTTGGGATTTTGCCCCTTCTTCTAACCGGACCTGAATCACCTCAAGTTTCTAGAGGCTCTTGTTACAAAGCTTTGCGGGCTCGAGGGCTTTAGGGTTTAGGAAAAGGGTTTAGGGTTTAGGGTTGGGCTTTAGGGCTTTATCTAGTGTTTAAGGTTTTGAGGTTCAGGAGACGCCGACATGACCCCTTAGGATTTGCGCATCGTTACCCCGACGATGCCAGAACTCCCACTGTTGCAATTCCTGCATTGTCTCAAGGGCCTACTTGGAGGGTCGGGGCACTTAGTAAGCAGGTACTAAGCAGACTTATATCAGTACTTCAAAAGGAAGCACAATTTGGGGATATGAGATTGATAAGTCTAGAAAATGGAGTGCTTACGAAGTCCCCCGACCCTGCCAGTATGGCATAATCCTGGTTCGGGGTTTAGGGGTAAGGGTTTAGGGGTTTAGGGTTTCGGGCTTAGGGCCAGTATGGCACAGTAATCCTGGTTCGGGGGGTAGGCCCTGGCACAACAGACGCCAGAGAGCCCGATACCTGCCGATAATATACCCAGAGACCCAAAACCCCTTAATTCAGGAATATACCTTAAAGCATATCAGGGATCCGATTATAATTTAAGGTATATTCCTTAAGTAAGGGGTTTTGGAGTCTCTGGGTAGGGGCCGCATTAATTAGAATAGGGTTTAGGGGCCCATTATACTATAACTATTATATGGAACCCCCAAAACCATATTCTAATTTTTAAGGCCCCTACAGTACTCTTCAACTGCGATTTTTTTGCGCTGGGTGGACCGTTGACACCGGACGGGGCAATGGTGGTATCGCACCAGCGGGTTGAGATTGGTTCAGAATTTCGGGTTCGTGGCTCGGAATCACCAGACCACTTCCGGCTCACTCAGGTGCAGGACGAAGAGGTCAAAGCCGAGATGAACAAGGCAGGTCTAGGGTTCGGATGTTTAGGAAGTTTAGGATTCTAGGGTGTTTAGGGTTTCCGGTTTCGGGTTTAGGATGAAGGGCCGGTTTAGGGTTTGGGTGGTTAGGAAGTTCAGGGTTGTGGGGCTTAGGGTTGAAGGGTTAAGGGTTTCAGAGCCATTGTGAGTGCAAGAGATCGCAAGAGCAACAACGACGACGATCATGAGCAGCACCGTGACATCACCAGAAAGGGAAACCCGGTAGGCACCCTCTTGGCTGTAATACGTCTCCCAAAGCCCTTGTTGTGTCCTATGATCCTTGCACATCGGCAGGTATGAGCACAGAAGCATTGTTTTAAAACACGCGCGCTGCTTTGAAATATTCTCGTCCTCATACTGGATATAAGACCCTCAACGCGGAATAGCAGCCTGTAAGCCACCAAAGCCAAAAGAAACAAACACAAAGCAACAAAAACAACAAAAACCACAAACAACAAAAGCGACAAAACAACCAAAAGGACCAAAAAAAACAAAACCACCAAACATCTGGGGGACTAGTCTCCGGGGAAATTGGTATTTTTGGTTTTTGTTGTTTTTGATGTTTTTGTTTTTTTGGTTTTTGCTGCAATATCCGCCCACACCCCAGTCGTTGGTTTTCCGCGCGGGGCTGCTTGCCCACAGGGGGTTGGAGGCTTATGCCAACCTTGTCAGACTATAGTACGTCAAAAAATTGTTTTCACTTCTTATGAAATCTAGCCAACGTAGTGCAAGGCCTTAACACATCGCAAGTTTTTGTGCAAGTATGAACCGAAAGCCAATATCTGATGCTCAAAACAGTGCCGATGCATTTATCTATTCTCCTTTCGAATTGAACAACCAGTTGCTATCGAATGATAATTTAGCGATTGTCGAAAGATTCCCAATTAGCAGAATTGTTTCACTTACTAAACATGGATAGTATACACATGAATAAATAAGTAAATATGTATATATGTATATATATATATATATGTATATACATACATATTCAACTTGAGTACGCAACCACCAAGTAGGCTGTATACCTTGTACCCTTTGATGTTAGTACGTGGGTAAAATGTTAGTTGATGCTTGATGTATCATGTGGCAAATGAGCGGATACTGTGTCACTACACATACGTTCACAGCAACCTCACACCCAGTACGTACATCTTTAGTACGTGTTGTACGTGTTGAACCACAATATGTACAACGTAACCCAAAGCCAAACCGATGACTAATCAATCAGTTCTCATGTAGTAAGAGCAGGACCTCTCCTATTACCCCGCCAATACTCATTGAGCCCAGTACAAGATTGACCAATACGGTCACATGTCAGATCATTTCCTATTTAAACAACATGAACTACGTTTTTTGTCTTTGAAGATGCGGACCCTAAAAGACGTAATAGTTAAGTTGTTTGCATTTTTGGGGATGTTGAGTATCGTTTATGTCAGTACACAAGAAATATCGGTAAGTACAAAAGGAGCAAATCATCGTGTACTATTAAGGGCGGGAACATAACACATGAAATATACAACCTCAAGATGTATTAAAAGCGACTGAAGTATCGGACTAGTTGCGACTGAAATGCTATTTGCAGTGCACTGACTAGTTTCCTACCATCAGTGCAATACCAATTACATACGGTTGCTCAAAGGAGCAAACCATCGTGTACTACTTAAGGGCGGGGACATAACACATGAAATATACAACCTCAAGATGTATTCAAAGTGGCTAAAGTATCGGACTAGCTGCCACTGAATTGCTATTTGCATTGCACTGACTAGTGTCCTACCATCGGTGCAATATCAACTACATACGGCTGGTCTTATTGTCGAGGTTCATGTGCAATCCACATTAGAATATTGTTGAATATACGGTAATATTGTCACACATCAAGCATGTAACAATGGTTTGCCTCTCAGTTGTATAGAAGAATAAAATGACAATAGCATTGCTTAAATCCGAAATACATGTTATATCGGTTAATATGGCATAGCATTACAGGTATCTAATTCAATATTGACCAATAGTTGGATATAAATGTTGAAGCGAGAACTAGTTGCATACTAGTTAGAACACAGACATAGTATATAAACAAGTTGTACGCATTAAGTGCTAGGCAAGTCTGTATGCGGGCAAAACTAGTTACATGCTTGTTAAACCACACTAACACTACTTCAATACGCACTGAGTATGCGGGTAAAGACGTAGACACGTAACAGACATCACATGAGTAGCAACGAGACACTATTTCAATACGCACTGAGTATGCAGGCAAGTACGTAGACACGTAACAGACATCACGTGAGTAGCAACGAGATATTTGTGGTGAGCAATGATGAAGGAGCTATGATATGTGCATCCGACATGTATAGGCGGTGAACATTAGAATACTCGATGTTGTCATCTGGATTTGCATTTCTGCTTAACGTGCTGCATTGACGGTCTTGCCTTTCCATCAGAAGATGTAATGTATTGTTGTTCAACATGACAGTATACCTCTTGATGTATAAACAAGCTGCCATAGAATTGGACATCCGCTTTTGGTGCCCCACTCGTACCTGTACAACATGCAGATACAAACGGTAACCCCGCAAGCTTTCAACCCATGTACTCTTTTTACAGCCAAAAGGGGGCCTACCGGGTTTCCCCTTCCCTACGAAAAAGGGTCCCATGTGCACAACCCGAGGAGTCGAGTAGGTAACCTTTAACCTTTTTGGGGCACCATAATCCTTAAAAAATCCCAATGTACTCTCAAAGATTATCCTTTAGCTCCCCAGGATACTCGACAAGTAGGACAATGTCATAGCGGCTCTTCACCCAATCTTTGTTCAATCCCGATCCTACTACCAACTAGGCAGAAATATATACTCAGCCCGAACCGAACTCTGGTTCCCAAGCCCGAAAACTGGGTAGCAAACGGAACTGAACATCACAATTGCAGGTGCTGGACCTTGCCCTGAAAAAGCTGCAGCTTCCGTCGGAGGCGCGCTAGGAGTGGGGAATCACATACTCATGCAGAAATACAGTAGAAGCCAAAAAGTTGGAAACCCAATAGCCCCAATCCTTAAGAGGAATGTATAGGGAACCCCAGCACTATTTGGCCTTAACCAGGTTTCCAACTTTATGGGGTTTACTGTAGTGATTCCTTGTACTTTATGTCGCCAACTTAGGTTGAGGGTTTCGGGTTGAGGGTGTTTCCGAGTGTGGGTTTGGGTGTCTTGGATTCTTTTTGCTTCCTTGTTCACTGTGGTTACACCCTAAACCCTAAAGCCCTAAACCCTAAACCCCTAAACCCCTAAAACCTAAACCCTAAACCCCAAGGTAGGAGCTCTGCCGGAGCTTATTTCGGGTTTCGGGATCGGCGTTTTCACCCTAAGCCTTCCTTGTTGAGGCTTTTGCTGTTTATGGAGTGTCTTGGGGCCACGAAGCATCGTAATATGGGGGCCTCAATAATTAGACTGGGGTTTTGGGGTGTATGATACTATAGTTATGATAAGGAACCCCCACCCCAAAAAAAAGTGAAATATTAATGCCCCTGGATTAGATCCCAGCCCAACGTGAAATCCAACAGCTCCGTGTTTCGAAGCCCTGGGACCCTCCCTGAATGCTCGAAGCACAGAGCCTCAGACCCCCGAATCCCACAGCCCCAGACCACGAAAGCGCAACTGCCCAATACGCATAAGACCATCTAAAACTATAAGCCTCCCAGTTAACAGGCAGCATGTAAAGCCTTGACCATATTGACTGGGCTTGCGAGTACCATACTTTAATTCTTTTTTTTGGGACTTGTTACTTAAAGGGAACCAACTATGAAATAAATGTCTGTACTTTTTTTCCCATTGTTACTTCAAAGCCCAGTTGATGAGGACGGCGTATACTGGCGCTGCGACCGCCAAAAGCAATACCTGTTCTGCCGTCTGAAAGAGCTGATCCGGCCAAACCTGAGCCGGCAAACCTGGCCAACCAAGTCCAGATACGACTCTGATACGACTCTGATGTTTCGGCTGAGACTGTGGTTCTGGGACAGAACTAGGGATGGATTACCTCGGCACCGCTCAGACAGTGGGCATGTTGAATTGAGACTGAGACTTTCCAAAGAATTTCAGCGAATAATCAGATGTCACTGGCGGAGCATTATCCCCATGCCGAGCACCACGACTTCACCAGAGCTGCCTACAATTTTGAGCCGGTCTCTCGAATTCTGATTTTTGCATTGAACTCTAAATCCTGGAAGAGAGCCCTAAACCCGGAGTTTAGACCCTAAGCAAACTCCCTAAACATAGTCCTAGACACTGATCCTCAAAATAACCCTAAAAACGAAACCCTTCGGACAATTGCCAGTTCGCAGACCCCTAAACCCAAAACCCTAAAAGAACTCTAAACCCTTCAACCCTAACAGAACTCTAAGCTCTGAACCCGAAACCCCCTCCCCCCCCCCGAAGACAAAAAGCCGAGTGCGCAGGTTCGATACACCGACCCCAAACCCCAGAATAACCCTAAACCCTAAACCACAAAATAGTCCTAGACCCTAAACTCCAAAATAACCCTAAACCCCAAAAAAACACTAGACACTAAACCTGAACCTTTTCGAAAAAAAAACCTGAAAAGGTTCGATACACCGACAAGGCAGAGGCCGTCGGGTTAAAGGGATCGACGATCATGCCAGGGGCCTCGGCTTTCGGTGTCTAGGATAGGGGCCGAAATAGTTACCCTAAACCCTAAACCGAAACTATGTTGGGACCATGATTATATTTATTAAGGCCCGTATATTCGGATTTTTTTTTGGGGGGGTTTAGGGTTTAAGATTAGGGCCTCGGCTTTAGTGTCTAGCATTAGCTTAGGGTTCCTTTAAAGGGCTTCTTTAAAGGATCCCCGGATTAGGGTTTATAGGGGCTCGGTGTTGGGGTTTAGGTTTAGTGTCCGCCGCTTACGCCGACGGCATGTCTATTTTTGTTTCTATCAATCTGCCAATGTGCCTTTTGAGGGTTTTGTCGTCCGAAGCCTTGACGTTCATGGTTTAGGGTTTATAATTTATAAGTAGGGTTTAAGGTTAAGGATGATTCAGGGTTGGGAGTTATGCCAGGGGCCTCGGCTTGTAGTGTCTACTACAGAGGCCTAAATACTTACTTAAAATATATTGGGACAACAGTTATAGTATACCATACCCCCCAAAGCAATATTCCAGGGCGTCGGCTTTCGGCGTTGGGGCTTCAAGTTTAGGGTTTGTGAGCAGGGTTCAGGGGTTTAGCATGATTTTAGGGTTCAGGGTTCTTTGGGGCTCGGCTTTCGGCGTGTAGGGTTCCGTTATAAGGTTTCTTTACAGGATTCCTGATTTCGGGGGTCTGTTTTCGGAGTGTAGGGTTCCGTTATAAGGGTTTCCTTACAGGATTCCTGGTTTCGGGGCTCGTCGTTCGATGTTGCAGTTTGGGGTTCAGGGTTGTTTTGGAGTCTGGGGTTTTGGGTTTAGGTCGCTTTAGAGTTTTAGATGCGGGCTCTCCAGTTTCAGAGTTTCAAGATGTAGGTCTTTGTTCGGGGGTGTTTTGGGTCATAGGGATGTAACATACGCCTGCAGAGTAACGTAGAAACCTGAATAATTACCAGTATTAGTCTTAACGTTTTTATCATAAGTTCACTATTATATAACTCAAAACCCTATTCTAATCATCAAGGCCCGTATGGTAGGTTCCGTGATTTGTGCGGGCTCTCTCGATGCCCAGCTGTTGCTTGGAGCGGCTGATGCCTTGCGGGCCCACGAGACCAACAACTCAACTGAACCTGCTATCATGTCTACTTGGAGGGTCCGGGGACCTAGTACGTAGGTGGTAAGTAGACTTGTAAGTACCCTTCAAAAGAGATCTTAACCGGGGTGATGATACTTATAAGTCTATAAAATAAACAGTCACTAAATCCCCGACCCTCCAAGTAGCTTCGGCAAACACGCAATGACATATGTTGAAAGCCATAGTTGCTACTTATCTGAGAATCTCAGTACGGTTCGTCATTGTATCAGTTGCATGCCTTGTTGAGGATGTTTAAAGACGGTTCTGACTCAGACATATCCAGCTATCCAAGTTGCTGGATCGAAGATCGACTCGAAGTTCCTGGGGTGTAGGGCTTAGGGTTTAGGGTTTATGGTTTGGGCCAGTTTAGAGCTTAGGGTTACGGTTTCAGGGTTCAGGGTTAGGGTTTAGGGTTTATGATTTATGGTTTGGGCCAGTTTAGCGCTGAGGGTGACCTTTGCCAGTAGGGCTGCGGCCTGCCTGTGGAGGGCAGAAAAAAGCGGTTTAATGGGTCGAGCTTTAGATTGATTGGCGTATAGTATATCCTGACCAGCAGAATGGCCTTACGATTGGCATAAGCCATATCCTGGGCTTTGGAGTACCATCCTTTAATGCTTTTTTGGGACCTGTTACTTAAAGGGAACCAGCTATGAGATAAAAGTCTGTACTTTTTTCCCCTGGTTACTTCAAAGCCCAGTAGCCTGAAACCAACCCGAGAACAAGATCCCTTGATCAGAGCCTCAGGCCCTCCGGGTATGGCAGTTTTGATTTTTGCTTGGCGTTCTTCCGGTTGATTCTTACGACTGTAACTTTTGGGGCTTCTATATGAACTATAATATGGAGGCTACAAGTTTAACTTTTGGGAGGGGTTCAGAAGTCAGCCAAGTTTGGTTGGAATCGAGATCTGTGTCGCGCCGAGGATGTTTCCGGCCGTCTTCCACCTTGTTGCCGCCCCTCGGCTGAAAGGGTTCAAGTTTCTTGGTTTGGAGTGTCGGTTTTATGCTTATGACTTAACTTATAAGGCGCAGCATCTCTCCGTCATGTCACATGTGGTATGCTCATAACACCTGCAACCCTGAACCCTAAACCCTAGACCCTAAACCCTAACCCTAAACCCTAGACCCTAAACCCTAAAACCCTATGCACAAGAAGGGCTTAGGGTTTAGGGCACAAGAAGCTAGGACCCAGAGTAAGCCCTTATTCCCTTTGTGAGGGTTCAGGTTCCCTTATAGCCCTCTTTAAATAGGGTTCAGGTTCCCTTATAACCCTCTTTAAAGAGTACTCGCACTACATGCTGTCGTCGTGTAGGAAATGCTGATCAGCAATACACTGCGAACTCCGCAAGCACTACCGCCCGCATTGACAGACTTACGAATGCCCCAGGGGCCGTAAGTACCTATATAGTAGAATGTAGGGTTCCTTATTAGGAATTACTATTATGGAATTACTATTATGATTTGGGAAAGTATCCCCCCCCCATAACAGTACCTAGGACCCTTTGGGGTGGGTCCCAGATCTACTACCAAATACTCATGCACTCCACATATCTCCACATAGTACTAGCCTGCAGCTACGAGCATCCTCAACCCAGGTATCTAACTTGTGGGCAGTTGGACACCTGTTGGCAGATGATACGAGTTCTTCAAATTCCAGATCGCTCTAATCCTGACAATGCCCGGACACCACGGTTTAGGGTTTATGGCTTAAGGTTTAGGGTTTAGGGAGTAAAGTTTCGTGTTAGGTTTTAGCTCAACACTTAGGCGAGTGCACGACTGCTATGTGCCTGCACCCTCGACACCCGGAGACTCCAAAACCCCTTAATTAAGGAATATACCTTAAATCATATTAGGGATCCTATTATAATTTACGGTATATTCCTTAATTAAGGAATATTCCTTTGATCATATTAGGGATCCTATTATCATTTAAGGTATATTCCTTAATTAAGGAGTTTTGGAGGCTCTGCGATCCCCAGGGTGTGTGTAAATCTGAAAACATATTCGACAACTGCACACAATCTCATCTAGCCTTGATTAATGTAGGACCCTGATTAAGAAACCCTGGGCCTATAATCCCAAAATAGTAGGACTCATATAAGGAACCCTAATAAAGGCCCAAGGTTTCTTAATCAGGTTCCTACATTATCTATGAACATCTATGAAATATATCCCTGGGCTAGAAGACCTAGGCCCAATTAACAACTGTAGAGAGCCACCCAAAAGTCCCACATCCTAAACCCTAAACCGTCCTAGACCCTCCAGCGGGCGAAGAGGAAGTTTGCGCTGGGCACTCAGGGAGGGCTTTGCTCGTTTTGCACCCCCCCCCCCCATTCCGTAGTTGGGGCTTGCGGATTCGGGGTTTGAGGATTTGGGTTCGGGTAATATAGGAGCCTTAATAATCAGAATAGGGTTTTGGGGCCCATTGTACTATAACCATAATATGGAACCCACCAAAATAAATAGTACTGGTAATTATTTAGGCCCCTACATTATAGGGTTTCGGTTAGGCAGTTTTCCAGTTTCCGATTCCCTAAACCCCTAAACCCCTAAACCCCAGACCCTGAACCCTAAAACCTCAACCGAAGCCCCGAAGCATCCGGAAACTCAACTCCAAACCCCGCAGGGGCAACTGCTCTGACTCTGAGCTTGAAAACGCCAGCGTTTAGGGTTTCGGGGTTTAGGGTTTAGGGGTTTGGGGGTTTCGGGTTTAGGGGTTTTAGGGAACCGTAGCTCGAGTATCATCACTAGCTAAGTCCATTTTTGCGAATTTTTGCGGGTGTCTCCGTATTAAAACCGAATAGTAGGAAATGCGCACCCTTGTTGTTACGGGGCTACTGGGGCCAAGAAAGTTGCCGGCCGAGATCTTGGAGGCGGCAGAAGACTGCCCCGATCCTTGGGAGAGTTGCTATGTGCCACCCCCCGATGAGCCCGTTACTGGGATGCGGGAGGTGCCTCGCGACATTCTGGACTGGGAGTATCCCTGAGGGTCCCACATACACTACCATTATGGAATTAGGTCCCAAAAACCAGAATAGGGATGGTTTTTTTGGGGCCTAATTCCATAGGTAGTGTATATGGACCCTCTGGGTATGCTGCCGCGCTTGAGGCCGCCAACAAGAAGGCAAAAGCTCAGGCTGAGAAGCGCAGGGATCCAGCCGGCAACCCCATCCCTGAAGCCTTGAAGCTACCCTAAACCCCAAACCCCAAGCCTTGAACCCTGAACCTCCGACCCTAAACCCTAAGACCCCAGACCCCAAACCTTGAACCCTTAACCTCCAACCCTAAACCCCAAACCTTGAACCCTGAACCGCCACCCTAAGCCTTGAAGCTTCAACCCAAAGCCCTATACTTGGGCTGAGAAGGATCCTTTTTCGATCCTTCGGCGCGGATCACCAGAACATCAAGCAGGACTGGCGCCAATAGCACAATGTATGAGGGTTTAGAGGTTTGGATTCGAGTGCGGCATTTTAAATTCGGTTGTTAGTTTAAAAACTTAGCTGTTTTCTTGTTTCACGGCTTTTGTGTGAAGCTCGGATTTCGGGCAGAGGGTGAGGTCAGGGTCAGACATGGCCAGACAGAAGCTAACAGCATGCAGGGTGCGGCGCCGGTTGGTCTTTTTTTTGTTTTGGAGGGGGGGGGGGTTTAAGGCTTGAAATCAAGGTTCAGGCTTTGTGTTTTCGGTTTGGCGTCTCGGGTTTTGGTCGGGAGACGTTTGCGCACTTTCATGCATGGAAGCTTGCTTCATGGACGAGCAAATGCAGTGCCAGAACTGAACGTGCCTAGACCTCTTTGCCCGGCCCAGGGTCCTGCCTAAACGCTTTAGGCTTATCTCGACCCGTGAGAGCTGCCAAAAACAGTATAGCTGCCTCTGCCAGAAGCCCCGATGCCTTAGCCTTAACCCAAACTCTGAACCTGGATCTCTAAACCCTAAACCTGAAGCCCCAAACTCTAAACCCCGAACTCTAAATCTGAAGCCCTAAACCCTAAACCTTAAGCTGGCAGGAGTGGAACTCCTTCTGCGAGATGACGCATCCTCTGTATTCCAACCTTATTGAGGCCCTCCGCTTAGGGTTTCGGGTTAATGTTTGGAGCTTAGGGTTTAAAGTTTAGGGTTTGACGTATTCCTACCTCATTGACGCGGTAGGCTTCAAATTGAAGCTTACCGCTTAGGGGTTCGGCTGAAGGGTTTAACGGGCTTAGGGTGTTTAGGGTTGTACAGGTTCAGGGCGTGGGGCGAGGGGGGGGGGGGTTAAGATCCTGCGATTTGGGATCCGGGTTTGTACTTATTTAAGGTCCTGGGTTTCGGGTTCTGCGGCCGCAGCAGAGGTTTGGCGATTGACATGCTGAGAGCTGCCAGGGTTTCTGGCCATGGGGAGTTGGAGAGTGGTGGTTCAGGGGTACTTGGAGGTTCATGGGTGTTTATAAGTGGGGTTGTAAGTGGGGTAACTATACTTCTAACCCATATTAGGGGACTTATAACCCCACTTATAACTACCCATGAACCTCCAAGTAGGTTCGACGGTTTATAGTAGTCTTGAACGGAGGGCTTATAGGGTTGAAGGTTTCGGTGTGAGGAGTGCAGGGAAATAAGAGATGACGGTGTCGATATAAGAAATTAAGGCACAGTGCATCCATGGGTTTGGGGGTCTTGGGACTTTGAAATGCCCCTGAACATTGAAACAGGGTTTAGGGATTGAATCTGAACCCTTCCTTTCCATTGTGTGACCGACACCCTGCTTCTGTTAACTTGCCAGACTCCCTGTAGCTACGTTTGAAAGTTTAAGGTTTACGGTTCAGGGTTTCAGGTTTTAGGACTTGTCCCGTTTTTCCGCAGATGCACAGGGCGGCGAGGGTACTAAGCCATAGAAGTCAGAAAGTTGGAACATCACCATGCACAAGAGCTGCCCCGGCAGCAAGAATGGACAATCCCAGCATTGACCATCCCGGAACCTATGACCCAAAATTTAGAGACCTTGCTTAGGTTCCCGACTAGTACCCTTCTGCCCCTTTTATTTTGTGGCTTCATTATTCAAACAGAATAGTAGGCTAAAAGGTACCCTTCTTATAAGGGGAGCTACAGTACTCAGGAACCTAGTTACTGTAATTACCTTGAGCCCTAAACCATAAACCCGAACCCTAAAGCCTAAGTCGGCTTGCCAGGGCATATAGCATATACTTTGGGCCCAATGTACCTATAGACCCTTAGGGACTGGCCTGGCTTGCCAGGGCATTGGTAAGATGGACGGAAGCGTCCCGGGTGTTCCGGACCGACGGATCAAGGCCATGCACACTTTGTATCGCGACGCCCAGGCCATGCGGGCTTGGAGGGTAAGGCTAAACCCCAAAAGCATATGGGTAGTTGTCAAAAATTAAGGTCCCTTTTTCAGTACCCTAAATAAAAGGTGCCGTATTATAATAGGGACCCAAAAAGGGACCATAATTTTGACAACCACCCATATAAACCCTAAGCCCGAGGCGCGTTAAGTTTTAGGTCTTTGGGGTTTGGGGTTTCAAGTTTCAAGCTTTTAGGTTGAGGGGTTTGGGAGGCTTTTTGGGGCATCCATGAGTGGCGGTGGGGTCTATGGCTCGGCAGATTTTGTCTTGGCGTTCTTCTGGTTGGCCCTTAGGACTTTAACTTTTTGGGTTTCTAAATGAACCAAAATAATAAGGAGGCGAAAAGTTTAACTTTTAGGAGGGATTCAGGATTCAGCCAAGTTGTTTCATTTCTTAACATTCAGGGTTTAGGGTTTGGAAATGCGCAGTATAGTGCCTTACTTATAGACTGGGAGGGTGACCGGGGTTCGGCGAGACACCAGGCTTGGCCGAAAGCGCATACACTTTCTGATGGCATCACATGGATGCTCGAATGCATTGATGTGTTACGAAACATGGGCAAAGCAAAGAAGGACAAAGCGCAGACTGGGAGGAAAACGGAAGTCGACTCCAGCGAGAAGGCTGCCGCCTCATCGAGGGCTCGATCCATGTCGAGAGCACAGATCCAGTTGAAACCGTCCGGATCTGCATTTTGGTCTGCAAAGAGAAGTTCAGACTTTCTGTGCGGCAGTCTAATGAGGGAAGCAGTGCATAGTAAGAGTATCCGCTCTAGTCCCTGTTGCAATGACTATAGCATCAAAGCAGGACATACCTCAAAACTCTTTCATATCAAGGCCGCATGTTCCACTTCGGGTCTCACCTAATCACCAGTAGCCCCTACCTGGACCCCAAACAACCTACCTTTTTAAGGACTTGTATAAGGAAAGCACAACAGGGAACCCTAAAAAGGAAGGCTTTATAGGGTCCCGGTAAGCCCTGGACCCGCCACCCGGTCTCAAGGCTAATAGCGGACCACAGAAGCAGAGGCATCGGTTTAAGGTGTAGGGTTTAGGGTTTAGGTTCTAGGGCTTTAGGCTTTAGGGTTTAGGGTTTAGGGTTTAAGTTTAGGGTTTAGGGATCTAGGGCTAGGACGACAACGGCATATTCTTCCGACCCAAAATTAAAGTAGACTCGGTGTTTCGGGGTACATCCCTGCACCCATTGGAGACCCTCCACTTCAACTTTTTTGCTTTTGCCTGGGTTTGGGAGGATGACCGTATACATATATATATATATATACACATATGCATATATATATATATATATATATATACACACACATGCAAATCATCTAGATATGTGTACATCTGCGTATATGCAGTGGATAGCAAAGGTCGAAGTAAATCCTGATCTACTACCGAATTCCTGCCAGAACCAAAATCTCCATTTGCAGGGCCCGCTTTTGGTCATCGACAAAATTGTCGAGCTGTTCGACTGCAGTTCCGGAGCTTTAGGGCTTAGGGCTTCAGCGTTCAGGTTTTCGGCTTTACCAAAGCAGCCCCTAAAGCCTCAAGAATAATCTCTTCGGGTCCCAAAGCTTGGCCACAGCCGTCTTGACCTACAGTAGTAGCCAGAAAGTTGGAACATCATAATCCTCATGGAACCCTGTTCTTAATATTCAGGCCCCTATATTAACACCCCAATGCTCAGAGTTTCGACCTATGTTTTTTTTTGACCGTGGGGAGGCTCTGGGGAGATGGAGTGGAGAGGCTAGGGTTCAGGGTTTAGAGATTAGGGCTGATCTAGGGGCCTTCATGACTACAATCAGATTTTCCGGTATATTGTAGCATACGGAACCTTTCAAGGCATAGTTCTACTACTTCTAGTAGCATAAGGAACCTTATCACGCACAGTTCTACTTCTGATTCAGGCTTCTACTAGATTCTGAAGCCGAGATGGATGCAGGTTTCCATGAAGTTATTGTGCGTGCATGTGTATCCTAAACCCAGGTGCCCGAATTGTTGGGGGGGGCATGGACGCTAAGGGCTCTGCCACAAGATGATGCAGGAGCTCTGTTATAGAGCAGCGCTACATAATATAGGGATCGGAGTAAGTCGGAATGCCATTCTTTATTATGGTTCCTCATTGCAATCACACCGTAAAGGTCCTCCAAAGGCCGCGGTGCTAGGGTAATGCTAGGGACTGAAGGGTGTGGTTCCTTCCGGATCCGACCTACTCGGTGGAGGCAAAGCCACAACTGTAATTGTTTCCTTTGCACTATCCCGGCTTTTCAGGATTTGTCCTGGACTGCCGAGTTACAAGGTCCTTTGGGGATTCTGCTGCCCCCCACGGCCCCATTGCATCGATGCGTCGAGGTCCAAGCAAGGGCAGGCTAATCGGGCGGGTTTAGGGTTTATAGGGTTTAGGGGTTTAGGGTTTAGGGTTTAGGCTGGAGTGTGACGCGGTTTGGCCGCTGCTTGGACTGTGCCGGAATGTGGATGACACGAGAGGAAGCCGATCGTGCAGCGAAGGCCACGTTACAACGTCCTCCCTGGACTACACAGGTTTGTATGTGAGGGGCGTTGCAGACTTCTTTGTGCAAGCACAGACCCGCCAAACCCCCTTTGCGGATGCCTCGGAGTGAAGGGCGATGATTCGTTACGGGTCCTACCTACTCAGGGTGCAAAGCCACAATCGTAATTGTTGCCTTTGGGCTATGGTCGTTCTCAGGACCTGTTGAGTTAGATATAACGCCGACCGCTGGTTCATGAGCCCTCGTCCACTTGACTTACAGGACCAAAAAGTGGAATCCGGGTATCGTCTCAAAATATTGCAATCATTAAAGTAACCCTGAAATGATCCCTATAGAACCTTTCGAAGAACCCGCATTCAAACCCTTTACTAACTATGCATCACTGATAGCCTTGGCTCTCCATTAAGCGATTCTGCGTTAAATCCATCAAATTCACCTACGACCAAAACCTTGAAGCCATGCCTAAAACTCAAAATCGCCGTAAACGGCTCCCTCCGAAGGTTTTGGGGTGTATGCTGAAGGTCTGTGCTTGGTCAAATCCCTGGAAGTACAAAACTAAAGCTTCAAATGTTAAGCCCTGCATATATCCTTAAGCCTAACAGCTGAGACAAATTTCAAGACCCCGCGCTTTCTAAGGGAGCAGAAAGCCAAAGATTGGGATGCTTGGGCGCGGAAGATGCACAAGGGGGGAAGTCGTCCTCAGGCACGGAGTGTCATGGTTCCGGGATTTCGAACAAAAGGGCTCGGGCTCATGGATGTGAGGTTTCTGGGTCTATGGGGTTCAGGGTCCAGTGTAGGGTGTAAGGGTTCAGTGCTGGCTAGGCTCTCAGGCGCTTAGGACCTTAGGATAAGCTTGAATTTAAGTGTGGAGGATTGTGAGTTTATTCGGCCCAGCCTAGATAGAGTTTCCCCAAAGAGTAGAAGTTTTCGACCAGTAGTGTGTATTGAAACCCGCGTTTTTCCAGCCAGAACTCCCTCGGGGGCCTACGCATGTCTGGGCTTGTGGGTTTGGGCCTTGTGGGTGTTGTCTGAGAGGGCTTCGCAGCCGAAGCTCTAATCTCTAACTATTGGCTTTCGGGGTCAAGACTTCTGGCTTTCTGTTGGATTTGTGTTGCAGTTGTCTGTCTCTGTTTGGGTCGCCAAGTATGGGACCTCATCAGATTTCAATGCATAGCACTTTGAAACTCTCTACACTTGCACACATGCAATATTAATATACCCCAAAGCCGGAACCCGAGCACTCTAAACCCTGAGAAAGCAGTCCCCGGACCATAAACTGCCAATCCTACTAGGGGGGTCAGGAGACTTAGTAAGAAGGTAATAAGTAGACATAAAAGCACCCTACAAAAGATCTAAACTGGGGATATGATACTTATTAGTCCATAAAGAACCACGACCAAATAACTACTTGCTACATCCTCCGACCCTCCAAGTAAAGCCCTGCGACCTGCCTGTAGCCCGCAAAACCCACCACTTTAGGGCTTCTTACAATGGTTTCTTCCACAGGTTTTTAAAGAGTCTTTTGGGCTACAGGTGTTTCCTTGGCCCAGCCTCTCAACTACAAAAAAGAACAGTCGGCCCCATTGTGCCTGAAGCATTCAGCACAAAAACAGGATGAGATTGAGATCCTTAGTACCTGAATGGGTAAACTTTACGCGGTTTGGGATAGAATTCATCCTTATCATAAATTAGAGTTTACAGTATTGTGGGCTTATGAACTCATCAACTCAGGATCGCAACCATAGCTGCCAGGATTGTGAGTCTGGGCACAGTCTGGTGCTAAAATCTTTCACCCCTGTGTCTCCTTCGAAGATTGGTAGAAGTTGGCTTGCAAGAAAAGGTGGTTTGGTGTCCATCCATGTATTCGAGTCAGTCGGGTTTCAATTTCGGGAATGGCTCTGTCCTGCAAATTTCGGCTCTGAAGTGCCCTTGTTCGTTTTAGAGCTGAGTGGCTCTGGGAGCATCTCGCTGTTTGTAGGACCCTAAACCTAAATACGATACAGGCTTTAGGGTTTAGGTAAACATGGCACTTATCGGCTCCATTGTAGTTCCGATTTTTGGTTTATATCGTCCTAAATCCTCACCATCAAACTAATGGCTAACCAAAAAGCAAACGATATACACTGGAGACTATACAGCCTGAATCTCTAACTTGACTAACCAGGAAGACACCCGAGATGGAAGAGACTACATTTTAAACGCCGCAGACTCAGATTCGAGATTGTGCAGGAGGTGTTGATCCAGATTTCGGGCTCAGGGTTAAGATCGAGTCCGCACGGTGATAAAGCCCACTGATTTTTTGTATGTTTTTGCGTTTGGCTTTAGGTGTCATTGTAAGATCCCTCTACAAGGCTGGCCGTTGCATGTTCACCTCAACATGTCTAGGATCCCTCTCTACATGGCGCAAATCTTCAAGCTCTTTCGTGGTTTGTACCGAAGTACAACTTATTATATTTATCCCATGTAAGCCCTTCCTCCATTAAAGGAGCTGGACAATCCGTACACCGTCAATACCAAACAGGCATTGACAAGTTATTATCCGAAAGTGTCTAAACGACAAGAAGGCAAGCAACGATAACATCTCAAACCCCAGGAAGCCCCCAATAGCCATGAACCCTGAACCTTAAGCCCTGAACCCAAAACCCTCAACTCCTAAACCCTAAACCGATGAATGTAGCTCTGAAAAAGCCTGTATAACACCCAGGATAAGGCCCATATGGAGCTCTGTAGAACCCAAATCATCCCTTATGAAAACCCTAAACCCTAAACCCCTTGTGGACCCTTCTAAAATCTTAACCCTAAAACCCTAAAACCCAAAATTACCTCAAACCCTAAACCCAAAACCCTGAACCCAAAAACCCTAAACCCCTAAACCCTAAACCCTAAACTCAAACCTTGAACCCCAAACCAAGCACACCCAAGCCCTACACCCCAAAACCCTGAGCCCAAAAACCCTAAACCCCCCAAAGGCTCCACCCATATAGTAGGTACTTAGGCCTTAAAGTCCCATATAGGGACCCCTTTAAGGACTAGGTACCTACTATATGGGTACATGGAGCCTTAGGGACGCTTAAACGCAAAAACCTTAAACCCAAAACCCTGAACCCAAAAACCCTAAATACCCCAGTATAGAGCCCTATAGTATCCTGAGGGGGGCCCTTTAAAGGAACCCTTAAAGGAACCCTTAAAGCCCCGTGCAAGGAGCTGAAAAGCTCGGATCCGGAAACGCGGGTCGCCGTGGGCCTGCGGGAAGTTCGGGCATGGATGATGCCACTCCGGCGGGGTTTGAGGGTTCCTTTATGGGTTGCTTTAAGGGTATCTTTAAAGGGCTCTATAAGAGGTCTGTAAGGTTTAGGGTGGGTTTTGGGGTTTAGGTTCAGGTTCTGTGTTTGCAAAGCTTTTTGTTCGTTTGTTAAGGTTCTGTTGGATTTTGGTGTGTGTGTGTGTGTGTTTTGCAGGGCTTTGTTCATTTTGCTGCTGAGGGTTTGCAGGGTTTGAGAGTTTAGTTTTTTTTTCAAGGGGGATCCGGGGTGTATGTTATGTCTCAGTAACGCTTGTGTAGAGCTGATGTTTGCTTGTCTGATGGTTTAAGGGCTTCGAGCATAGGGTGCATTGTATGTGTTGTTGCTTATCAGCGTCTAGACCCTAAACCGATCCAGGATTTTGGTAGATCTGAGTCCCAGCGGTCGACTGGCATGTACTTTGACCTTCGAGGAGCTGTCCTGTTGCAGTTTTTTTTGGTTGAACTCCAGTACCTGGACCCTGAGGGTGTTGTTTCGTGCCGCTATTCATCGCGTTGGGTCTACGGGCTTGTCTAGGGCCGATGGATTTGGCGGGTCTTAACCCTGCAGTCTTCAGCCGTTTTGCAGCCGGTGCTGTTGTTATCTTGACAATCTTGCAGACAGCTTTCGGCTCAGGACCGCTTCGCGGTTCTACAATCAATGACAGGGCCCTTAACCTTAACCTTAGGAATCTACCTAAAACCCCCGAAAGTAGGTAAAATAATGGCCCAGCACCTAGCAAAGGATATTATTCTACATGCCTTTTGGGTTTAAAGGGGTAGCGCCGGGCCTGATAAGGTAAACTTAAAAATCCCCTTGGGCAGTCAGTGCAGGCTTGAAGTCTCTACTGTAGGGGCTTAATTAATTACCAATACTATTTAGGGTTTAGGGTTTAGGGTATTATGATTCATAGTATAAGATACCCCAAAATCCTATTCTAATTATTAAGGCCCCTATATTAACAACTCTAAACACTTCCACTCTAAAGTCGCGCACCCAGGACCCGACGCACTGTCGACAGCTCTAAAGATGACTCCTATGTTAAGCTTCTATGGGCCCGAAGACCACGCAGCACAACGCTTTTGGGCTACCTTGAGCCTTCGGCTTAGAGATAGTAGGGTAATAGTAGGGTAGGTGATAGGATTTTTCGAGTTCTTTGTGCACCGTTCGGCCATGCTCACGGACGTCCTGCTCCCAGCCCAACAGAAGGTAATGACCAGATCCTGGAATTCAGCAACAGCTTTCTTCAAGGGCCCACCGTTAATGTCCTGGGTCAAGGCGTTGAGGGTTGAGGGTCAGGGTTCGGGCTCAAAGGGGGTTATAATGTGGATGGTTCATAGGGTAAGGGTATTTACAAGCAGTGATGTCTATAAAGGCACGAACTGTTAACCCTGGTCGGTTCTGGACAAAATTCTGCTATCCACAATAGAGGTGAGCAGCTATGTGGGCTTGGGGTGCATGGTTCTGGGGTTCAGGGTATAGGTTTAGGGGTTTAGGGTCAAGGGCCAAGGGTTAAGAGCACGACATTCCGGCTTGCCTCAGTTACCTTAGTCGTCGCCATAAGCACCAACTACACCATACCTGCGCTCTCCGATATAGCTGGTTTTTGTTAAGCTGTTGTGTAGTAGCTGGGACCATGCCATAAGCAGCGGTAGATATGAGAGTTTCCGAAAATCGCGGACCCTAATATAGTACCCTAAATGGTAGGATCCTTATAATAAGGACCCCCAAAGGGGTACCCCTATTTTCGGAAACTCCCATATGCCCTAGATCCCTGAAGCCCTGCAGAATCCTGAGCGTTAGGGCTGATGGGAGTCAGCACAAAGTGCCACGGGCTAGACCACGATAGGGTGCATTGAGAGGCTCCTTGCCTTTTTAAGTTTGTTCCGTAGTATAGGGGCCAGTACCTAATTATACTATTTCGGGGGCTCCCTAGCATAACTATAGTATAATATACCCCGAAACCCCATTCTAATTATTAAGGCCCCTATATGATTCCCTCTAGCCACGGGTGATAATTCCATTTCGGCTTTCGGTTTCGAGTCTGACACTTCAAGGCTTTGTGCTTCGGGTGTCATGAATGAGCCAGGTTTCTTGGTGGTCTGCTTTAACCCCATCTCAACCCTTTCTGAGACAGGTAAAAGCCCTTGTGATCCTCCACAAACGCTGGCACTGCAATTGCGAAGTCCCCAAGCATCTTATGACTGTTTTGTAAGCCCTTGCAAGACCCTGGCAATATCCATGGTGAGAAGAGGAACATATAACACAGCCGGAACCCGAAACCCCAAACCCTACGGTGAACTCCAGAAAGTTGTGTCGTGGGATAAGGATGGTTTGTGCTGGGATTGTCTATACTTTAGCTTAAGGTCCATGTTCCAACTTTCTTGCCTCTACCCTTTCTGTACCCTAAACCCTAAATCCTAAGCCCTAAATCCTAAACCCTAAAACCTAAATCCTAAACCCAAGATGAGGTCATGGGTCGAGATCTGCCACAGCTGCGGCGAAGGCAGCGGCTGGGATTTGTTTATTGCTGAGGCCGTTGGTTACTGGTTGTTGATAAGCGGATGGGGTTTCGGTTTAGGGTTTAAGGTTTAGAGGCCAGGGGGTTTAGGGTTTAAGGTTTAGTGTTTAGAGCAGAGATGCGGTCGTTGATTGTTGATGAGGGAGCAGGCAGGGGGGTGTACCTGAAAGAATGTTCAGGGCGTACACTGCTCACACAAACACTGTTCAGGGTTTGGCTGAGGCCGCTCGTTGTTCAACTGTTAATTGGGGGGCCTTATGCGTTCTGTTTTTCTGTGGGTGCTCTACGACTGTATGGGGTTGACAAAGCATGTTCAGGTTTTACAATTTTTCTTTTTTTTGGCGGAGCTTGAAGGTTAGGGGGTTAAATTGAAGACATCCGAAACCCCAAGTCTTGAATCCGTGAATGTTTAGCACCTTACGAAGCCCTCAAAGTCCTGTAGCTTTCAGGTACCTATATTTAACTCATGAAGCTTTGGGATCTAGTTAGTAGATAATAAGTATAGACTTGTAAGTGCCCAAAAAGGTGTCCTAATTGGGGTTATGTTACTTATAATAATATTATAATAAGTCTTCAGAATAAGTGAGTACGAAGTCCCCCGATCCTCCAAGTAGGTCTTGCACGCACCTGAAGCTCATTGCTTGGATCGGAACCGTCCGTGGCAAGTCCCTGGCAACATTGCAGATGACCCAGATACTGTGAACCCCCCAACCTCTAAACCCGAAGTCTAAACTTGGCGTTCTTGTGGTTGATTCTTAGGACTTTAACTTTTCGGGTTTCTATATGAACTATAATAAGGAGGCGAAAAGTTTAACTTTTAGGAAGGGTTCAGAAGTCAGCCAAGTTCCTTTATCTTCCAGACCTGAAGCCAAAGCCTAAGGCCCTAAAGCTCCAAACCAGGACCGCCTGCAGAGCTTGGGCGATCACCCTGGCCTTTGCAGGGGCCCGGGGCCCTGGTTCTTTACTTGGAGGCCCTTTTGACTTAGTAAGTAAGGTTAGTAAGGTGGGTTATGGGGGATTATAATATGGTTTCTAGGGGATACTAAGTAGACTTACTAAGTCAAAAGGGCCTCCAGGTAGGGTTTATAGGGTTTGTAGGATTCAGGGGTTTATTGGGTTTAGGGTTCACAGGGTTTAGGGCTCATAGGGTTTAGGGCTCAGGGTTTATAGGGTTTATAGGGTTTGTAGGATTCAGGGTTTATAGGGTTTAGGGTTCATAGGGTTTAGGGCTCATAGGGTTTAGGGCTAAGGGTTTATAGGGTTTATTTGGTATATGTAGGGCTTAGGGTTTAGGGTTTGGGGGGGGGGGGGTTCCTGGTCGGGCCTTGTGTTTAGCTATAAATTGTGCATACGGGTTTTGTGCCTTCCGACACACCTAGGCTTGATTTCAGTTGCTCCTTGAAGTCTGATTTTGCATGTAGGCGAGCGTTGTGAATGCATGGATCGGGTAGGTTTCATGTTAGCCTAGGTGGCAATTTGGGAAACTTTTTTATTTCCTTTATGGTTCCTACAGAGGTACCTATTCATAAATACTTTTCAGAGCCCCAAAACTACAACCCAGTAGCTTGCGGCAGGGTAATCTACAGGGCTCAAACCTAAGCCCCATACACTTATTACAAATGCCGAACCCCTACAGTAGAAGCCCAAAAGTTGGAAACCCAATAGCCCCAATCCCTGAGAGTAATGTATAGGGAATCCCAGCACTATTTGGCCTTAATCCGGTTTCCAACTTTATGGTTTCTACTATAAACATGAACCCTTAAAGCAAACGTAAAGCATTGTCAGGAACCTTCAGCACTCAACCCCAAACACTTGAACACCTGACCCCCTTTAAAAGCTTCACCCCCATGATCCACGCACCAAGAAAAGAACAAGTACTGTAAAATGCAGCCTTAATAACTACGAATACTGTTCGTTGCAGTTCTTGTTGTATTTATCGTGACAATATCCCCTCACGCCGTATTTCAAGTCTTAAGGCCCCGGTATTACATGCGCAACGCATCTCCGACAGCCAAAAAAGCAAGCCCTGCACCCGGCTTCAAAAGCAGTAGAAATCACAACTCCATGGTCAGGTGCTTCCGTGGGCCTTCTGCGGGCTTCCTCGAGGTCTGTTTGCTTCGGGATTCAGTTCGGTCATGAGGTTCGGGGCTTTGGATTTGGGCTTTTAAATGTCGATTTCTTTCTTTGTTGCGTTGCGGCTTCGGGGTTTAGTCTGCTTGTTGTTCCGGTATTTTGGTGCAGTTGGTTCAATGTATAGGGGCATGGGCATCGAGGGTTTAGGGTTGACAGCCTTTTTGTTGGGGTCTGCACGTTTAGGGTGTTCCGCTTTATACAGGAGAGGCAGCCATCAACTGGCTGCCTTTTGCAGAGACCCTCCATGGGCTCTACCTGGTTCCACCTCAGAGACCAACAGGGCTGTTGCTGGTTTCGATGGTGATACCGAGAAGGACCCTGTCATCTGAACGGTAGACCGCATGTCACTTGCCTTCTTCCGTGGATGATGAGGACGCTAAACCCTAAACCCTAAACTGTGACGATAGCGACAGTGACCGATGAACTGGGACGAGGACCAGGGCGAGGAGGACGACGACGAACTAGGGCGAGGACGACGAAGATGAACCAGGAAAAGGACCGGGAGGAGCAGCTGGAGGAGGACGACGACGCGTTTTGATGGTATACAATGTGGGACATGATGGCATGTATGATGACCGTGTTGATGACAGATGGCCATGTTTGATGATGATGACACACCTCATACCTTGAGTCCGAGACAAGAATCGCCATTTTCCAAGACCCTATACACTGGGCCTCTGAACCCTGAATCTAGACCAAGGTCCCAAAGTTTAGAGCTCAGCATTTAAACGGCTTCACCAGATCACCAGAATGGGGTTTAGGGCACATGATCAACTTATGTATGCTTCGTTATTATGATGCTTAGATGGGCCAGTACCCTGCACTCTAAACTCTAAACCCTATACTATACCTAAACTCTAAACCCTAAACTCTAAACCCTAAACCCTATACTATACCCTAAACTCTAATCCCCAAGCCCAGCATCCTCACGACTTGCAAGCTCTCGCCGCCGAGGCCGTGTTGCCGCGAGCACTGTCCGAGCCCTAGCTTGGGGGTTTAAGCATCATCTAGACCCCCAATTACTTCGTAGTTGGGTTTAGGGTTTGGGGTTTAGAGGGGGGTTTAAGCATAATCTGGACCCCCAATTACTTCGTAGTTGGGTTTAGGGTTTTTGGTTTAGGGTTTGGGGTTTAGAGGGGGTTCAAGCATATTCTAGGCGCCCATTTCTTCGTAGTTGGATTTAGGGTTTAGGGTTTGAGGTTTGGGGTTTACGGGGGGTTAAAGCATAATCTAGACCCCCGAATACTTCGTAGTTGGGTGAAGGGTTTAGGGTTTCGGGTTTCGGGTTTACGGGCTTAGGCTTGGGTTCAGGGTTTACCTATACTCTCCGTTACAGTTCTTGTTTGGGGTTATGGAGACTGTAGGTAACGTAGCCTCCTGATTAGCAATAGCTTTTTCTGTGAAGGCAGGAAGATATCGATCCCTGTTATAATCAGATCCTTATTGCGTTATTCCGGGAGAGGGCTTTGCTAGTCAGGGGTCTGCACTATCCCAGACGTTGTCCCGTCGAAGGCTTGCCGGATTCGGGTGGATTAAGGATGGTTTTTTGCGTTTTTTTACAACAGGTCTGTTGGGGTTTCGGGTTTGAACTACAAGCCTAGTAGTAGAGTAGATAACCTTTAACCTTTTGGGGTAGTATAATCCCTATATAATCCTTATATTATGAAAAAGGTTAACCTTTGGTTCCCCATGATACCCGACAAGTAGGTAAGTCACTAACATTGCTATTGTCATCGGTCTTCCTAGCTTTTGGACTTCTTTCAGCTTCGAGGCCCACGGCAACGTCACCAAGTCGAGTGCTGTCCTAAACCCTAAGCCCTACACCCTAATCCCTACACCCTAAACCCTTAACCGCAAAGGCCGGTCCAAGGCTTCCGCCTTGCTCCAGCCTTTCAAGTAATATAGGGGCCTTAAGTAATATACTACCTTTAAAGGGATCCTTAAGGGTTCCTTTAAGGGATCTATAAGGGATCTATAGGGTGGACAGGGGCCTTAATAATTACTTTTACAAATTTTGGTGGTTCCTTATTCTATTTATAGTGTAACGGGCCTTAAAACCCTAATTATTCTAGTTATGAAGGTCCCTATATTACAAGGACCTGAAGGACTGTTTGGCCAAGCTCAGCAAAGCCTTCCCGTCCCGTCGGCAAGCAAGACTCTTGGGCTGAGGGCAGAGCCGAGATGCTGCCCTAAACCCTAAACCCTAAAACCCTAAACCCAAAACCCTAAAACCCTAAACCCTAAAACCCTAAACCCTAAAACCCTAAAACCCTCAACCCTAAACCCTAAAACCCAAAACCCTGAGGGCACAGCCGAGATGCTGCCGATCCTCATGGCCCATGCTCGCCACCTGTGCAGCGACACCAGGTTTCTGGGTTTAGGGGTTTAGGGGTTTAGGGGTTTAGGGGTTAGGGGTTTAGGGGTTTAGGGGTTTAGGGTTTAGGGTTCAAGGAGGCCTGCAGCAAGGCGACGCAGTTCGAGATTCAGGATCTCATTCAGATGGGGTGGGCTGCACGACGTCGTCGCCAGCCGAGGCCCGGGAATTTTGAAGTCGCCCACGGCAGCCGCAACCTCCCACAACACCGCCCATGCTGAGTTTGCCAATGCAACGACCATTACTACTACAGCAACTGCAAGAACTATGACGAGCGGCGACAGCAGCAGCTGCTGCTGCTGCTGCTTCTGCTGCTCCTCATGTACAGCACTGCTCCTGTGCTCCTGTTTCTAGCACCACTCCAGCACCATCAGCACCTAGCCAAGCCACCACCACCAACAACAACACCACGACTGCGACTGCTACTGCCACTGCCTATGCTTCTGTTACTCTTACTTCTATTGCGAAGACGACGTCAACAGCTTCAGTCATCAGCGGCTTGGAGTTTCAATTTTATCATGTTGAGCTCTTTATGGTTTGTGGTATTGAGTGCGGTTCAGGGTTGAGGGTTTGGGTTTTGGGTACCGGGTGTATCCTAGGTTCTTAAAGAGGTCTAGGTTCCTAGGTACCTGAATCCTGATATCATCAAAAACTGGCGTGCGAGTTTTGTTGCGCATAGCTGCCGTGAGCTTTGACTTCCTACGGTTGATGATATAAACCCTGCATTCCTTAAGGACCCTAAACTATGGGAGCTATTATGTATTCCCATTATGGGTAATGCAGGATTTATATCATCAACGGTATCACACTTGCAGTCGCCCCTGCTTCCTACTTCCAAGCCCTACTTCCGACCGTACTAATTGTGATCCGTCCGCCTGAATCGCTTAACACTGAAACCGTAAGCCCCACGCACTAAGTTTTCTACCCTGAGGCCCCAAACCCACATCCTAAAACCTAAACCTCGAAACGCAAAATCGGTTGGGGGACTTCCCGCCTCTAAGCCTCTAAGCAACCCTAAACCCTAAACCCTAAACCAGCCCCTCCCTAGACCTTCGGATTTCGGAGTTCAGTTCTTGATTTCCCTGTCCCCTAAGCCTCCATGTGCCCATATACCCTAAGGGTTCATGCACCCATATGGGTGGTTGTCAAAATTAAGGTCCCTTTTTGGGTACCCTAAGTACTAGGTGCCGTCTTATAATAGGGACCCAAAAAGGGACCATACTTTTGACAACCACCCATATAGCATATACTTTGGGCCCAATGTACCTACATAGGGAGTCCTTTAGGGCCAATGTATATACTATATGAGTACATGGACCCTTAGGGGTAGTTTGTACTTTAAGGTCTACGTATATACAACATGGGTACATGGAGCCTTAAACCCTAAACTCTGGAACCCTGATAGTAACTTATAGGAACCCTTAAGTCAATGTAGCCTTTAGCGTACATGGAGGCTTACAACGAAGGGTCGGGGGACTTAGTAGGTATTTATTTTACAGAAGTAAAAGTATCATAACTCCATTTAGGATCGCTTTTGGGGCACTAATAAGTCTGCTTATTACCCACTTATTATGTCCCCCGACCCTCCAAACCCTAAACCCTAAAGCCCTAAACCCTAAATCCTAAACTCCTAAACCCTAAAGCCCTAAACCCTAAATCCTAAACTCCTAAACCCTAAACCCGTCACTAAGTCCCCCGACCCTTCAAATAGAAGCTTCTGACTTCACGTCGCCCAGGCTCGCCTCGCCAAAGGGTTTGGCACCGAGTCCGCGAAGGAAGAGCAGGCGTGGGCCTTTGGCGAATTCAAAGGCCTAAGCTGTGCACGTATAATATGTGTACAAAGTGTGTAAACAAGACCGAAAGTAAATATCTAGATAAATAAGATGCATTACGTTGACATATATGGGAGTTTCCGAAAATAGGGGGCCCTATATGGCACCCTAAATAGTAGGATCCTCATTACAAGGACCCCAAAACAAGGTATTCCTAATTTTCGGAAACTCCCATATATATATATATATATACACAGTAAATACCATAAAGTTGGAAACCGGATTGGGATGCCCTATACATTACTCTTAAGGATTGAGGCTATGAGGTTTCCAACTTTTGGGCTTCTACTGTAAACCCCTAAACCCTAAACCCTACACCCTAAACCTTATAAACCCTAAACCCTACACCCTAAACCCTAAACCCTTAACCCTTAAACCCCTAAAACATGAACCATAGATATGATGTCATCGAGGAGAAGATGCTGATTGCCATGGCTGCTACTATAATCCTTGAGGGTAACAAGGTATCGATGTTTAGCCCGTTTAGGGTTTAGGGTTGTGGAAGTGCCCAGTCACGCAGCCCTGAGCTGTATATGTCGTGATACTGAGCATTGGAGGTTTCAATGCTAAGAAGGGCTTCAAGTTCAGGGAAAAGGAGCCTCCATAATAAGTAGTACAGTTGCTGATTGCACAGTTGGTAGAAACCCTAAACCCTAAACCCATCAAAAGCCCTGGGGCCTTGCTCTTGCCTTTCAAGCCCCAGCAGTGGTGAGTTGCTTGATGGTTCACGGGTAGAAGTAGCAACCCTAGACTCTGAACCCTTAAAACCCCTGAGCCCTATACAAATTCGAAACCCTCCGAGCCCTATACATCCTGAACCCTATATGAATCCTAAACCCTATCTCAGCCCTATATCTATTTTCCTTAGCCTTAGCTTCGAAGAAAACTGCAAAGCCTCCGCGTCAACCGCAATCATGCAGAACAGGGTGGGGGTTCTCAGCAACAACAATACGGCACTTGTAGCTCCTAAAAGATGGTACTGTAGTAGACCCCAAACCCCAATGCAAGTATTAAGGCCCTTAGATCAAGCCCAAACCCCAAATTCGAAGGCTCATCTGACTCCTAGCCGGGGGGGGGTTGGTAACCTGAAGACGATGCTTTGGGGTCTGGGGTTTCGGGGTTTGGGGTTCAGGGTTTCAAACATATGTATTTCGATATTCTTGCAAGCCTCAGGCCGTACCTAACCCTAGAAGCACCACAACAGGACCCAAGCCGAATCTAACGTCCTCGAAACCAAAAGGTCAGGGCTTTTTTCCTACCGAAAGCTACAACGCCTGAAGGCCTAGGCCCAAGCCCAGGGTTCAACATAGAAGAAGCCTACAGGATGACCCATGTTTTTCACTAGATCTGAGGGTCCATGTGCTATTATATATGTTGGGTCCCATTTGGGTACATGGACCCTTAGGAAAAGGTACCTCCAGAAAACCAGAGTCGAATCATAGGCTCCCTGAGACCTAAGTCTAAAGGACCTGAAGGAGACAGAAGGCGACATGATGGTCGAGCTCTTCAAGATGGTGGGGAGGGCTTGATTTTGTTCTTCACGGCCCTAAACCCTAAACCCTAAACCATCAGTGAGCCATTTTGGCTCAAGTGTTGACCCTCGAGCTTCCACGTTGGTCAGCCAACAGTTGAGGGTCGTTCGGCTTGCCTTCTCTCTCAAATTTTGCTCTGCCATGGCTACGCGCGGCCTGCCCGGGGATGTCCCGGTTCAGTCGAGGTGGCATGTGTGCAATTATGCGGTTCAGGGATGTCCTGAGCCATTGCCATGCGTCGGCTGAGGTGGCATGCGTGCGATGTGTGGTCAGGCATGTCCTGAGCCTGCGCCATGCTACTGTGTGTCTTCGCCAGGGATGTCCTGTTTAGCTTGTCAGGGATGTCCTGACCAGATCTTGCTCCGTCTCTGGCACGGAGTGTGTTGCTCGAGTGCACTCTTTACAGCTTGTTGCGTGTCCTCGCCAGTGTTGCCATGGCTAGCCTCATTGACAGCACGGCTGCATTCAATCACCGTCTTCAAGAGCTTCGCTTCTCAGCCAATGAAAGTGAGGCCTTGCGCAAGCAGGACATCAGCACATTCGGTGAGCTCGCCTTCGCGGCTTCTTCTCAGCCAGGGCAAATCGATGACAACATGTTCGCCGACCTTGTCAAGACTTGCTTTGGTGTGGAAGATGCCAGCGCCGCTAGCCTCGGCCTTCGAAGCAAGCTGCGAAGGGTGGTTTAATTTTGAAGCGATTACCTTCACGATACAAAGCATTGCGCAGCATGCCACCGGCTCAGCCGAAGAGGGTGGTGCGCCTCCGCAAGAACGAGACCGTCGACTCTGCGATCAGCGCAAGCGGTTGTCCGGATTGCTGATCAAACATGCCACAGAGCCGGCGCACATGCTCGTTGACAAGTTCGTGAAGATGGCGCACGATGCTTGTTCGGCCTACGTGCCTTTGAGTGCTTGCGCAAGCCGCGAAGACGAAATGAGTTGCGCCAAGCCCGACAAGAAGTTGTTGTCCATGGAGCACAACAAGATCGTGTTCAAAGCAAAGGAGCCGGCGGTGCGTGTTGACCTGGGCTCGGAAATGCGCGTGCATCAAGCCCTGCTCCGTCGTGCTTTAGCAGCCGACCAGGCAGGCCTGATCTCGTTCAGCGTGCTGGACACCATTCATCAGGAATTTCTTGCCCATCTCAGCCGACCTACTCCTCCTGTTTTTGACCCGCCATCCATTCAAAGCCTTCTGCGCGCGGGCCAGCAATTGTGGAAGCTCGTTGCGGACAGTGTCGGGTCCAACATTCAGCAAGATGAGACAGGCCAAAAGCCCCTCGATGTGGCATTCAAGAAGTTCTGCCATGATGGTTCTGTTGTCTTCTACCTGTTGCCGACCCACAGTGTGACGAAGCCTCGCAAGGATCCCAAGAAGCGGCAGGTGGATGAAGGCGAGGCTGAGTTTGCAGAGGCACCTGGTGGAAAGAAGCGCAAGGATGACAAGGGGCCAATGCGCATGCCCAAGGCGTTACAAGGCCTCCCATCCAAGAACAGGAACGGGGTGCCCTTCTGCTTCAATTTCAAGGAGGCTTCCGGAGGCCCTTGTCGTTGCCGCCGCGGCCTCCACCAATGCATGAAGTGCTTCAAGCCGCACGGGCAACACAAGTGTGCTGCTGCGTGAGCAACTGCGCCGGATGCTCGCAATGCTGCACTACCCGCCTCAGCGCCGGCCGCATCCTGTCTGCTTGCGGCCCGTGTGTGTTGAATTCTCTTCTTCTGCGCAAGCACGCTTGCTGGGGCACCTCAGGCTAAGGGATTTCCAAGTATTGCACATGCGGCATTCCGTCAGTCAGCAGAAGCGGAGCTCTCTCGTGAATTTGAATCGTCAGTCTCAAACTCCGTTTTCTATGTGGTCCTCGTGCTCCCGGACGTTTGCGACGAGGCGGGCAACGTACTGGAGTGGATCTGCAATCAGTGCGTGGAGCTCTCCAGGAGGCGAGTGTTGTGGACCTTTGTTGACCATGCGGACGGCAAGTTCTGGAAACGCGTGTACACCTTGCTGCAGTACGGGTTTCAGGTTAGTGGTTAAGGTTTGAACGGCTTCGAGCTTCAACATGTTATTAAGGTTAGTAGGTGGTGGCCTCTGTGTTCGGGTTTTGGGGTGTGCCCTAACGGCTTTCTGTGGGGTTAGGGCTTAAGTTTTTGGAGTTTGTGCTTGATGCTGGGGTTGTTCCTTCGGCTGGACAGGGGGGTAAAGTTTTGTTCTCGCAGCGGACCGTTTTGTTTCGTCGTTGTGGTTTTATGGCATAAACTATTTGGCCCATAGCCCCTTTCGGCTGAACAGTCTTAGGGCTTGCTTGATGCCTCATGGGAGTTTACGAAATAGAGAACCCTAAAAAAATACCCCGGATAGTAGGATCCTTATTATAAGGACCCCCAAATAAGGTACCCCTATTTTCGGAAACTCCCTCATGGGTAGCCAAAGCAGGGTCACGAGGAGTTCACTCGCTGTGTTTGCTATGACTAGTCTTGCCAAACCCTGCTAGGGTGTATGGGAGCTATACCGATAAATCCCAAACCCTAAACCTTAAATCCAAAAAGCGACTCGCTGATTGTCATGCCTCCGGCTGTTTGGGAGTTTCCGAAAATAGGGGACCCTAATATAGTACCCTAAATAGTAGGATCCTTATTATAAGGACCTCCAAAATAAGGTACCCCTCATTTCCGGAATCTCCCATTTATAGTCCCTCAGGCCAGGGCCTCTACATCCAGGGTTGGCGATCCGGATTTTGGTAGGGTTTAGGGATCCAAAAGCTCTAAACCGTAACCCTAAAGCCCTTAAGCCCTACTTGGAGGGTCGGGGGACTTAGTAAGTAGATAATAAGTAGACTTATAAGTACCCCAGAAGGGATCCTAATTGGGGTTATGAGACTTATGAGTCTGAAGAATAACTTCAGAATAACCACCTACTAAGTCCCCCGACCCTCCAAGTAGACCCTATCTGTAGCCGAAAAGACCCACCTTTTTAGGGTTCCTTATCATGATTTCCATATACAGTTCCTTAAAAAGGTAGGTCTTTTCGGCTTCAGGTAGACCCCCAAGCCCCTCAATCTGGCTGTAGGGCTTCAGGTCTTCAGCGCTCGAAACCCGGTCCAGCATGAACATTAACGACCTTATTGAGCGCATGTTTTTTGCTTGGGAAACATGAGTGACTTAGAAATACTTGGAGGGTCGGGGGACTTAGTAAGTAGTTACATTATAGACTTATAAGCACCATAACCATAACCCTAATTAGGATCCCGTTTCGGGTACTTAAAAGTCTACTTATTACCTACTTGCCAAATCCCCCGACCCTCCAAGTATTCTGGGGGCTTTTATAGCGATACCTGTAATGGAAGCCCTACTTCACATGGAAGCCTGAACTGCTTGTTTCCATTAGTTTTTTCGCTGAATGTCGGTTCGGGCACTCATATCGGGGTCTCATAGAATTCCCGTACAGTCTCCGTAGAAATTTGCTACGCTATACCCGAAAGCCCTATTCAAATGATTCAGGGCCCAGGGTCTAGAGATAGGAGCCTGCCTGCCCTCAGCTATGAACCCTGAGGATGCTCTGCAGACGCGAGTATCCTCTCATTCGGTAGCTTCCGACTTACCCCCTGCTTCCGTCAGATACAGAAAGAGGGAGACAAAGAGGACTTGGGGTTGGGGGATGTTACTTGGAGGGGCAGGGGACTTAGTAAGTAGGTTTTAAGTAGGGTTATAATTGGGGTGACTCCATTTAAGGTACTTATAACTCTACTTATAACCTACTTACTAAGTCCCCTGCCCCTCCAAGTAGGGTTTAGGGCTTTGGTTTGGGATTTTTGGTTTAGGGTCTGTGGTCAAGGTCGACCGCTGATTAGCACATCTGTCTTTCGTCCAGGGCCTTCATGTCAAGATCCCTAATGCCATCCCTTTTCCGGCAAGGGGTTTAGTGGTCAAGGTTAAAACCCCTGGTATTGGATGAAAGCGCCCTCCGACTTAAAGCAACTCTTCCCGCGTCAATGAAATCGTACATGGGGTCCTATATGGTTACTAGTAGTCCCGTATCATTAAGGGTAGTTGGTCTTCATGTTATGCTTACGAATATCTCGCACTATGCATTGCCGGGGAAACGCAAGCGAACGTCACAACACAACTATACCTGCGGTCGCTGGAGCAAAACAAAACACGACAGATGCAGACACTCACAACACACACGCACACACAGACAGACAGGAACGCAAAGCACATGTATGTTCAACTCCCAGAAAAGGAGGAACCAAATTAATTAACAACGAAGAAAAACAAACAACACAACGCACAAAAATCACACCCCCAACACCCTAAAGCCTAAACCCAAAACCCGGAACAACCAAAGAAGCAAAGCTCTCCGGGAGGATTGGGCCGAGCCCATCGTGAAGCTTCCTGGGCCGCTCCGGCCCCCGGCGGCCCCAGCGAAATACAAGGTGCGGGCGCTGTCGAGGGTTTTTGGGGATTGAGTTTAGAGTCTGAGGGTTTAGGGCTTAGGGTTTGAGTTCAGGGATTTAGGGTTGGGTCCACATATAAGGCTTTTTGGTTTAGGCTTGGGTTTAAGGGCTTCTCGTTTAGGGTTTAGGGGTTGAGGGTTCAGGGCTTAGGGCTTTAGGGCGGGTTTGGGGTACTACAGGGTATGGGCCCTAAAGGGTTGAGTATGGAGGGTTTACGGCAACGCTTAGGCTTCGACAGGGTTTAGGGTTTAGGGTTTAGGGGGGTTCGACGATGCCTCTTAGCGTTTTCCAATCAATTAATGCTGATGAGGGGGTTCGTGGGGGCTTCTTTTGAGGGATTCTGCAAGGGTTCCAGGATATAAACTCCAGGCGAGCCCCATAGCCCTCAGCCCCAACACCCCAACACCGATCACCACAAAACAAACCCTGCACCCTAAACCTGGGTGTCCCTTAGGAATTCGGATTGTTGAATTTCTCATAACATGAAGCCCGAAAGGTTACAGGAACAAAGATCTACTTGAGTGAAGGGGATCTGTAGAAACCCTGCCTATAGTCTCCATTGTAGTTCCTTTTTTTGGGTTAACCAATTTTATGGTTAGGATCCCATAATATAGATTTTGGTTAACCAAGAAAAGGAACTACAATGGAGACTATAGGTAGGCTTACCTTATGCAAAAACCTTTCTGAAAAGGATACTACACCCAAGACCCAAGGCTCCAGCTTACTTACCCAATAAGCCACAGAAATGAAAGGTTAAACTTTCCGATTCCTACTAAACTATAACCCTAAGGGTCCAAAGGACCCAATAATTAGGTACTTGGGTTTAGGATAGTAGTTATGTAGGTTACTATTTTGGAGAGTATATGATAATTAGGTACTTGGACCCTTAGGGTAAGACATCGGATATGGGATCTCTGCATGGAGGCTCTGACGAAGATTCGCCTCCGTGTCGCTCCACACAGGTGTCCAGTGCGGGACTCTCGCGCAAGGGCGCATGGGTAGTTCTCCAAAGCAGGGTCCTGTTCTAGGTCCCCCAAATAGTACGGCACCCTTATAAAAAGGACCCGAAAAGGGACCCTACTTTAGAGAACTACCCACATGGTGGCAGAAGGTTTGGGTTTTAGGGGCATGGGTTTGGGTAAGGGTTTCCCTGGGAGCCCAAGTACCTAACAAACATATACTCCCCCAAACACTAACCTACATAACTACTATCGCAAACCCGAGTACCCTATTATTGGATCCTTTGGACCCTTAGGGTTTAGAGTGCTACATGTGTTTCCGCCTTCTACGTCGTTTGAACCGCGCCTGGTGGGCTTGGCCCCTCAGTAAACCTTAAACTTTAGTCTCTCAACTCTTAATACTTAAGAAGCGTACTATAGAATCCTAAATCATTACCAACGTTGTTCCTTGGGTTTCTTAATGTAGCCATACTATATAGGAGTCCGAAACCTTATTCAAATTAGTAAGGCCCCTACAGTACTCCCGGAACTCAGGTTAACTTCGTTAAAGCAACCGGAAATCATAGCATTGACCAACTACGCACTCCTGTATCATACGCCTGGAAAACCTACAGCCACAGCAATGCACTAGGCAGATCCATAGAAACACAAAGGCCCCAAGTCTTAACTCCCTCAGCTATATATCCTAATCCCTAAATCCCGATCCCCAAACCCTAACTCCCAAACCCTATTATCAAACCTGCATGAAAGATGTACTCCCAATCCTAGAGAGCCGTCCCGGTACCAATATAGTAGGTTAGTAGGTAGATATGTGGGCCCCGAAAGTACGGGGTTTAGAGTTTACTAGACTACACTGCTACTTGGCGCCTTTGGGCATGTTTCTAGAGATAACAGCGCTTCTCACGGGCTTTGTCTTTGTCTTTATCACAAGCGGAAACCCCAAGCCCTGCACCTGAACCTCAAGGTTAAACTCCTAGGTTACTACAGCCTGAACTGAACCTAAACCCTATAAACCCTATGCAAACCTTGAACCCCTAAACCCAAAACCCCCCCAGCCCGGGACCCAATGCCGAAGTTCGTGCAAACATCCGTCTCGCTGCAGCTTGGCGGACCTGACAACGCCCACCTACACCATCCAGCCAGGCGGGGAAGCTCCACCTGAGACCTGGAACCCCTAAAGACGTAAAGTCCTATACGAACCCTAGAAAAACCGAAAATCCTGTCTGAACCCTAAAGGCATAAAATACCATATGAACCCTAAACAATGTGCTTCCACCAGCAAATCGTGAGCCCTACACCCTATATAAGACCCTGTTGGAGTCAGGGCAAAAAGGGGAGGAATTGTAGATGGTTTAGGGTTCAAGGGTTTAGGGTTTAGGTTCTCAATCGTAGGAGTGCCTGCGCTCATTGGGGTCACACTAGCAAACCCGCCCCGAGGCCACCTCCAAACTCAAAACTCCTCCTGTAACATAGGTCCGAGGTCTAATACGAGTCTTTGTCGGAATGGTCCACCTAAACTCGAAAGATAGCTCCGAACCCTTCTTGAACCCCTTCTACTAGCGCCATGAGAGCCTTGCTGAAACCAGGTTGGAGCCCTGGGTCCAACATTTAGGGGTTCCTTATTATCATTATAGTATCATGGGCCCAAAACCTTATTCTAAGTGTTAAGCCCGCTTTTATCCTTAAATCCCTTAGAGAGCCCTGATAGTATCCCGCAAAGGAACCCTCTTGAGAGCCTTGTTGAAACCCTGGGTCTTGCTTCCGTTGTGGAGGCCAAGAGTTCTATGTCGTGGCAGAGCAGGAGCATGAGGAGCCGGAGTTCAATTCTACACATGGTTGAGAATCCTGCGAAACTACTAGGTATCGAGGAGGGATGGATTCTTAATGTCCCTTATAGTTTACAAACAATATGCAGCCGTAGTTAAGGCAAATTTGGGACGTAGGTTCTAAATTTAAGGATTGTTTGCTGGGGCTAGGGTCTTGGGCTACAGTGGGGATGGTCATGAAGAGGAGGAGGAATATAGAATACTGACAGGGCAAAAAACTATGTACATGCATCATCAAAGCCTAACACTACGTATCGGCCAGGTCAATGTGCGCATAGTATGCATACATAAATATATTTATATACATATATATAGGTATAAATATACACATGCATGGCATCGATATATTCACAAACATGGATGGCTCTGCTTGTTTGGGTGGGCTGCTTAAGAACCGACTCATAACTTTACATTCCTGACCTCCCAACCATATAGTCTAACTTGATTTTAAGGGGGTTCCAAAACAGACTTTACCTGGACCCCAAAGAACCTACCTGTTTAGGGCTCCCTAATATGATTTCTTTATATAAGTCCTGAAAAAGGTAGGTTATTCGGGGCCAAGGCAAGTCCGAAGCATGTACTTCATAGGTACATGGAGGTGGTTAGACCGCCTCCAAAGACAGGAAAGCCCCAATGTCCTCTGGCTGCGCACCGACCAGGCTGCCGAACTTCACTGGGTTCTGGAATATCATACCTTAATATTTTCTTAGTCTTGTTCCTTAAAGGAGCCACTATGAAATAAAATCCTGGGTTCTGGAATATCATACCTTAGTGCTATTTTTGGACCTGTTGCTTAAAGGAAACATTATGAAACAAAAACTGGGTTCCGCAATATCATACTTTAGTGCTGTTTTGGACCTGTTGCTTAAAGGAACCTTTACGAAATAAAAGTCTATACGTGCATCTCCCCTGTCACTTCAAAGTTCAGTTCAAGCTCAGGTTTCTGCTGGACTAAACTTCTAAACCTGAACTTCCTAAACCACTCCCGAAACCCTCTAACTCTAACCCTAAACCCTTCCCGAAACCCGGAAACCCTAAACCCCTAACCCTAAACCCAAGATCAGGCATTTGTTGGGTTGAAACAAAACAGACCCAAATTCTACACCCGTGAACCCTAAACCCTAAACCCAAGATCAGGGTTGTAGTGGTTTGAAAAGCGCATCCCGCGCGTTTAGGGAGGGCATAGAAAGTGATATTTCTAGAATGTTCAAACAGTAGTGGAATAGCAGACTTGCTTTGCAGATAGGGCTCAGCCGTTATTGATTGGTCCTGAATTTGGAGCTATCACATCCCCGCCAGACCTGATGTCGCCGTCGCAGGGGATCCCCCAAAACCACGAACTGCTTGGACTTCAAGTGCATTGGTTGCAGGATGTCAAGTGTAATAGGGATCAAGGTTGGAAGATCCCCAAACCCCACAGACCCAGCCACCAAGGCCTCAAACTTGGGTAATTCCCGAAATCCCAGAGCCAAGGACCCTAACACGCAAGTGTGCAAGGCACACTGAAGGCGCAGTGTTGTACGTAGTCAGCCCTCTAGTGGTTGCTTCATTCGGGACAGTCCACAATGGATGCATGCATAAACCCGAAACGCTCCACCCCAGAAATCGTAAGCCCCAAACCCGAAGACACAGCCAGGATGCGGGTGGTGCTTGGCTCCTCGAAAGGTCGCGAACGGGGCAAGCTTTGAGGGTTAAGGCTTTGGGGCTAACGGTTTACAAGTTTGGGATAGCTTAGGGTTTAGTGGTTTGGGGTTAAATTCCGGTGTTGGTTTTGCATCGTCCCCTGATGGTCCCTCGTATACCTCTACTTTTTCCTAGTAGTAGAGTAGGTAACCAGTAAAATCCCTATATAATCCTTATATTATGAAAAAGGTTAACCTTTGGTTCCCCATGATACCGGACAAGTAGGTTTTACATGCCACAAGTCCCGGATTGATTTCTATAATTTGGAAACCTCCACTCTCCCAGGCTGTTCCGTTATTGAGATGGCATTTTGTTGTTTGGGGATTCTACTTACAGGATCATGGACTTAGTAACAAAGGTTATACACAAGGGAACTATACTTATAATTACATATAACCCCAAAGACGGTACGTATAGCCTTACTAAGTCTGAAGATGCTGCAAGTAACCACCAGCCCTGAGGCCCCAGCATGTAGTGTTAAGGGCTCTGGCGTTTAGGGTTTGGGGTTCAGGGCTCCGGGTTTCAGACGTCTTAGCTGTTGAAACCCGAGTCCTGAGCCCATAAAACAAGTCTCCTGTACCGCGAAGCCTCCTTTCCCAAACCCCTACACTCTAAACCCACCATAAATAAAACCAGACACGGCGGAGGAAAGTGAGACAAGGAGCTAAACAAAATTGCGCGAGAACATGCGAGTAAGCCATAAACTCCATACCCAACGCCCTACCCCCCAAAGCATCCATTCACCAGCGTAAGCCAAGAACTTGCGGGTACTTGTATCAACCGTTGTAAGCCTTCGGCCCACGGCTTCTGGCGCAGGGGTGTGGCCGGTGCCTTCGCGAACAAGAAGGCACCACCCAGACCTTCCAAAATCCCTGAACTAAGGAATATTCCCTAAACTATGATATGATCCCTATCCCTAAGGGTCCAAGTACCTAATAATCATATACTCTCTTAATATTGAGCTACTTAACTACTATCCTAAACCCAAGTACCTAATTATTGCGTCCTTTGGACCCTTAGGGTATAATATGATTGAAGGTATTTCGCTTAATTAATGGACTTTGGAAGGTCTTGGCACCTCGCAGCATCTCGCGGCTTTCGCGTGTAGGGTTGGGGTTTGGGGATCAACCCAGAGGGAAAATATACACCACTATTATGGAATGAGGTCCCCGAAACCATAACATGGATGGTCTTTTGGGAACTAATTCCATAATGGTAGTTTTGGGGTCTGTCAGTTTTCGGGGGGTTCCATTTATGATCTTGGAGGAGTGTTGGCCTTGATCGAAACACACCCCTTTCCCAACACTCCGGGAAGGGCCTCTGGGCAAGGATCGAGTCTCGGGAGTTTAGGCTTGTAGGCTTAGGCTTAAGGGTTCTGGGTTTTGGGGGCTTCGTGCTTAAAACTCGGAGTTTTCGGAGACCACTACAAAAGGTTCAAGGGTTCTTGTCACGAGAGTCCGGACGGGAGGTTTCTTAAGTTTGGAGGTTTGAGTTTGGGTTTAAGGTTTAGGGTTTAGGGTTTTTTTAGGGTTCTTGAGTGTTTGCCTCTATTTCATGTAGCTTATGCCGTGAAGTGCGTTTCAAGAAAAGAAAGTTCTGTCTGGCCTAGGTGAGGCTTCAGCCTTTCGCTCAGCAGCACTGGGCCTTTTTTAAAGCGTTTTATCTGTGACGTTGAGACCCCGCGCTGAAGTGCCTACGTATTACGGACCACTTTAAGGCCAAGCTATACGATATTTGGGCACATGGATTACGGCATTAGGGCAAGTGTACTGTCGGAATTCATTAATTATCTGGGGTCTTGCATCAACTGCGTCCTTTGTGTTTCAGAATGCTTATGTAAAAGTAAACCTCTACTTGAACCCACTGGCCACAAACCCTGGCCCTAAGGGTCCATGTACTCATAAAGTACATACGCTGGCCTTAAAGTACTCCCTATATAGGTACATTGGGCCCAAAGTATACACTATTTGGGCACATGGACCCTTAGGGTGGAGCAACAGGTTGTTCGGCGTATTGCCGGTACCCTCGGCGCCACGAAGGCCCGGCCCTTGTTTAAGCCTGAGACCCTAATGCTCCATGTACCCATATAGTATATACTTAGTCCTTCAAAGGGGTTCCTATATGGGTACTTGATCAAACCTTGGCCCTTTATTAGGGTTCCTTTTATGAGTCCTAGTATTTTTAAGGGGTCATAGGCCCAGGGTTTCTTAATCAGGATCCTACATTAAGCCTGAGAGGCTTTGGAGGTTTGACAATTAGGCTCCATGTACCCATACAGTATATACTTAGTCCTTAAAAGGGTTCCTATATGGGTACTTTAGGGTATAAGTATATACTCTATGACTACATGGAGCCGTTGGGAGAGGCTTTGGAGGTTTGACGATGAGGCTCCCGGGTTGATGGTGTCCTGAGTGGTGATACATGGGCCGAAACCATTTCAATGTGGTGTTGCGATGTTTGGGGTATTAGGAACTGTTGATGGTATAAAACTACTGAAGATGCAGTATAACAAGAGCCCTAGGGTATAGTGACTTTTCCGGTCCTCGCTCATATCATCCTTGTTCGCTTGTGTTTAAAAAAGGAGTCTCCCATTAGGCACCGGCCGACAGAGAAATGGCATCGTTGCTTGAAGGATCAGGGGCCCCACTAAGAAGCTCCGAATGCAGCGCATGTGTGCCCTATTTAAGGTTATCTGTCCTCCAATCTTACTTCTTGTGCAGTCTCGGAACCCCCCTCCCTTAATGCAATAAACCCCTTATCGCACCGAACTCTCGGACCCCGAGACATGAATCCCTATTGTAACACACCTGCCAGGTCTCCTTTCAAAGGGTGACAGGAAAACCTGGTACTATAATCCCTATGTACTCCCAAAGGTTAACCTTTAGTTCCCCAGGATACTCGACAACTCGGAAAAGCTTCGGGGTTGGAGCCCACTCTAGGACGCCAACGCCCCTGTCACTTAATGAATACACCTGACAGTATATAAAAGCATCCTTGATTTTCCGCCTGCCTGCCTGCCTGCCTGCCTGTCTGTCTGTCTGTCTGTCCGATTTTGATTACTGTATGCATAGCCAGACCTTCCAAAATCCCTTAATTAAGGAATATACCGTAAATCATATTAGGGATCCTATTTTTTAGGGTATATTCCTTAATTAAAGGATTTTGGAAGGTCTGGGTAGCTACTGATCGCTTCAGGCTTACACCTATGCACCAACCCCGGAGCCAAAAAAAACAAAACTCCTTCTTCATAGGGACCCTTAGGGGGGTAGGGGGAGGGGGGGTAAGGGACTATACTTCCTTAAACAGGCCTTATTAGGTCCTTATTATGGACATTAAGGCCCCCTACCCCTCCTCCCCCTACCCCCCTAGGGGTCCCTATGACTTCTCTGCCGCAGCGCCCGCCGCTGGTGGAGATCTCCGAGGTGCCGACGGAGCTTGCCGAGGAGGCCGAGAACGGACATGGTTCTTGGGTTTAGGGCTCCAGGTTCCCTAAGGCTACATGTAGCCATATATAAGGATCCTTTAAGGGTTACTATAAGGGCTACTATAAGGATTCTATAAGGGTTTAGGGTCCCTAAGGCTCCATGTAGCCATATAGTATACACTTAGGCCGCAAAGTACCCTTTTAGGAACCCCTTTATGGGTACATGGAGCCTTAGGGGTTTAGGGATCTTCAGGGCTTCGAGTTCTGGTGGTCTAGAATGTCGGGGTTTGGGATTGGGGTGTGGGGGGTTTGGGAATTCTTCTGAAAACTTTTATGCTTCCCGGTTGTGGATTTAGGCATTGGTATAAGGGTTCAGGGTCCAAATATCCCTCAATTAAGGAGTATACTTCAAATTCTAGTAGGATCCCAAATATGATTTAAGGAATATCCCGTAATTCAGGAATATTGGAGTCTTTTCTTAGGGTGTTGTGACAGTCTGTTTCAACCTCAGCTCCGAGGAACATGTGATCCCTGACCGCCATGGTTCTCGGTTTAACTTCTAGGCTTAGTTTGAAGTGCAGTGTCCTTGTGCCCTAAAGTCTTAGAGGCAAACTAGGATGAGGGAATTCCAGCACAGCTCGGGTTTGGACTGGCATGTTGAACATGTGCCAAGGTCGCCCACCAGGCAACTACGCATACTTCATAGTCTATACTGTCTACGCACATGGGCCCTCAGGGCTATCGTCGCAGAGCCCTGGAAAACACTCGTGCGCTCAAAGTGGGCTGAAGCTTTCACCAGCCCCGGTATTCGGTCCCCCAACATTCAACCTTGAACCCTCAGCCCTAAGTAAGCCCAGCACCCTCAACCCTGGCTCCCTGGGCCTGATGTACCGCCAGGTTTAGGGTTTAGGGTTTAGGGTGTAGGGTGTAGGGTTTAGGTTTAGGGTTTAGGGTTTAGGGATGTACCGCTACTTCGGAATCTTAACCCTGAGCCCCAAACCCCAAACCCTAAACCCTGGCAAGGCAGCGGAACTAGCCCTGGAGGCGGAGGCGATGATGTTGGGTCCGAGTCTGCAGTTTCGAAAAGCGGTCCCTACAAGGGTACTTTAACTAAACGCCCCACGTAGTATATACGTAGCCCTTAAAGGGGCTCCTATATAGGTACTTTACCAGGTATCGGTTTCGGATAATGTTTAATTTCCCTTATTGTCGAATCTACCTATAGTCTCCATTGTAGTTCCTTTTCTTGGTTAACCAAAATCTATAATATAGGATCCGAACCATAAAATTGGTTAACCAAAACAAGGAACTACAATGGAGACTATAGGTAGAGCCCTAATCTTAGCTCCAGGCCTATATAGTATGTACTTAGCCTTGAAAGGGTTTTTTGCCTTTGAATCGACAGCTAGTTTAAGGCTACATAGGCACATGGCGCCTTAGTGAGGCTTTGTCTAGGGAGTTGGAGTTAAGACTGTCGGTCGGATGGCTGGGGCTTTGTGACGATTTCCTCATATAAGACCTAAAACAGGGAGGTTATTTGGGGCCCAATAAGTAATACCTAGGGTTCCTTAAGGGATCTATAGGGTTTAGGGGTTAGAAGCACACCAAGCCCGAAGCTTCAGTTTGAGATCTGTTTCTAGACAGCATGCCAATGCAATGCTTGGCTCGACGTTTGTTTTGGTTTTGGGTTGCATGTGCTCCATAGGCATGCTGCCGAATCATGCGGTTCCTGAAGAATATAAGTAAGTAGATCATAGAGCATTTGTAGACTGCCGAATGGCTGCTGTGACACGTAAGGCTAAGAATCGCACATGCAATGCAGACATTCGGAGGCCAATCAGCAGGAGCTCTTAAAGCTGAACGCACCCCGACACTTTGGGGTTTAAGGTTTTCTTCAACAAGCTCAACAACAACTTTGCGGCTGCATTGAGCCTTAGGGCCCCGTCTTTCGATTTTTGGACGGTCCCCCCAACCTTGACAGGCGCTACCGCCGCTGCCGTCCAACCAGAAGAAGAGGGAAGAGATGGAAGAGTTCGCGGGAGTGTCGGGACTCCCAGCCGTCAGAGGTCAGCTCATACTACGGGTTTTAGTGTTTATAGCTTATGGTTTAGTTTAGGGGCCCATAGCTGCCATAGCAACTCCAGTCTTGTCACTACAACACTGATGTGGTGCTGTTGTTTGATGTGGCTTTCAGCTCAACCGGAGTTCGCTCAACAACAATGCGGCTTGCCGCAGCAGCCGGAGATGTGACGGTTTCATCGCCCACACCGCGAATGCTTCACCCCTACAGAACCTACCTTTCCATGATTCCCTTATACAAGTCTTTAAAAGGGCAGGCCCTCAATTTTAAAAGCCTAAACCCCTAAGCCCTACAATCCGTGGTTACCGGTTGCCTTAAATAACGTACTTTTTCGGGGTTCCTTATCATCATTTCCTTTTTCTATGGGTAGTTCTCTAAATTGGCGTCCCTTTTCAGGTCCCTTAGGTCCCAAAAATAGAGCGGCACCCTTATGGATGGAACCCTGAACAGGGACCCTAATTTAGAGAACTTTACCCATATTAGTCCTTGGAAGGATAGGTTGTTTGGGGTTATTGTAGCCCTGCACGTAAGGCTCCATGTATCTGCAAGACTATGCTAAGGCTTAAATGGGTTCCTATATATCTAGCGTAAAGCCTAAGTATATACTATATAGGCACATGGTGCCTTAGGGCTGCCTTAACCCCAAAAACCTACCTTCCGAAGGACGCTTGCAGGGAAGTCATAACAAGAACCCCAAGAAGATATATTTTTGGAGGTTTAGGTATTACCAGAGTGTCGCTCCCAAGCTCTCAACTTCGAAAGATAATGTCCATGCCGCTCCTTGTTGCTGTGTTCCGTTTGCCAACTTGCGTATCCCTTACCCCACACCCACCCACCCCCCCTGGGCCCACCTACCCCAGATCCCAAACCCCTGCAGGAATATGCAGCCACCAAGTCCCTATGAGCGGCGCAAGCCTATTCTCGAGCTCCTGGAGGCATTGCCAAAGTACCAAGTAGTCTAATCGTACAGTAGTAGCTGCAACAACCATTCAGTTTATATACCCTAAACCTTATGTAGCATCTGGGAACTTTGGCCCTTTACGTGCGGAATGGTTCTTTCTAAGTGACTAAGTGCGGGTTTACGAGGCGTTGACTTGAAGGCGCGCAGGTTTGAGTCACGGATTTGGGGCTTGGAGAGTTTAAGCTACCAACTTGGTCATTTGGGTCACAGGATTTAAGATGTGAGGGACATGTTACATGCGTACGTTCGGTATGAGGTCTACACGCTGTTTTGTCAGGTTGGAGGTCTGTGGTTTGACGCTTACGAACCTTAAATTAATAGTAGTGGCGTATAGGATCTAGGCTCGCAGTGGTGCTAAAACTACGGTCACCGTGGTTGTGTTGGTGCTAGATGCTCATATGAGCAGCGTCTTTTTTAGCCATGTGTGAATTTATATAAACCGGAATATCCGATATAATCCAACATCTTCCGCGTAGCTATTCTTTTCGAGGCGCGTAGATGCGCGTAGGCCTTGCGTAGGGCCGACATGTTGCATAGGCTGCGCAGGCTATGTCCTGAAATGTGCTAAGATATGAGCAAAATGTTTGTTTGTACCGTGTTTGAGTCCTTCTCCTGTTGAGCAGACTGCAGTTGGTATTACTGTATGAATAATCGAAGTCGTGC